>OX243812.1:58970411-59325411 GCA_945859605.1 Lumbricus rubellus
GGGCCATTGCTACAGCGCGCGCATACACGAACTCACGTATACACACCCGCATACGCACATACACAGACGCAGACGCGCATACATACACACACAAACACACACGAACACACACAAACACACACTGACACACTGACTCTGACCTTATAATCAAGTCAATGAGTAGTAAGTATAATACTACTTATTAACCAGATATATAACAAGAACAAGTTAAAAGTAGGCTTATTCATCGTAATAGTTGGCGCTGTGTATTGTATTTATGTAGCACACTATTGCAGCATGGCAATTCAGGGCGCTCCAGCACAGAACACAGTGAAATAATATCAATTGCTAGCCTCACAACAATGGTTGTTTAGCGCAGCATTCATTCGTTCATTCATTCATTCAAGTATTTATATAGCGCCTCTTCAAGGAAACTACTCAGAGGCGCTACATTGTGTCGGCTGGGAGGGGGTTGTGCGGTCAGGGCACTGGGGGAATAGGGGAAACGGAGAGAGCAGTGGTTGGGTAGAACAGGAGGGTGTACTGTGTGTACAGGAGGGTGGCAGTTGACAGGACGTCAAACGGACGTAAAATTTCAAGATTACCCCACATGTATATTTAGAAAATGCACAAATGTTATATATATATAATCTATATATATATATATATATATAAATGAAACTTTCCAACCGTATGTAAGAAGTGTTCTCGAAAACTGAAGGAACGATTGTTTTGAAAATTTTACAAAACCTTCCATTCCAATAGAACCGTGTTGTATTATGCTTTTTCCCCGAAAAAACGCAATCTTTTCCACGAAAAGTGAACTTTGCAATCCGTTCGACCGCCACAGCAACGCGTGGCCGAGTACAGCTAGTTATATATATAATTATATATATACTTATGAGAGTAAGTAAATAAGCATATTCTTTAGCACCCAGCTGTTCGTTTTGCCCACACACACCCATGCACGCACACGCACGGACACATGCGCGCGCGCGCACCCACCCACCCACCCACCCACACACACACACACACACACACAATATATTACAACATTATAAATACATAGGCCTGTGTGTGTGTAAATTGTGTGTTTATTATTTATGTGGATGTGTTAGGCTGGTGTGTGTATGTAGTATATATGTGTGTGTGTCTGTGTGTGTGTGGGTGGGTGTGTGTGTGCGCGCGTGATAAAGAGAGACGGAGAATGAGACGTAAGACAGGAACAGAGACAGAGACAGAGACAGAGACTCAGTATTGCTAAACTAACATGAAAATTTATATACTTTCCAACTCTGTGATCTTTTGGGTAGACTCGGTTTGAAAGCGCAGAATAATAGCTATATTAGTCATACACACCACCACCACCACCACTACCATCACCACCACCACCACAACGCAGTGGCACCACCACCTCCTTCTCATCTGATCACCATTATCTTCATTTTCATCATATTTATCGTCGTCATCGTCGTCATCACTACACCGCCTCTAATATAGGCACTGCATTTACACGCTCGCCTTCCTTACTCAAACGCACAGAGACTAATTAATTTATTTATTTGATTGATTGATTGATTGATTGATTGAGTGATTGATTGATTGATTGATTGATTAACCGTCGATATCGTCGACGACCCAAAAATCAGCATCTGATCGATTGACCAAGATCGATCAGTGGTTATCGATTTATCGAACTGATTATTTCCAATCGTCAGTTCGACCTTCGCCTGATCGAATGTATATCAAATTATCAACACCATCAACACTAAGTCTTATCGGTTTGTGGATCCTAATCATGGGCGCGGGCAGACATTTTGAAGGAGGTTGCAAACACGTTCAAATGTTTTTAAACAAGAGCTGGTGAAATGCAAAGCAGGAAATTTATAGCATCAGTCTTTCGAATAGATGATTGTATAATTTAATTTCTTAATTTCACCGTGTGTATTATTAGTATGATTAGTAGCCTATGCTGTGTGCAAAGAATTTAACTAAAAGCCCAACAAATTATAGTAGTTCAAAAGAGACCCTTCGGCACCAATGTGCGGGTGCCCGTGTTAATAAAACGTAGTCATTATGCATAATCTCTTTAAAACAAGGCTTCGGCTATAGGTAGGCCTATAGCAATCCAACACCATGCAAACGCGAAGGTAATCAGCGATATACACTGTGTCCGGTTAAAAAGTAGACCCCACAAAAAAGTGTCATAACTCGGTCAAAACGTTTGGGATTTGTCTGAAATTTCAAACACAGCAACAGCGGCCATATTTACACGAGATTCTAAAACCGATTAGAAATATACGTGAGTTTGTCAAATTTATAAGTGTTTGCGTTGGAGCACCGACAAATTGAACTTTCCAGCATGGAAAACTTGAAAAGAAGTGAAATTCAGCTAAATATGCTGTTCAAAATGTCCATCTTGTTCACGGACACACGACCGTAGATTAGACGCTACTGTTTGATGGTCTTGTCGATGATCACCTGGTTAAACGACTGCCAATCTTCAAACAGACGCGCCCTACGCCCTACGGTTATCGATGTCATGAATACGCGTGAACAAAAAACGCGCTCCTCCAGTACATGTACTCCGGATCAAAGTCTGGACTGCTGGACGGCCACAGCTGCAGGATATGAAGCCGAGTGTCTCCCGGGATAGCTACTAACCTACTACGTCTACGATCGTGTGTCCGAGAACAAGAAACACATTTTTTGGCACCATAATAGCTGAATTTCACTTCCTTTCAGGTTTTCCATGTTGGAAAGTTCAATTTGTCGGTGCTCCAACGCAAACGCTCATAAATTTGACAAACTCACGAATATTTACAAACGACTCTGGAATCGAGTGTAAATATGGACACTGTTGCTGTGTTTAAAATTTCAGACAAATCCCAAACGTTTTGACCGAGTTATGACACTTTTTTGTGGGGTCTACTTTTTAACCGGACACAGTGTAGATGATAATACACCATTCACGTAGCAATTAACTAGTAGCAAGTTGTAGCAAATAGAAAAGAAAGCAGAGAGAAAGAGTATTGAAGGAAGCAGAAGAGCAGAACTACAGTACAGCTGCGCCTACATTAAATTTTTGGTGTGAGCGCCTGTCAAGTATTATTATATAGGCCAATCATGACGTCAATCATTGGTTCTCTTCCTTCCTATGCAGTATGCAGGTTCGCATGTTCAATGGCGCAAATGTTGCCCTCCGCCTTTCTCGAGACTTGGGACCATGGGCGGAGACCTAGGGAGGGACAGGGGGACGGTCCCCCCAATGGAGGTGTTGGGGGACGGCCCATGCATCCCCCCAATCGTTGAGCGTCAGGACTAAAAAAAGTGATCAACTTTTTGGCGGTAAAAATAGAAAATGTTCTCGACTTTTTCGGCTAGATGACTATAGAAAAAAGTCGTCAGAAATTTTCCGGCAAAAGATGGAAAGTTTTTTGCGACACTTAGCCATTCGTCAGTCAAAAAATCTCGCGACTGTCCTTCGGCCACTCGTTCGTCCCCCACCCCCAGGTCTCCACCCATGCTTGAGACTGGCACATCTTGTCACTATAGATACCCAACGAGCGGTGATAGAATTCGTGCAGCGATCAAACGCACCTTTCTGTGCCACGCAGCGATTGTATGAAAGGGTATCTTAGATTATTAAGGGCTGTAATAATATTATATGCCAATCAAATTTCTGTCCAGGGTAACGGCCTCTGTTGTCATAGACCTTGCTCAAATCGAATCCATCCATCCATCCATCTTAAGAGGACATTACAGACAGTTGATTTCTGGAGAAAAATACTTTTGGAATAACACAGCTAAGGATGATACAGTCGTTATGGATAATTAAATAAGTTTTTGATGACATTGATATATCATCAAATAAATCGATATGAAGGTGTCTAAGCGGTTTCGAAATTGTGATGTTTCCCAGCCAAAGTGGTCAGCGTTTGGCGACATCTTGCGGCTGTTAAAAACGTCGACTGAAATCATTTAGAACAGCTCGAAAGCTATTCTTTTGGAATAACACAGTTAACCGTCGGGCTAACCAGGTTAGCAACCCCACCTCTAGGTTCTTTGCATCCCAAATTTGTTCCTAGTGGGATAAACTTTTGACATTTTAGATAGGCTAGCTGTTCATTTAGGCCTACACACATCTTGAGGGGAAAAGTAGGCCTATGACGATAGGCTATATCACACCGTTCAAATGTTGTATGCCTGAAAACCTGAGGTGCTGGGGTGGAGGTGGATACCCCTTAGGTCATCGACTATATCGTATCCGTTATTTAATTTGGGGGAAACAATGCCATTATATAGAGGGAATGTTTGCTATTTTCCCATTTCAGCAGTTGGGGCGAGGGAATGTTGACTTTTGCCCGAAAAATTCTCTTACGACTTTTTTAGTCATCCGGCCGAAATCTTCAGAAAATTCCCGTTATTTTTGCCCGAAAATAAATCTGATCACTTTCTAGTCGAAATTTTTAATTTTTATATAGGCCAACATTTGTTTATTTTTCGGGTCTACTTGCCCGAAAATCAGACTCGCCCGAAATTTGGGGGGCATTTGCCCTCTGGAGCCTCGTCCCCCTATGCTCACAATCAATTAAGATGTGCGAAAATTGGTGACTTTTTATCACAAGGCTAGCCGATAGGCCTATTTCTGCGTAGGCCTAAACTTTTCAGCAGCTATTGGCTGAAACCTGTTTAATAAACAGGTTTTGAAGATGAATTGAGAAACGCTAATATTATAAGTGAAGATGATAGTAATTGTGATCGTAATTATGAATTTATATAGCGCTGCTTCAGAGAAACCCCTCAGAGGCGCTCCCGGCATGACAAAACCAGACCACAATCGCTATAGGCTATCTATTGTTATCACTGCCTAATGCACTAAACAACAGAAATTCCACAAAATGTATGCACTATGCATGCACATTTTAATTGTAGACGATGAAGACGTAGGTCTAGGCCTACTCTTTTAAACTGTTCCTGTGTCTATCATGTCTGAAAATAACTTTAAGTGATTATTCGCATCCTAGTTAAAGATCCAATATCAACTCCAATGTGCTCATCAATTCTCTTAGCCTACCGCTCTTGTTTTTTTGCAGATTGTGATATTTCTCCAGCATAGCTCTCTGCAATTGGTTATCAACCCATCGGGTTCAAATCCGGAGATTTGGGGTCATTGGCTTTCTCAATAAAACCAGAACAATCGACATTGACCGGATCTCCTTTCATTCACGGCAAATCTCTTAGGCCTCAGCTTAACTTAAATCTCAGCTTAACTCTTAATTTTTGCGCTCTCACTGTTTATCAGAGTAAACGTTGCTCGTAGCTTTATATCCCTAGGAAAGGACCAGGATCTTGCTCAAGACGTGTCTGAATACACATTTTGTCTGTCATTGACACTTCAGCCATTTTCTTTTTTAATTTGAATTTCCTTGCTTCAATAGCAAAATTATTAATCTGACTGTACCAACTATATACATTATTTTGTCATCTTTCTAAGTGACTTCTCAGTGACGTGCAGCTATGCTGGTACCTTGTTTCTTTTTTATATTACAATAATAATAATGATCATCTGGCAATATCAAGGCTATTCGATAACAATTATTTGAAATGAGACTTAATAAAAATATTTTTTTGTTGCGTTACGTTTTTGAATCGTTATAAAGCGGTGGGTGGTCTCACTAAAAGGGACATAATGTTTGTTCTGTTTGAATTATTTTGATGAAATCTGGCCATCATGTGTGAATATGAATTGTCTTTAAGACTGCAAAATTTCATTTCGAAATTCTTACTTCTGGCCAGAATATTGGCAAAAAACCGCAGGAGTGGGGTATTTCTTGGCTTATACCGTGTATAGCCTACGTAACGGCATGAAAAGGTTAGTAAACGCTCATAACGTGACCAACAATTGTTTTAACGTTGCGCTTAGATCTCCATTATCCAATGGACCTGTTGGTGTCATCATAAATAAATATGGTCACTCGAAACTCCAATCTGAGCACATTAGACCGAGTCGTAGAAGACCAGATTTACAGGGCCTACAGCACAGGCCAGACACCAATTCAGACCAAATTAAAAAATAGGCTACGCTGCAAATAACAAATCATGCAGCCAAGCGTAGGCTGTGCACGGTAGCGTTTTCGACCGACAGATTCTGACCCCATTAAAGACCTTCTTCGCCCACCCTACACCACCGACGACGTGTCTGATAACTGGATCGGCCACTCGCAAGTTCATAGCACGCTCCTTGCCCTTTCTACCACCCCCACCCCACCTTAAGACCGATTGTGCACACGTGACAGCAGGACAAAGGGACCAAATAAGCTCAGCCTGAACAGACGAATGAAGGTTAGACAATATTCAAACTGTATAGCACAACAAAGTTCCAGCAGGTATGCATGGAAGATCCCCCAATACCTGTGGGAACTTTGCATGGCAGCAACAAAGTTACTCTTGAGTATTTACTGCAGTTCTCAAAAACTATAGGCTATACTATTTCAGACCAGCTCAGACCATGACAAAACAGATCAGAGCCCAATTGAGATAATAAAAAACCAGGTCAGAATCTAAGAGCAGTAGCGTTTTCGACCGACACATTCTGACCCCATTAGAAACCTTCTTCGCCCACCCGATCAACACACAGCACTACACCGACGACGTCCACTAAATAAGCCCACAACACAGCCCTCACCCTGTCTAACCACCACCACCACCACCACCCATAAGACCGATCCTACAAAGGCGAGAACAGGTGCATGTACATGTAGGTACGTAAAGGCTTCGCACGACCCACCGCATAGTACGAGTGCGATCCCGATCTAGGACAAACCACCGAGACCCAGTCAATCAGGTATAATTATTGTCAACTGACGTCCATTATACACTTCAAAAAACTATGTTAATGCACATTCCACTATATATATGTACGCGTACAGCCGTACATGCACATATATATGCATATATAATTATATATATAATATATATGCAATATGCCTAATGTAGGCTATGCATATACTTCGTTTATTAAAGAAAATTACGTTGACAGACCGCAACTTATTAGGTTACATGAAGAAGTTAATAAATAAGGAATCGTTTGCGCATTGTGTGTACGTACGTCTGTGCATTGGTGTGCGCGTGTGTTTGTGCATTGGTGTGTACGTATGTTTGTGCATTGGTGTATACGTATGTTTGTGCATTGGTGTATACGTATGTTTGTGCATTGGTGTATAGATATGTTTGTGCATTGGTGTATACGTATGTTTGTGCATTGGTGTGTGCGTATGTTTGTGCATTGGTGTATACGTATGTTTGTGCATTGGTGTATACGTATGTTTGTGCATTGGTGTATACGTATGTTTGTGCATTGGTGTATACGTATGTTTGTGCATTGGTGTATACGTATGTTTGTGCATTGGTGTATACGTATGTCTGTGCATTGGTGTGTGCGTATGTCTGTGCATTGGTGTGTACGTATGTTTGTGCATTAGTGTGTGCGTATGTTTGTGCATTGGTGTGTACGTATGTTTGTGCATTGGTGTGTAGACTGTGTACGTATGTTTGTGCATTGGTGTGTACGTATGTCTGTGCATTGGTGTGTACGTATGTTTGTGCATTGGTGTGTACGTATGTTTGTGCATTGGTGTATACGTATGTTTGTGCATTGGTGTATACGTATGTTTGTGCATTGGTGTATACGTATGTTTGTGCATTGGTGTATACGTATGTTTGTGCATTGGTGTGTACGTATGTTTGTTCATTGGTGTGTAGACTGTGTACGTATGTTTGTGCATTGGTGTGTACGTTTGTCTGTGCATTGGTGTGTACGTATGTTTGTGCATTGGTGTGTACGTATGTTTGTGCATTGGTGTATACGTATGTGTGTGCATTGGTGTATACGTATGTTTGTGCATTGGTGTATACGTATGTTTGTGCATTGGTGTATACGTATGTTTGTTCATTGGTGTATACGTATGTTTGTGCATTGGTGTATACGTATGTTTGTGCATTGGTGTATACGTATGTTTGTGCATTGGTGTGTGCGTATGTCTGTGCATTGGTGTGTACGTATGTTTGTGCATTGGTGTGTACGTATAATTGTGCATTAGTGTGTGCGTATGTTTGTGCATTGGTGTGTACGTATGTTTGTGCATTGGTGTGTAGACTGTGTACGTATGTTTGTGCATTGGTGTGTACATATGTTTGCGCATTGTGTGTACGTATGTTTGTGCATTGGTGTGTGCGTATGTTTGTGCATTGGTGTGTACGTATGTTTGTGCATTGGTGTGTACGTATGCTTGTGCATTGGTTTGTGCGTATGTCTGTGCATTGGTGTGTGCGTATGTTTGTGCATTGGTGTGTACGTATGTCTGTGCATTGGTGTGTGCGTATGTTTGTGCATTGGTGTGTGCGTATGTCTGTGCATTGGTGTGTGCGTATGCTTGTGCATTGTGTGTACGTATGTCTGTGCATTGGTGTGTACGTATGTTTGTGCATTGGTGTGTGCGTATGTTTGTGCATTGGTGTGTGCGTATGTCTGTGCATTGGTGTGTACGTATGTTTGTGCATTGGTGTGTGCGTATGTTTGTGCATTGGTGTGTGCGTATGTCTGTGCATTGGTGTGTGCGTATGTTTGTGCATTGGTGTGTACGTATGTTTGTGCATTGGTGTGTACGTATGTCTGTGCATTGGTGTGTACGTATGTCTGTGCATTGGTGTGTACGTATGTCTGCGCATTGGTGTGTACGTATGTTTGTGCATTGGTGTGTACGTATGTTTGTGCATTGGTGTGTGGGTTTGTGCATTGGTGTGTGCGCATGTTTGTGCATTGGTGTGTACGTATGTTTGTGCATTGGTGTGTACGTATGTTTGTGCATTGGTGTGTACGTATGTCTGTGCATTGGTGTGTACGTATGTCTGTGCATTGGTGTGTACGTATGTCTGTGCATTGGTGTGTACGTATGTTTGTGCATTGGTGTGTACGTATGTTTGTGCATTGGCGTGTACGTATGTCTGTGCATTGGTGTGTACGTATGTCTGTGCATTGGTGTGTACGTATGTCTGTGCATTGGTGTGTACGTATGTCTGTGCATTGGTGTGTACGTATGTCTGTGCATTGGTGTGTACGTATGTCTGTGCATTGGTGTGTACGTATGTTTGTGCATTGGTGTGTACGTATATTTGTGCATTGGCGTGTACGTATGTCTGTGCATTGGTGTGTACGTATGTCTGTGCATTGGTGTGTACGTATGTCTGTGCATTGGTGTGTACGTATGTCTGTGCATTGGTATGTACGTATGTCTGTGCATTGGTGTGTACGTATGTTTGTGCATGGGTGTGTACGTATCTTTGTGCATTGGTGTGTGCGTATGTCTGTGCATTGGTGTGTGCGTATGTTTGTGCATTGGTGTGTGCGTATGTTTGTGCATTGGTGTGTGCGCATGTTTGTGCATTGGGGTGTACGTATGTTTGTGCATTAGTGTATGGGTATGTTTGTACTGGTGTGTGTATGCGGGAGATGCATGGGCGGAGTTTATCAAGAGTTAGGGGGTCTAAGCCCCTCCAAGAAGATCCAAATTCAACTTTTTCACCATGAAAATTGTATACTTTTTCTGGATTAGACCTCCCAATAAGGCCCAGACTCGGGGTTACCCACCCCCCAAGAACGGAAACCAAACTCCGCTCATGGGGAGATGCGTTTATGATAAATGGTTGACGCTGTGACACGAACAGATCACGAACATCAGATCACTTCTCGCTAAACTCCGAAAGCTCCACTCAACCTTCCAATCGACAGATGGCGCTGGTAAAACGAGTAGCCTAGGTCTAGTGACTACAATAACTCTAGTAGGACGCGATAGGCGTATAAAATTTTTGGCTGCCGACAGTTAAATTCGACTTCTGTAATAACTTGTAATCACATCCGTCAAAGGCCAACTCTGAATAATTATTGTATTCATTCTGTATTTTCTCAAGAGAGAAAAGCAAGAGAGAGAGAGAGAGAGAGAGAGAGAGAGAGAGAGAGAGAGAGAGAGAGAGAGAGAGAGAGAGAGAGAGAGAGAGAGAGAGAGAAGAGAGAGAGAGAGAGAGAGAGAGAGAGAGAGAGAGACTTTTGGAAAACTGACCAATAGAGAGTTACAATAATCGATTCGGGAACAGACGAAAGCATGGACAATTGAGACGCCATACAATACGCTATATAAAATCAAGTCGTCAAGACTCAAGAGTCAGGTTGTTTTGTCCACTCGAGGGCCATGTCAGGATCCTAGGAGTCAAGTCGTTTGTTTATGTAAAAAAAGTGTTATTTAGGCCAATGCATGCGGGTGAGGTAAAAATAATGTTAGCAAGTATTTACGTGTGTTTGCGACACTCTGAGTGTTTGTGACTTGTCATGCGTGTGTTTGTGAAAGTAGTTTTGCGTTTGTGTGTGTGTGTATGTTTGTGTGTGTGTTATGTGTGTGTATTTGTCTCTCTGTATGTATGTCTGTCTGTCTGTCTGTCTCTCTCTCTCTGCGTGTGTGTCTCTAACTCTTTGTCTGTCTATGTAGGCTAGTAGTGTGTGTGTGAGTGTGTGTGTGTGTGCGTGTGTATGCGTGAGTATGCGTGTCTACGAGTGTGCGCGTGTGTTTGGCTGTATGTGTGTGCGAGTGTGTGTAGCTGTATGTGTGGTTTTGTGCGTGCGTGCGTGTGATAAATAGGCCTTTGTGTCTCTTTCATATTCGTTCGGCCTACTAAAGTAACTAAACGCTTAAAAATCCTTCTTTAAGTTCTTTCTGTGCGGCTGCACTTAGCGGGCCGGTTCACCATCGTCTGCATGGCGGCGGATAGCTTAAAAATAGATGATCCGGGTCGTCAGCGTAATTCTCAGTGCATCAGGTCCACACGCTGGGAATGGAGGAGTCGCAGCTGTCTCTACCAACCCTACACCCCCGTAGGAGCGACTGAAAAACGAACATGTTTTTCCGTTAGGGAAAAAGAAACTAAGCTTATTTGATATAGCCTAAATCGAATTAATATTATTATTGCAAAGGACACAGAACTTGTGTATGTAGGCCTATGTGTTTGTATACAGTACTACCGCGCATCTCTACGGATGAAATTTCTTTGTCCTTGGATGGTAAATCAAAGTCATATAGTCGCGGGTCGGAGTTTTTACTGACGTCTAGGTCTATAGCCTTAGGAGGGAATATTCGGAATTATATTCTACACGTATAGGCCTACATATATAGTTCATAAAGACCCGCCGAGAGGGGGGCAAATGCCCATGAGGAAACTTTCACGGGCCTGCAGGGCTGGGTAGTTATAGAAACAAAGTTTATGATTTGTGCCATTTCCAATATATTATTACTGACACAGATAACTACAGTTAGTTTAAACCTCAAATTAACAACGTAATAAAATCATAATTTGTATATATTAATAAATCTATATATATATATATATATATATATATAAATGAAACTTTCCAATAGTTTGTGTAAAGTGTTCTCGAAACGTACCGCACAGATTGTTTTGAAAATTTCACAAAACCTTCCATTCCTATAAGAGAGTTTCCAACTTTTTTTTCCTCCGAATAAACGCAATATTTTCCACAAAAAGTGAACTTTGCATTCCGCTCGACCGCCATTTGCAAATTCAAAACCGCACGTTGCCAGATTCACAAACGCCTTCACAGTGACTGCGACCATGCAGCCGAAACATGAATGAGGTTGCGTCCCATGACGTCATAAGCGATTCGCATAATTATGTTGCGGCCTTCTTGGTTCAGGGAGGAAAGGAGCGGAGGGAGGGGGAGGGGAGGGGTAGGGGGAGGGGAAGAGGGAGGGGAGGGGGAGGGGAGGGGAGGGGGAGGGGGAGGGGGATGGGGAGGGGAGAGGGAGGGGGAGAGAAAGGGGGAGGGGAGGGGAGGGGAGGGGGAAAGGAAGGAGGAAGGGGAGAGGAGGAGGGGAAGGGAGGAGGGGAGGAGGGGAGGAGGAGAAAGTCTTTTCTGCCACAGCAACGCGTGGCCGGGTACAGCTAGTAATACTATATTGTGGGTCGTTTATCAGCACTTCTATTTTTCAATTTGTCTCCAAAAGTCCTCATAATGAATTAACATGGTGTGCATGTAGGGACTGTCTATAAATAGCGTCCGCGATATCTCTCATTGGCTCTTAAGCGACACCGGAAGCACCAAGCGCTCCCTCTCAACCATAGGCGTACGGGAGCTTTCAGCAGTGGGGGGGAGGGGGCAAAGACAACTTCTGCCCGAAAAATACATCCGTCAAAAAGTTGACGACCTATTTTTTTTAGTCGTTCGGGTCCGTGTTTGCCCGAAAAACCTGACTTGCCCGAAAGTTGACGACTTTTTTTTTTTTTTTAGTCGTTCGGGATTTTTTGCCCGAAAAAACCACCAAACTTGCCCGAATTTGGGGGGCAATTGCCCCCCCTGCACCCCCGCCTCGTACGCCTATGCTCTCAACCCATCCACCCGTTTCCGGAGTAGCGTGTAGCGTACAGCATCTATCAATGAACTGGGAGTTCTCAATATAGAGATAATAATTAACAGTAACCGACAACATCAATTTTATGATCCTCTGCCCTGGTTCTGCCTCGTTGTGTGCCATCAGAACATGCATCAAGGCGCACGGGTCCTATATCCTATCAGGGCCGTAGCAAGAACGAACGTGGCCCCCTCCGAGCATAATGTCCGAAATTTCTGACGACCTTTTTTTAGTCATCCGGCCAAAAATAATGTCGGGAAAATATCATCAATTCGCCGTCGGAAAAAGTTGTTGACTTTTTGGCCAAAATCTCGGGAAAATTTTATATTCGCTGTCTGAAAAAGTTGATGATTTTTTTTGGACCAAAATCTCGGAAAAATTCCATATTCGCCGTCCAAAAATTTGATGACCTTTTTAAAATTTATTTTTAGTCAATTCATTCATTTTTTGGCACTTTTAGGGGCCCCTTCCTTGCCTGGGGCCCCCTTCGGTCGGAGGGTACGGAGGGCGGTCGCTACGCCTCTGGGTCCTATAGCCTAACATGAAAGACCTCTAACTCTAAGCAACATTATTACTAAAGGCTAAAGCTATTGTCATGCCAATACTAATGTGTTCCTCTCCTGCATGGTGGGACCTTGCGAGTGGAAGGGAAACCGAGGGATTCGAGAAGAGACTTAGACGAGCCGGAGAAATGCAATCTGATGCTCTCACGGCTGAAGCATTTTGCACAAGAGGCTGAAGCAGTGCTGTTTAGAGCTGTTCACGAAACGAACTCATTGTCCTCAGTGACCTCTGTCCACTGCATCGATGGATGAAGACATTGTAGAGTTTAACGACAGCTACTTCTAACATCAGATGTCGTTACCGTCGCCAGAAATTAGTCTGCGGACCACTGACTGCATCGAGAATCGAGACCGTATAGGCCGGGCTTTTTAACGTGGTTGTACACAAAATGTGCAGTTCTCAAAGGATTTGTGCACTCCTGTCCAGTTAAAATCAGCAAAGAGATTTAAGTCATTGTCCTCCGATTGGAAGTAATTTACCAATGGAGGATCAATGGGAAAGGAAAGGAGTTGTGCAGTTCAAAAAATTCCTTAAAAACAGCCCTGGCAATAAAGGCCATAGACCTAACGTTCGGATTAAGTGTACATGAATAGCCTATATATTTCAGCATAAATGTCAGCTCCTTATGGTTGATAAGAAATTATTGTATATGAGCGAGAGTGTCAAAAAATTCGCTTCATAAACGCAGCCGGTGATTTTGGCAAATGCAATTCTTTGTTTGCATGCAAGAGAGAAATGCGCAACACACGACATAAGATTGGCGTTGAAGACCAAAGATTGCAATGCTCCAATTCCTTAAGAACTGTACGTCTTTGTCATCAATTTATTGAACTTGTATATACAATTATTATACATGTACAGAGTCTCTTTTTTGGCCAAAGTCTAGCTACAGCGCCATGCAAACAGCATTATCAATGTTATCATTTTCATAAGAGGTATGGAAGCAATTACTTAGGAACCCAAACACTGTGTGTCCGTAACTGTTAAGGATCTTTGGGAAAAGGTCTTAATAATAGTACATTGAGGTATGTTCACTGATGTTTTATTATTATTATTACTAATTATTATTAATATTTACATTATGATTATTATTATTATTATTACTTATTGTCATCATTATTACTAATTATTACATATACTATTATAATCATTATTATTAATTATTACAATTATTATTATTATTATTATTATTATTATTAATACTGCGATAAATAATTTCAATCATTGTCACTATTATTATTACTATTATAATTATTATAATAATCAATAATTATATTTATTATAACTGCAACATTGTGATATTATAATTTTTATTATTAGCTCGGCCTAACACCAAATGTAATTCTTCGTTTCTCAACGTTCAGCAGCCAGCGACGTTCTCTTGGCCTAAGTCCACACCAGCGCAATTCTTCGTTTGTCCCATGACCTTGATGCTGTGGCGAAGGTCAGCGAGTCGCTGTGCCGCTGGAAGGAACTTGCGAACGAAGAAGATGTGGATCTGATGCGTCCAGAAGTTGAACTGACGCGCTTCCGGGTCAAAGGACGACGGACTGAATCCATAGTCGCGTTCAAAGTCACCTGGATCCTGGGTCGCAACTGAAGAAATGGATGAACACAGAGCAGGAATACAACAATGCTTCCACTACCAGCACACACACATACAGGCAGGCAACAATGCACAGGCACACATACACACAAGCATAAACAGAAATATACACAAACATACAAATGCAAACACACAAAAACAAATGAACACAAACATTAACACGCACACACATGTACAAACACAGAAACAGATACACATATAAACACGCACGCTCATACACATAAAAACAAACACGCATGGCTCGATGATGGTACGGGCATGCTCATTGCCTGGGAGCCAGAAGGTTGCGGCTTCGAATCCACCTCAAGCCGTCACGTAGGAACTAGGGAGCAAGTTTCTTTGCTCACAATTGCTCATGTGCTTCGGCGTGAAACTCTGATTCAGTATCTGTGCTGTAATTCGACAGCACCTCTGCATAGAAATATTGAAGGGATGCTATAACACAGTGGTTCCCAACCTTTTTGGACCTTACGGCCACTTTTTCTAAGTTGGAGGACAAGCGGGCCACTTTTTCATAGTTAAAGAACATTAGGGGGCCACAATGTTAAAATTTACTTAACTAAAAGCATATAAAATTGTTATAATTGATTCAAAATAGAATGTTTGATGTTATTAATATACGTCAAAATAAAATAATTTGTCATATAAAATAATTATGTGTTATATCCTGACAAAATTGTCAATTTTTCATTACATTTTGTTAATTCTTTGTGAGAGATGAGGGCCATTTTTTAGGCCTGGCGGGCCATTTTTTTTTACCTGGCGGGCCACTTTTGGCCCGCGGGCCACGGGTTAGGAACCGCTGCTATAACAAGTGCTCATACATACACACAACACACACAAATACAAACACACGCCCAAACAAACACACACAAACAACAACACTCAGCATTTATAGCCAGAGAAATAACCTCTGGCAAAAAGGATGAAGAAGGCCTAGGACAAGTTTCTATTTCTGCATATTTAATAGATAAATGCCGAAACTGACTTTTGTATGGATGCATGTGTGCATGTCAGAGGCTGTCAGTCCTTTTGTATGTCTGCATGTCTGCCTATCTCTGCATGTGGTTGTGCTAGTTTCGCTGAAAGTAACTCACGGAAAGAATAGTTGGCTACTAGTTTCTCCATTTCCTCCGCTTTCTGCACAGTGGGAACAACAGGATCAGTGGTCACTTGCTCGCTCGTTAATTCCATCTTGGACGGGTCACTGCGAACTTCCAGTTCCACTGAAAAAGACAAAACAATCAGAATCCAATCTATATCTGATCTAATCTAATCTAATCTAATTGAATCCAAGGCAATATATCCTAGTCTAGTATAAGTATAGTCTAATCTAGCCTAGTATAGTATAGCATAATCTAGTCTAGTCTAGTCTAGCATAATCTAGTCTAGTCTAGCATAATCTAGTCTACTCTAGTCTAGTCTAGAATTATAGTCTAGTCCAGTGGTTCCCAACCTTTTTTGACTGTAGGGCCACTTTTCCAAAGTTTGAGGACGCGAGGGCCACTTTTTCTTAGTTAAAGGACATTGGGGGCATTTAGGGGGCCACAATACTAAAATTTAATTAACTAAAAGCACATAAAAATTGTTATAATTAATTCAAAGTAGGCCCTAGAATGTTTGATGTTTAGGCCTAGGCCTATAGACTTTAAAATAACATTAATTTATAATAGAAAATAATTCTCTGTTCTATTCTGTCCAAATTGTCAATTTTTTCATATATTTGTGTTAATTCTTTGAGAGATGAGTGCCATTGTTGAGGCCTGGCGGGCCATTTTGCGAGGCCTCGCGGGCCACTTTTGGCCCGCGGGCCACGGGTTGGGAACCACTGGTCTAGTCTATATAGTCTAGAATTATAGTCTAGTCTATATAGTCTAGTCTAGTATTGCATAATATAGTCTAGTCTAGTCTAGTATTGCATAATCTAGTCTAGTCTAGTCTAGCATAATCTAGTCTAGTCTAGTCTAGAATAGTGTTGTGAGGCGGAAATCTTTCCCGGAAAGTTTCATATCTTTCCGGAAACTTTCGGAAACTTTCCGACATATCTTTCCGGAAACTTTCCGAAAAATTTCCGATATTTTTCCATCAATACAATATTACTAAATAACAATTTATATCCATAAATATGCTTAAACATCAATCACTGTAAGCTATATTATTTAGTCATTGCTGATTTTTTCATTCAATAAACAACACTTATTGCTTACTGTTTAGTGTACACACTGACCATACATTTAAGAATTAATTGCAATCAGACTTCACTGTTATTATGTAGAAAAGTTTTATGATTTGATCGCCTAACTCTTCTTATTTTTTACTTTTGAAAATATGAAACAAAAACAGCAATTGATTCAGTACACTATAGACACCAAATGTTTTAATAAGTACTGCAACAGATTAATTCCTACATACAATTATTTTATGCTTGAAATATGATGTTATTGGCAATGCCATTGCAGTGTGAGACTAATCTATTTTCAAATCTGCTTTTCTTGGTAAGCAGCAAAGAATATGTTTTGGTTTAAATTTTCTATCTATGAGTTGTTGCCTTGAGTAAGCGGTGCACGGACTAAGGAAAAGCCTTTTTTATTATCTTATGTAACCTTATTTATTTATTTACTGTCCATAATTATTTTCTTTAATTTATTACTTCTGAAATCCCTTACATTCTTTCCTTACTTTCAAGGATTCAGCTAATTTACATTACCATTTAACTGTTGCAATATAATCCTAAATAGCACAGTGAAAGAAATAATTGAGCAGGCTCAAAGCAGCTGCCAAAATGTCAAATTGTCAGATATTCTGAACTGCTAATGAAAGCACTTAATGGTCATTTTAATTTTTTAAGGTGAACATTTCCCACATTGCCAATAAAAGGAACTTTAAAAACTCAAATTTTCATAGGTTTTCTGATAGGGAAAATGTGACATTATGTGTTAGATGTATTTTTCGGTCTACGGAAAGTTTCCGGAAACTTTCCGGAAACTTTCCGGAAACGTTCCGGAAAAATATCTTTCCGGAAAAGCTACATCACTAGTCTAGAACTATAGTCTAGTCTATATAGTTTAGAATTATAGTCTAGTCTATATAGTCTAGTCTAGTATTGCATAATCTAGTCTAGTCTAGTATATATAGTCTAGTCTGTATAGTCTAGTCTATATAGTCTAGTCTAGTCTAGCCTAGTGTAGTCGAGTCTAGTATAGCATAGTCCAGTATATAGTCGAGTTGAGTCTAATATAGTATAGTCTAGTCAAGTCTAGTCTAGTTTGCATAATCTAGTCTAGTCTAATCTAGTTTATATAGTTTTGTCTAGTATAGTATAGTTTATATAGTCTGATCTATATAGTCTAGTATAGTATAGCTTATATAGTCTAATCTATATAGTCTAGTATAGTATAGTCTAGTATAGTATAGTTTATAATATTATAGTCTAATCTATATAGTCTAATCTATGTAGTCACTATAGTCTAGTCTAGATTATCTCGTCTAATCTAAGACAAAACGACCTAATGCATCTGCTCAATAATCTATAACAATTCAAATCATTTAATGTGATTATATCCATGTAAGCAAATCTAACGCATTCTGTGCAATGTCATATTTATATAGCACCAACGGAAATGTTACTAGATTATCAATTCCTTGGCATAAAAGCCGGGTTAGCAATTGAACTGTTATCTCTCACTGTCGCTAGGTACTCGGTTGTTAAGGATACTGTTGCTAGGTGCTCGGTTGCAAAGGACACCGTTGCTAGGAGCTGAGGTTAGCAACGTCGGCGACATAAGAAGACCTGGAGATCCAAGACGCTAATTGAAAGAGAAAACAAACAATTTATCAACTAAACAATAATAAAAGTCTAAAGTACAGAGGAGCAGAATAAACAATTAAAAATTAACTAAACTTATATATGTAGATATATAAAAACCTGGGGACTGATGGATGGATATAATTATGGGTGGTTGGGTGGGTGGGTGGGTGGATAGATAGATGGATGGATGAATGAATAGATGAATGAATGAATGGATGAATGAATGGATGTATTCATGAATGAATGTATATATATGAATGGATGGATGAATAGATGAATGGATGTATTCACTGATGAATGAATGAATGCATGGATGGATGAATGGATGGGTGAGTGGATGGATGAATGAATAGATGAATGAATAGATGGATGAATGAATGGGTGAATGAATAGATGAATGAATAGATGGATGAATGAATGGATGAATGTATGGATAAATGAATAGATGGATGAATGGATGAATGTATGTATGGATGAATGAATAGATGGACGAAAAGATGGATGGATGAATGAATGGATGAATGAATAGATGAATGAACAGATGGATGAATGAATGGATGAATGAATGGATGAATGAATAGATGAATGAATAGATGGATGAATGAATAGATGAATGAATAGATGGATGAATGAATGGATGAATGTATGGATGAATGAATAGATGGATGAATGTATGGATGAATGAATAGATGGATGAATGGATGGGTTGGTGTGGGTGAATTAATGATGTTTTAAGGTTTATGGTAATAGCAACACTCTGTCACTAAGAAGCTCAACTCAGCCTTCAATTCACCAGATGACAATCTGGCAAAATGAAAATTAGGACACGTGATGGACGCCTTGCATGGTTGCCAGAAGTTAAATTCGACTTCTGTTAATAACGTCTGACCATCCATTCATACGATAATGTTACAGTCATGCTACGGTTTGACAGTTTGAAATTATTGAAGATAATTTGAGTGATGAATGGATGGAAAATTCATTTATTATCATTCTCATCACTAATACTGGTTCATGGTGATGCCATCATAATTATCATCACTCCGTCATCATCGTCATCATCATCGTCGTCATCATCTTGGTTGTCAATGTCATCATCGTCATTATCAATATAAAATAAATATAATCAAACTCATCACAGTATAAGTATTATCAATATCTCATCACTTTGCTCATCAACCATAGTCTGTGCTGACGTCATTCCCCATCCAACATCCGCGGCTTCATCCTACCTGTGGCGAAGCCTGCTGTCTGCCAAAAAGCGGTGGCGAGGAGACAGCGGCCCTCTCGATTTCCATTGACTACAAACGCAAATGACAATCACTGACCCAGTAAGTTAAGGCAAGTCAAGGAAAGTCAAGTCAATCAAGTCAAATGAAGGTAAGGTAAGTCAGGGACAGGCAAGGTAAGTCAAGTCAAGTCAAGGTAAGTCAGGGACAGGCAAGGTAAGTCAAGTCAAGTCAAGGTAAGTCAGGGACAGGCAAGGTAAGTCAAGTCAAGGTAAGGTAAGTCAGCGACAGGCAAGGTAAGTCAAGTCAAGGTAAGGTAAGTCAGCGACAGGCAAGGTAAGTCAAGTCAAGGTAAGTCAGGGACAGGCAAGGTAAGTCAAGTCAAGTCAAGGTAAGTCAGGGACAGGCAAGGTAAGTCAAGTCAAGTCAAGGTAAGTCAGGGACAGGCTAGGTAAGTCAAGTCAAGGTAAGTCAAGGTAAATAAAAGTAAGGTAAGGTAAGTCAAGGTAAGTCAAGTCAAGTTAAGTCAAGGTAAATCCAGGTAAGTAAGTTAATTCAAGTCAAAGTTAATCAAATCAAGATAAGTCCAGGTAAGTCAAGTCAAGGTAAGTCAAAGTACGTCAAGGTAACTCACGATAACATAACTGTAACGCTGGTTTATTAAGACAAAAAGCACTACGTGTAACAAAAACACATATGTAGCGGAAAAACACATTATGTGTCAGAAGACGCACAATGTGTCAGAAAAACACACATTTTAGAAAACACACAATGTATCAGAAAGCACATCATAATATATGTGGGGAAACACCATATATAATAATTAAATGGCCATGTAACACGCCAGACATGTCGTGGTCTGACCTTGGTTAGTGGTAGAAAGTCAGCAAACGATGGATCCAAGTTCAAAATGCTCAGATCTTTGGTGATGGGTAGGTTCGGGCAACTCGGGTCCCTGAGGACAGCCTCAGTGACGAATAGCTCAGCACAACCGACGAGAGCCTCCACGAAATCGAGGAATCCCATCTGAAATGAGAATCAGACAAATCTAATGTGAATGAAGAGAATCGTGTCTAGAAGCACCGGACATTCATGTACTCTGGATCTTTATGATCAGTCAATACTCTTTATGCTTAATGAAGGAATCTCGTTTCCGCTTAATTAGGAAAGTCTGTTTCTGGTAATTAGGAAAGCCTATTTCGGCTCTAGGAAAGTCTGTTTCTGGCAATTAGGAAAGCCTATTTTGACTATTATGAAAATTCGCTTCTGGTAATCCGGAAAGTCGATATCCGCTAATTAGGAAAGTCTACATTCGCTAATTAGGAAAGTCTACATTCGCTAATTAGGAAAGTCTACATTCGCTAACTAGGAAAGTCTATATCCCCTATTTAGGAAATTCCATTTCCGCCAATCAGTAAAGAATACTCCAGAGCTCTAATAATGCTTTTCAGTTGACCACTCAACTACAGATTCATTCATCGTGTACTGACCTCCAACTCGAGGTTAACGGCCCCCAGAGGATCTCGGACCTTGGGATCATCGGAAGCCAGGACATCAACGATTGCCTTCGCAGTCAACTCCTTGCTGATCAAATTCATATCCTAAACGGAACAATGTTCAACAAAACTTGAAACCGCACTTTGTATGCACTGTGTTTTAAAAATGTAATTGAAGTTGCACTGTCGCAGACTTTAAAATTATCATTTACGGAAAAATCGGTGTAGAATCTCCTTGCAAGTGATTATTCTTTGCACGATATACCGGTAGATGATGCGGATTATAAAGAGGCAGATGTTGAAGGGAATTGAGTGTAGTTGCGTTGAGAGTGACAGTTATTCCAGTGACAGAGAGTCCTAAACTGAACGGGAGTGATACACACGAGTGAATATACTGAAGTTAACGTATGACAACGCATGGAAAAATAGCGTGCGTGTACCACACGCTGACACGCACGCTGTGAAAAAATAGCATACGTACTACGGTAAATGTATGCTCGCGTCTGCTGACTATTTCCTTCTTATCTCCTTCACCTCCCATTCTCATTCCCATCACTCTCCCATAAGCTCGCCGGCCTTTTATAAGTCGCAAAAATACTATACGTTTTTAGACAAAACTGGGCTAGGAGCGCCTCTGAGTAGGTCTCTTGAAGAAGCGCCAGATAAATCCTTGGAATGAATGAACGCATGAACTCCTCTTCCTCTTCCTCCACATCCTCGCTCCCTCCTTATCTTCCTCCTTATCTTCCTCAACCTCTTCCTTTTCCTCTTTCATCCTTCTAGTTAGGCCCTGCTACCAAAAACAACCAAATAGTGTCTAGTGATAATAGAGAGAGAGAGAGAGAGATGTCTAGAACGAAAGAATGCGAACCTTTAGCCGAAGCAGGAAATGTCTCATCGTCATCGAATTGTCGGCTGGACGACGCTAGACGAGCAACAATGAATAGATGAATTGAAGAAAATAATTTAAAACAATTATAATTAAATATTATTATTATTAAACTATAATATTGTTACTAACTAGTAACAATAAGATAAATGATAATTGTTTAATTGCTCAATCAAACAATCAATCGATCACTCGATCAATCAATCAATCAATCACTGACTCATTCACTAATTCATTCACACAATCAACCAATCAACCAATCAATCAATTAATCAATCATCATCATCAATCAATCAATCAGTTACAGTCAGTGATCAAAGTGGTCTGGGGGTGAGCAGTGGGAACGCGAGAGAAGAGTTTTATTGGAACGCACACGTCTGTCTCCACGGTTCCATGCATTGCATGCATTGCATGCATTGCATGCATTGCATGCATGGTGATGAGCAGTGCATGGAACGCAAGCCAGGAATTTCGAGAGCTGCAGTGCAGCTCCCACGCGTTCCCACACACTCTAAACCCTGGTTACTCCCCCCCCCTCTCTCTCTCTCCCACACACACACACACACACACACACACACATGTACACACACACACACACACATGTACACACACACACACACACACACACACACACAAACACGCTAACTCTCTCGCTCACTTATTCGCTCACTTGCTTCATTGATTACAAAAGTATTAATCAATCAATTAAATAAATCGTTCGTTCAATCGTTCACATATTTCTCCATGCAGTACGGTGCCAACGAAGACTATTATAATGGCTGCTTTATAATGAGACACAGATGATCTATCTATCATGTAATAGCCTACATAATTATTATACAAGACAGCAAGTATTGATAGCATAGGCCTATAGTACTGTTGTAAAAAGTGTTTCTTTAAAAAATTCAAGAAAATCGCGTTCTTTCGTGTATTCTTTTTCGTCACGTTTTTCCTGTCTCCTATATTTTAAATTTTTGTAAAGTAACTAAATACTGTCTGTTATTATCCGTTTTAATTTTTATTTGTCTGACGCCCCTAATGGGGCGCGGTGTAGTGGGTATGCTTATCACCAGTCACCATACTCTGTCGTTAAACTGAAACTACTACTGCTGCTGCTACTGCAACTACCACTACCACTAGTACCACAGTAACTACTACTACAGTACTACCGCTACAATCACCACCACCATCACCACCACCACTACTACTAGGCCTACTACTACTACTACTACTACTACTACTACTACTACTACTACTACTACTACTACTACTACTACTACTACTACTACTACTACTACTACTACTACTACTACTACTACTACATGTGCAAACTCTATCACTACTTGTACTCTGACAATGCCAGTCTCAAGCAAGAATAAAACAGGGGGTGCGACGTCAATGACTTTTGTTACGCCAGTGTCGTTAAAATGAAACTACAATACTGTTCACGTGGTCTCTTTCGCGTGGCCTTCATATCAGTCAGTCAGCCAAAAACAGATAAGTTACATTCCCCATCCACCGCAGCTGCAGCTACCGCAGTCAAAGTTCTCATCACCACCATCATCACCACCAGCACCAACCCTGCCAGACCCCGATCGTCTTCAGGCCAATGAACAGCCATGCTGCTGGGGTCGACCTATTGGTGGCAAACGCATGCAGCATGCAGGACCAACGAACATCTATCTGGTTTATGGACAACGATATGAGTTGACATCGGTCGCATGATGTCGCTAGAAACACACGCGTTCTATCGATCAGTCTTCACGTGCAATCGTGTCCTTCGTATTACTGGACCCAGTATTGCATTGTATCCGAGCATTTATAAAGCGCCTCTATGCAGGACCGTCGAAAGAGGGTATCTTACTATCTGGGGAGATTCACAGGGACCCGGCGACTGTCAGGAGTACGCACCAAATAGTTATGTTTATCATCATCATCATCAATATCATAGGGCTCAATGCCCGTTAGAGTCCGACGCCACTCTCTGTCTGAGTCTGTCTCGAGTCATGCTGCCCAACCTCAACTTGTCCGGTCAGCAGGTCTGCTCCATACCATTAACATCTTGGAGCATCTAGACCACATTGTCCGATTGAAGAGAATCGTGAAAAAGAGGCATGAAGGACAACGTGGGTCAATGCCCGTTGTGTCCCACGCTCTCTCCCCCGACTCTCTCCACCAGTCTGTCCTGACCGACCTGTGCATGTCTGCTTCACATCATGACACCTTGAAGCATCTGGGTAGCCATGTCACTTGTGTCGTGGTTTTGGCGGATTACAATCGTCTTGGTTTTTTACTGCCAGAGTATCGCCACCCATCTGGCAAACCTTCCTCATTTTGGCCGGGCTTAGGACCGGCACAGGGACTTTGTTGGTTCCCTGTGGCAGAGGATGGATGCAGTTTAACGTCGTGCCCAGGACATAGTTATGTTTATAATATATGTTATATACAATTTTAGATAAATGTCTGCTAAAATATAATATTACAACTCTAGAATTAACTACAATCAGTTCTAAAACAATTGCTCTAAAAAGCCTTAAGATAGTTCAGGAACCCGTGGCGACTCTGCCCAAGGGTCCGAAATTTATACCGTGAGCCACGGTATGAAAACTGTAGAAATAATATAAGTGTCAGACATCGATTTATGGCAAGTTCGGGTTCGCAATGAGAACTTTACTATGGGGTACCTTTAGGTGCGACCTGGTGGAGGACCGGTAACGCGTCCGCTCACAGAGCGGAAGGTTGCGGGTTCGAATCCGGGTAACGACCTTGGGCAAGTTGTTCACGCACATGTGCCTCTGTCACCAAGCAGTATAATTTGGTACCGGTGTAAAGGTTTCAAATTACCCCCTCCTAAACATTACCCCCCGGTAACTTGAAACCGGTTTCAGATTACCCCCCTGAAACTAGATTTGCATCATTCTTTGCATTTATTGCACTAAAAAAATCAGAAAAATCATCCCGCTTCTTGTTTTGGTCTGAAGATTTCCATCCGTCATCCCACTTCGTGGTTTGCTATCAATATTTTGATCCAACAAAAATAATAGCCTCGAAGCCATTTTCTCCATGTAAACTTCAGTGGCGATTAGTATTTTAGTTATAGATGAAAATATTGATGACAAACCACGAAGTGGGATGATTGATGAAAATCATCAGACCAAAACAAGAAGCGGGATGATTTTTCTGATATTTTTAGTCCAATAAATGCGATGATTGATGCAAATTACAGTTTTCAGGGGGTAATGTTTAGGAGGGGGTAATCTGAAACCTTTACACCGGCGTAAGCTGGGAAGTAAACGGCAAGTCCTGGGAAATCACTGGCCCCGTGCCCAGGACCTTGGGATTCTTCCATTGCCGGCTCAAGGGCTTAGGAAAGGAGATGAGTGCCTCGCCAATGGGCCTGCGGCCCAGGGACGACTTTTTAACCTTTAGATAACCTTAAGATAATTATAGTTCAGGGACCGTTACTGCTTTGCCCAAGAGCCCGGAATTTTCCTCGTTGTGCCACTGACTGTCCTTCGTAATTATTGTCCTTAGGACCTGTGCTTAGGGACTGTCCTTAGTAACTGTCTGTAGCAACGGTACTTAGTAACTGGCCTTAGTAAATTTCTCAACAGTATGGTAACTGCAGTTAGTAACTGACTTTCGTAACTGTCCTTAGCAATGGTGTTTAGTAATTTTCCTTAGTAACCAAATTAATTTTAGTAACTGCATGGCTTTAGCAACCTTCTTGGCGGCATACTTTAGTAACTGTACTTAGTAACTTACTTAATAACCATGGGAGCCCGTACATCTGGCAAGAGGAGAGACTTGCTCCCGTTGGAAAATTGACACCCAATTTTTAGCGACTACTTTTTCATTTTAACAAATTTCTTTGCACTAAAGCGCTAATGATGCAAATTGAGACACAAAGTGAAATTGAGATATTTTACACTTAGAAACATTGATGAAAAATACCCATGTTCTTAATTTCAAGCTTTGCATTTTTCAAGCTCTTGTTGATTTTTTACCATGACCATTGTACGCATTTGGCCTCTCCTGCAGTGATGTTATCTGTGGGACCCATCTTACATACATGTACTTGTAGTAGGTGTTCTCAGTATCTGCCCTAAATGCACTTAGTAACTTCTTCTTCTTCCTCCTCCTCTTCCTCTTCTTCCTCCTCTTCTTCTTCCTCCTCTTCCTCTTCCTCTTCTCCTTCTTCTCCTTCTTCGTCTTAACTTAAAAGTCAAAGGCAGACTTTTGGTGTATGAAAAATTATAATTATAAGTCGTCTGAAGGGAAAGCAGCATGAACATACGTTGATCACATTTTTATCTCTCACTGTCTCTTTCTCTCCCTACTCTGTCCGTCTGTCTGTCTGTCTGTCTGTCTGCCTAGCTGTGTCGTCAGTTATGCCCCATTCCTCTTACCCCTCTTACCAAAGTTTTCAACATCAAGTTGATGTACAGCGCATTATAAGATACGGCGCTATATAAATAATTAGCTTAGATTAGATTAGAGAGGGGTGGGTGGGTGTCGTTGGTTACCGTGCGTGGGGTTGAGAATGCTCGGTAGACATCGTGTAGGTCGGCCTGGTGAGCGAGGGCGTTGGCCGCACGCTCCGTCTTGTAGTAGAAGTGACCTACACGCACACACACGCATATATATATACGCATACACATACAGTAGGACAGACGCAGACATACACATACATTCAAAGAAACCATCGAACACAGCGAGCAAACGTCAACACCCACAGAGGAAGATAGGCAGAGAAATACACGTAGGCCTACACGGACAAATAGAGACACATGGACAAACACACATACGGACAGACGTACACAGACACGAACCTACAGACAGATGTGCACTGAGACAAAGACAAAATAGACAGACATATTAAAACAGAAAGACATACACAGAGACAGACAGAAATAACAATATTAAATAGTTATAGGAGGAGATAAGAATATATATATTATATTATTATCGCAGATTAGCCCATATAATTATAGGATATAATTATAGCAGATCACAGGTCTTCCAAATTCTGGTAATAACGAGTACTCGACTTTCAACCAAGCGGTCAGGAGTTCAAATCCACACTAGAGAGAGAAACATTCTCTCTCACCTGCACCCGCCCTCCCCCCGCCCCTACTAACTCACCCATGATTACACCATTAGTGGTAAGGTGAGACGGTCAGTGAGAGGCCCAGTACTGCACCCAACTGCACAAGTTGAGATTAAGACCACGAAGTAGACCAAATAACAACTATACTACAACTACACCATGTAGGCGGCGCTATATAAATTCATAGATACGATGCAATACATCATACCCACGGCAGCCTCAGGGTTGGGTTTAATAGTCTAGACTGTCCTACATCTTAAGCTATTCTTGAACACTTCTGGCAGATATTTAAAAACGGGGCCCGAAACGCAAGTATAGTCAAAGCTATATGCTGTCTGCAAACTCGTCCAAAACACATGATGAGGGCAAGTGAAAGTGAATAATTATTCGAAACGTCGCTGAGTCTAAATTTAGACACTGACCTTTGACCGTGCACGCGTACTTCAGTACGTTGTCTGCGAGCAGACGAGTTAAGCAGGTCGCAAGGAGTTGTCCCGAGGTGGCGCTAGCAACGCAGAATGACAGAAAGAAGGCGAAATAGTGTCAGGGAGTTCCAAAAAATAATCATCAACGATGGGAGGGAAAAATCGTCGTCGTCTAAAAAATGGGAACGACGTTTTGAAGGACGATATTTTCCAGTTCAATTTAATTTGTATCTTTTTTGTGTGACATGAGATTTAACTCAGACCCATTAGGAAATTGAAAATTAATTAATTAACCATCACCATCACTAATTATCATCATCGTCGTCATCGTCATCATCATCTCATCGTCGTCGTCGTCATCATCATCATTATCGTCATCACTCTAATATTATGGACAATCAACTCAAGAACTACCGCCTCCGTAACTACTGTTAGGCCTACTACATGCACTACTGCTGCTTCTGCCACTACCATTGCCACGTATACCACTATACCACTTGTAGTATACCACTACTACTACTGCTGCCACTACTACTCCAATGCTACCGCGGCTGCTAGCCTAGCAATTTGCATCTGGCAGGCGCACATTAATTCTTTTCAAGAGTTGTATGATCTTCAAATAACAAGTTTGTCTGAATTTCATGGCAGAACTTTGGTTTGAAATAACTGCTGCTCCAGCACCTCCCCTCTCACCCTCCCCCCCATTAGCCCAGTCGGCTCTAACGAGTAAACAACCCAATTTTTCTAACTAATATTGTTGGCTTTTAAAAGTTTCTTCACAAAAAAGTACCAATGATAGTCGACTAATGATACACAAAGTCAAACTCTGAAATCTACGTTTAGAAAAGCTCTATGAAAAATACACACAATTAGTTCTTCATTTTCTGCCTTGCATTTTTCAAGCTCTTGCTAAAAACAGTAAACATGACACGTGTTTACCCCCCCCCCTCCCACCACCTACCCCTCCCACTTGATGGAGCCCGTGTAAAGAACTTATAGAAGTAACTATAGATCTTACATATGTAACAAAAAGCGTGTGACTATTGGGCACCCATGTCAAAAGACATGGGTGCCCAGTGCCCACACATGGGGTGAGAAAGAGCCAAATAAATTGGGAAATTTAAAAACTTGTTTTTATGCATTGATTCAATGTACGTATATATATCGTCACTTTAAAAACCTGCTTTTTAACTAAGAAAATTATTCGTATTAAAAAGACACACATAGTGAAACTTAAAAATGCAAAACTACATTACGAAACCTCTATGAAAAATACCCACATTGTTAATTTCCTGCGTTGCAATTTTCAAGCTCTTCTTACTAAAAAACACTTAAAACGGTGACCATTGTGTTTTGTCCTTAATTCCTGCAAACATTTCTGTGGACTGCGGTCGTCCATGACTCTTACCGAAACTTACACAAAACAGGATCGCGTACTCCTCCGTCGAGGGCTTTAGAACTACGACCGATAAGAAGGCCTCAGACCGTGAGACTGTTTCGGTAACGGGACCAAAATTAAACCGGTTACATCGGACTCAGTTTATTTCTAAAATTAAATTTCGAAGCCGCGCCCAGTCCGCGGCCCGGTAACCGCGCGGGCGGAGTCTGGCCATTGTCTAGCGATAGGAATAAAACTGGATCTCGCCATCGACCAGTCAGAAGTCTAAGGACACCTTCGAGGGCCGGTGTTCCGTGACAGAGTCTTCCCCCTATGAGCCCCCCCCCCGCAGGGCGAGAATTTGCCGAGGGGTGGGAGGTTTTAAACCCATCAGTCCTTCCTAGAGCCCCAAATTAAAGTTTGTTTTTGTCACAGAAATTCACACCCCAATTTCAAGTGGATCATGGTTCGACCCCCCCAGTTATTTTTCCACAGTTGTCACACCCCCCCCCCACTCCCCCCGGAGACTCTATTTCGAAACACATTCTCCCTGACGGATCTGTTTCAGACAAAATTCACCCCCCGGAGACTATTATTCTGAAATAATATCCGGGAAGACAATATTTCATCCCCCCGCTGAAATAAAGTCTCCCTCTCGTTCAGCGCAAAATCGGTTAAAATCACATGATATTTATACCTAACCAGATTAAACCACTACCTTACGTTGCTAAATTGTTTCCTATCACTATTGTACGTTCCTGTTACATCAAAAACTTTGTTCTGACACAGAGCAACCCAGGGAAAACGTCAATTCAGCCAGAGGAGTCTCTTTTTTGTTGGGGGAGGGGGGGTGACTTTATATCGCGTCACCGGAAATAGAAATTCCGGGCCCAAGACAGAACAGCTTAAGCCCAGGGCTAAAAGTGTGCCAGGACGGTCATGGACGGCGTTCTGGCACTTATTTTCAAGGCAGGACGCCGTCCTATGACTTATTTGGCCAGCACTGCCAGGACGGTCGTCCATGACTGCATGGACGGCGTCCATGCAGTTACGGACGACCGGCCATGACTGCATAAAAATGGCTCCATTTGAGGTCGACACAGCCAAAAATGCGCTGGTCGCTGGGGCTTACGACGCTCCCCCAGACCCCTAGTCGGGACGAACTTCGTGCCTTCGGCATTCGCAACTTCGCGCCTTCGGCGCCGCCACTCACGACCAATTACAATAGGCTACAGCGTCCTGGCACTTCTTTTTTTACACTTTAAGCACTGCTTAAGCCTATATTTTCATATAGATCTATTTATGCTATGTGAGAAAAAAACTGATAAATTGTGGATACGAGTCATACGACCAAACGATATCTTATACTTATACCGACATTCATTTTATTATATTTGTAAGTTTTACTTCATTTTATAACATGCCAATAAAAAAATTACATCTAAAGAGGCATGAATCATGAAATTTCTATAACTACCAAGCCTCAGAGGGGGCCTAAAAGTCTCCGAATCCCTGGGCGTTTACCCCTCCGCTGCTCTTGGCGCCTATGTCACCAGATCGCCTAATCGGAAAAATCGAGTGAAAAATGAGTTAATAAATTAATAAATTAATATGCATAGGCATAGAAGACGTCATAACAAGTATGAGGGGCGCGGTGGTGTAGTGGTGGTGTCGTTGCCATAGAGCCGGAAGGTTCGAGGTTCGAATCCACCTTCCGGTGTAAGGATCTTGGGCAAGTCCTTCACTAACAATTGCTCAGGGTTTTGGCGTGAAACTCCAATGCAATGTCTGCTCTGCATTCGAGAGCGCCTCTGAGTAGAGAGAGCTTGAAGGGGCGCTATAACAAGCGCACATACAAACAAAACAAACAAGTAAAATGGGAATCAATTGCTGCATGAATGAATGCACTCAAGCAAGCATGAAGTTAGAATGAATTAATAAAATGTGCGACTGGGGTTAAATGATTAAATCCAGCCAGGCGCGGATGAACGTGATTTCGTCAAACAACACTCAAAGGACCACTGCATTGAAAACAATACACAGTCGCCATCTTTTGAACAGACATGCAACAAACACCATTCAGAGCGCGAGACGTCTATAAACATACACAATGTAATGCTACGTAATTTGTAATTTGAAATAATTTATATAGTGCTGCTTTGAGCAGTGACCACTCAGTAGCTCTCCCAGTGCGAGCACCCATAGAGAAGAAATAGGTTTTGCGGAGAGACAGAGAGATTGGAGCAGATGACCTACAGAGAATGGAAACACGTAAAGAAGAAGAGAGGGCATTAAAAGAATGGGAAGAGGTCCAACGATGGCAACTGATCTACATGTAGTTTGGGAGAAAGTTGTTCTTGATCCCACGACAAATGGATCATTTCGGTTTGAAGAGTGGATAGGTCGAGACAAAAACTGTTGAATAAGAAGTGCGAATGCGATCCTTGAGATATTTCGAATGAACGTCCAGTTTGGACTCGAGGACAAAACAAGAACCTTATGTAAGAGAAAGCATTTGTGGCGACCCAAATTCCAAAGACGGTAATAAGTCGGAACTAACACATCACAGATATTTGGAAAATAGTATATTTGTATTTTTGGGGGGGTTTTGCACAAAGTTTAATAAAAAAATTTAGAGAATGAGAAATATTTTTTTAATTTTTTGTTAAAGACAAGTTTGAGAGCTATTTTAATGCTCTGGGTATGCATATAAATTTGCTTTAGTTATGTTAATTAATTAATTTTTAATTGGATCGTTTTATCTTGGGTTAGAGTAAAGTTATTTGCGTCATTTTGAAGCCTGAGACAAAGACCTTTGAGATGATATTTTTTTTATCAAACTCAATATTTTGCAAAATCAGCTTAATACTGATTTCGGTGTGTGGCGCCACATTTGATTGACCATGTACAAGAAGATTTGTGAGAATTCAACAGACATGTATTTGCTCAATAATCACCAATTACACACAGACTAGAAATGTTACCACGTACACATGAAACGGTAATCATGCATTTATGTAGCGTCTATAACTTATGCTTACTTCGTTTCTGCGTGGTAGACATGGAAGGCAATAACGACAAGATGGTTGATGAAATCTCGAAAGAGGACCTTGCGATTTGGATGATGCATCTTGCGAAACTGGGTCGGGTCACGAGCTAATCATGAAACACAGACAAAAAGAGGAAGAATTAAGAATTTTCTGCCGAGGTGAAAATTAATTAGCCACAATTTAAATAACCATTTTCCAACCAAAAAGTGATAACAGTTACATACTGACTTACACAGGTTGCGGAGTTTAAGATGTACTTTGATCGCCTAAGTTTCAATTGCTAGTTTATCCCATTCTTAGGAATATACCACTACAGGCTAAGGAGGCCATTGCTTGTACCTATAGTAAACTCACCAAATTGAACTGGATAAGGTAGTTGCAGTTGAAGTAGTTATAACAACAAAAATAATATGTCACATCTCTGTCTTCTCTAGTTTTTATCTAAACTTGTTCCTTCTCGCGGGTCCTTGCGCACTGGGAGTGCATATGCATGGTTCACCCAACTAGAGGCGCCTCATAAATGCTTAAATGCAATACAATACAATAGTAGAAATGGCAATAACAAATTACGTGAAAATAACAATAGGTAATGAGTTGTCTGCATCTTTGTAAGACGGCTGAAGAAAAGATGAACAACAGCTTATGCTCGACAGGCATCAAAAATGGACATGAAGCATTAGCAACTTCAGTTTCTTAGCCTCAGTATACAAATGCGGTCAGGTTTACCAGTCATGACTCAGTGTCCGTGCTGTAGTCGGGAGCGCTTCTGAGTAGTGAGTTTGAAGAGGCGCTATATCAAATATTCATACATGCATACTGCACTCATCATCACACCCGAGTTGGTTATGGGGCAATGATGGAGCGGAATTCCCAACCCAGATTTCCACCCTTCTGTGGATTTGACCCCCGCAACCTGTCGGCCAATGGTCTATCCATCCCTCCAGGAGGACTGACCAACCTACCGATCCACCTGTCGATGTCGGTGAGTCCGCAGTCCAAGTGGTGGAGCCGACAGTCCTTGATGAACCGCCAGAGCTGCATCTGATTCATCAGGTAAGTGTTGTCGTCGCTGTTCTCGTTGCCAAGGCGACTGTAGAAGAAGTAGATGCGGTGCAGGGAGGACATCTGACGCAAGAGCGCGTTCATCACCTAACGACACACACACACACATGTATACACACATGTATATATATATACACACACACACACACACATACACACTGACAACTCATTGTCTGGCATCATTGACTGTTACCATGATAATTATTGATAACGATAATTATCATTATAATTGTTTTTAGTAGTAGTGGTAGCAGCAGCAGTATTGACAACATCAATCACTTTATGAGAATTAAAAAATATTATTATTATTATTATTATTATTATTTATCACTACTGCTGCTGCTGCTGCTACTCTTCTACTACCACAACTACTACTACTGGTATTATTAGTTTTATTGTTATCATTATTATCATTATTATCGTTATTATTATATTATTTTTAAAATAAAGTATTTATGATCCCTCAGGTGTGCCAAACAATATCCGGAGATATTATTATTATTATGATTATTATTATTATTATTATTAATTATTATTATTATTATTATTATTATTATTATTATTATTATTATTATTATTATTATTATTATTATTATTATTATTATTATTATTATTATTATTATAAATTATTATTATTATTATTATTATTATTGTTATTATTATTATTATTATTATTATTATTATTATTATTATTATTATTATTATTATTATTATTATTATTATTATTATTATTTGAAAGGCTACCCCTGTTCCAAATCGGACATCGGGTTAACGAAAGAGCCCGTGAATTATTATTATTATTATTATTAACTAAAAACACATTTATTCTCTTGAACAAAAAATTCCAAACAGAACAAGTCAATTGTTCAGTGCGACCAAACACACTCATCCATGTCAGTTAGGGGCTTAATAAATGAACCTGTGAAAGCCACAGCGTTAAAGCGTTGTATTGTCATGGAGATATGTTGGAACAAAAAGCTCGATTCTCGGGGTTCTCTGGTAGCTTGAGTAAGACGGCGACCCAAATCTGAAATAAAGTCTAGGCCCTTGTTGTTGATCGGGCCTAGGGTTTCCACAGCCACCGGAATGGAAACATGAGCTTCAAGGAAGGCGCTGTATTTCTGGTTCTTTCTGTCCTCCGCCAGGCTAGCTGCTGCTTCAGCTCAAGTGGCTGAAGCTGCAAGGTAAGACGGTGCAAGCGTGTCCACCACTGTGGCATCCCACATCAAACCTCTGCCGGCTTTCCATGGGATGAGGGTGATTCCATCAGGTCTCTTGCCGTCCGATCTTACCAGACCCTGAGGTTCCTGGCCGCCGGGAATCCAGCTTTGATAAGAGCGTTTATTATTATTATTATTATTACTATTATTATTATTATTATTACATAATTTACATTTAGAAAACAATGCCATTAGGAGCAGGAAAGCTGCCTTGACCTCTGGGTTTGTAGAAAAGCAACCAAGTTATGGTGCTGGACAAAAATTGAATTCTCAGTAATGAATGAATGAGTGATAAGATCTGAAAGGTGAATAAGATCTGAAGGTCAAAAGGTAAGATATAAAATCTGAATGGTGATTAAGATCAGATCTGATGGTCATAAGATAAGATATAAGATCTGAACGGTGATTAAGATCTGATGGTCATAAGATAACATATAAGATCTGAATGGTAACCTGTGAGACCTCCTCCTCCCTGTCACCCAGTTCGAAATCCGTCAGCAAATAATCGACGTCTAACTGAAAGCTGGGACTGTACGTGTTGACGCTCACGTTGCTATGGATGGAAAGACGTTCACAGACTGAAAACATTGATAGGAAGACTATTAATATAAATAGGCTGTCTCTCTCTGTCTCTTTCTCTTTCTATGAGTCTCTGTCTGTCTCTGTCTGTGCTGCTCTCTCTCTCTCTCTCTGTCTATCTTTGAGTCGGTCTGCTTCAGTGCCTCTGTCTCTCTGTCTCTTTCTTGGCAGACACAAACGAGCTGTGTCTCCGTGTCTTTCTGTGTGTCTCTCTCTCTGTCCTTTTGTGTCTCTCTTGACAAACTCATATTCTGCATTGATTAATAATAATAATTGCAACAATAAGTATTGTTACGACACCATCCAATGCAGCTCAAAATACAATCAAGAAAAATACCATACAATACAATAAAACACAAAAACAAGAACTATAAGCTACTATAGAATACAATTCAAATACATGTCAAGTGCTAAAACTAATCAGCCACCATGCCACACAGTCATACATACACACAGACAATGAGAAACTTTACCGGCTGGAAGTGGCGTTCGCGTTCGGATCTGCGAGATATCAGGCGTCACTCGGCCGTCCATCTCAAACTGCGGGAACTCAACGATGTGATCGTCTTCAAACATTCCTTCGTATATCCGTCCGTTTTTAAAGATAAACTTCCCCTGTACAGTCAGGGCCGGATTAACCAGTATGCCATGTCTGCCATGGCGGCGGGCCCCCCGTCGTCAGGGGCCCCCCGTCCGTGACCAACAAGAATTTTTCCAGTCCACATTCCCATTTATTCAACTTCACTCTAAGGACAGTGATGTGTAAATTCATGTCAATTGCTGATTGGTTTTTATGAAGGCAGTCAATGGCCCCTACAACCTACATGTATATATCTGCCATCTATAATCATGATTTTGTCGCTAATTCATACTTTTAAATAGATTTTCGAAGCACTGATGAAGGGAAATAAAATTGCATAAAGTTGCATTTAAAGTGTGGGATCAATTTCGCGCTGAAACCTTTTGGCAATCGTCAATCGGTTAGTGCTTTCATTAACCCTCAGGCTACCAAGATTTTTTTTAACACTGACTACCAAAATGGGTGGTTACCACCACCCATGGATTTTGGGTTTGGTTTGAGATATCATAACTGGTAATAAACCAGTGGATTCAGCATTCATTTCTGCACAAAATGATATATTTAGGTTTAAAATATATGAATGCTCCTCGAAATTATGATTTTTTTGCCATGGGGTGCCCGTAGATTCCACAAAACGTGTACTTACGCATAAGTAAAATGTTGGATTCTGTGTGTAGAACATGATTAAATTTTATGTATACAAGAATACTTTATATATAGTAAAGTCAAATATTCAACTATAAAAACTAGTTATAAATAAGTCTTTTTTAGGTACAATCAAAAGAAAGAAACATGCATAATCTATCGATAGTATCGACAATCAATACGAAACAACGAAATTATGCCATTGTCAGTTTGCGTCGCAAAAAATCGACATTTTCACACATTTTAATTTATTTTGAGCACTTTCGGTCATCAAAAGCCAACTTAATTTGTATGAAAAATAGCCCTAAATCCCCTCTATAGAATGACATAATTTATTTGTCTTAAAAATAAATCATGGATATGTTATAACAGAAACTAGCCTACATGTACATTTTACGACAATAAAACACCTTTATATATATATATATATATATTAATTTATTTTGAGCACTTTCGGTTGTCAAAAAACAACTCAGTGACCATTACAATGTAGCCCCACATTCCCTCTATAGAATGGTATAATTTGTTTCTCTTAATGTTAATTGACCGATAAGATATAGGCATATATCACATGTGAAAGGAACATGGTGACAGAAGGTCAAGGTGGATTAAGGGCCCCCCGGAGAATATGGCGGCGGGCATCCCGAGAGCTTAATCCGGCCCTGTGTACAGTTAAATCAAATTAATACGGTTTTATTAAATGAAATGCAATCTGTAATTTATATAGCAACACTCACTGCCATGTCCATTCAGTAGCGCTTCCAGTCATGGGCGGAAACCTGGCGGAGACTTGGGGGGGACGAACGAGTGGCCGAAGGAAAGATGCGAGATTTTTGGACGGACGAATGGCTGGGGATCGCAAAAAGTTTCCATCTTTTCTGACGACCTTTTTGCACCAAATGCATGGGCCATCCCCCCCCCAACACCTCCATTGGAGGGAACCGTCCACCCTGTCCTCCCCTAGGTCTCCGCCCATGCTTCAAGTGCGATTGTATTCCCTGGGAGAATAAATAGGTTTTGAGGAAACAGAGAGAGAGAGACAGGCAGACAGATAAAGACAGAAACAGACAGACAGACAGAGATGTAGAAACAGATAAAGTTGGCAATTAAAATAGTTAAAGATATCGATCTCAATATTTTACAAATAATAGCAGATATTTTTGCAGTAGGGGCGAGACACAATGGTCAGGTTACATTTTGGGAAAGAACTTGAAAAATTCGAAACAGTGAATAAAGAACACGAATATTTTTTAAAGACGTTTCTAAATGTAAATTGCTCAATTAAACTTTGAGCAACATCATTAGCAGAAAGAAATTTGTTCAAAAAAGTTGTCAAAAATGGGTGTAAATTTTCAGGCGAAATGTAGCCAAAAGTGCCGGCACCCATGTGATTGCAACAACCATCATTGATGATCATGGTCTGAGTTACCTGTCCACACTTGACGTTGTTCTTCCACTGTCCCTCGTAGCGCGCCCCATTCGCGTAGTAGAAGATCCCAAAGCCATGTCGTTGGCCGAGACAGATCTGTCCATGGTAAGCATTGCGCATGGCGTACTGTGACGACGTGCCACGCTTCAGGTACCACGCCCACTGACCAATGCCATGCTGTGGTCAATTAAACAGACAACGGAAAGTAGGGAATCAGTGCGTAGAAGATGAACTGACCAATCAGAAAGGTTGAAAGGTATAGGGAATGTGAAAACAGAGAGATTGTTTGCTAATGTGTTTTTCTATATCAAAGTGGTTTGGTGTAAACAAAGAGACATCTGTTATCATTGTCATTATCACTGGCATTGTCACCATTATCATCATGTTAATCAGTATCACACCACTATATATATAACCAGACAATATACCACCAACCTTCTACCACTATCCAACATTCCAAAAACTTCCAACACCAACAAATCTACCATGATCTCTACATCACTGCTACTACCACCACTACCACCACCATTTCCATCACCACCTCTACCACCTCCTGTTCTACAACTTCCACTACCTCTCTACCACCACCTCTATCACCATTTATACTGCTACACCTCCTCCAACAGCACTTCCACCAGCACTTCTACCATCCCCAAACCCACCACCACCACCACCACCACTTAAACATAAACAACAAAGCTCCCCCCACTGACCTGTACCCCATCTTCCCACTGTCCACTGTACGACTGGTTCTGGTCGTACCAGTTCATTGTACCCTCACCCTGGCGTACGTTGCGATACCAGCTCCCCTCGTACGTGTTGCCCGACGGGTAACAACGCAGGCCAACGCCGTGACGGACGTTGTCGACCCAGTCGCCGTCGTAGTACGACTTTCTCGTGGAGTCGTAGTCAAGTCGACCCTGGCAACGAAAAGAGTTTAGAGTTCATTATTATAAATATTGTTAAAAATAACGGCAGATAGAGTTAAGAACGCATACAATAAATACTATGAGAGAGAGTGTCTTTCAATATAGACCACCTTGTGCTGTTGTAATTGTAATTGTAATCGAACATTTATATAGCGCCACTTAAGAACCGTCAAGAATCCGTCTGCAACCAACGTTACCTTTCCCGATTGTTTTCCGTTGATCCAATCTCCATCGTACGTCATTCCGTTCGTGTATTCCATCTTACCACAACCACTTCTCAGACCGTTCAACACCTCACCCTCATAGCAACTACAATGTTCATCATCATCATCATCATTACCATCAACATTATCACCATCATCATCATTATCATCGTCATCATCATCATCATTATCATCATCATCGTCGTCGTCATTATCGTCGCCATCATCATCGTCGTCGTCATTATCATCGCCATCATCATCATCATCATCATCATCATCATCATCATCATCATCATCATCATCATCATCATCATCATCATCATCATCATCATCATCATCATCATCATCATCATCATCATCATCATCATCATCATCATCATCATCATCATCATCATCATCATCATCATCATCATCATCATCATCATCATCATCATCATCATCATCATCATCATCATCATCATCATCATCATCATCATCATCATCATCATCATCATCATCATCATCATCATCATCATCATCATCATCATCATCATCATCATCATCATCATCATCATCATCATCATCATCATCATCATCATCATCATCATCATCATCATCATCATCATCATCATCATCATCATCATCATCATCATCATCATCATCATCATCATCATCATCATCATCATCATCATCATCATCATCATCATCATCATCATCATCATCATCATCATCATCATCATCATCATCATCATCATCATCATCATCATCATCATCATCATCATCATCATCATCATCATCATCATCATCATCATCATCATCATCATCATCATCATCATCATCATCATCATCATCATCATCATCATCATCATCATCATCATCATCATCATCATCATCATCATCATCATCATCATCATCATCATCATCATCATCATCATCATCATCATCATCATCATCATCATCATCATCATCATCATCATCATCATCATCATCATCATCATCATCATCATCATCATCATCATCATCATCATCATCATCATCATCATCATCATCATCATCATCATCATCATCATCATCATCATCATCATCATCATCATCATCATCATCATCATCATCATCATCATCATCATCATCATCATCATCATCATCATCATCATCATCATCATCATCATCATCATCATCATCATCATCATCATCATCATCATCATCATCATCATCATCATCATCATCATCATCATCATCATCATCATCATCATCATCATCATCATCATCATCATCATCATCATCATCATCATCATCATCATCATCATCATCATCATCATCATCATCATCATCATCATCATCATCATCATCATCATCATCATCATCATCATCATCATCATCATCATCATCATCATCATCATCATCATCATCATCATCATCATCATCATCATCATCATCATCATCATCATCATCATCATCATCATCATCATCATCATCATCATCATCATCATCATCATCATCATCATCATCATCATCATCATCATCATCATCATCATCATCATCATCATCGTCTTCACCAATGCAGATTTAAGTCACCTTCTTTGAGAAGATTTACCGCAACATTTACTGTACAAGCCATTCATTCACCATTGTTCGACTCAAGTCTAGTCATTGGACAACAATGCTTAATAATTGCACATTTAACAGGATGATGGTAACAATGACGACGACGATGATGATGATGATGATAATGATGGTGATAACAATGACGATGATGATGACGACGACGATGATTCATTCATTCATTCAGAGCATTTATATAGCACCCCTTCAAGAAACTACTCAGAGGCGCAATCATGATGATGATGAAGGCGACGACGACAATGACGATGATGACGATGATGACGATATTGCTGGACTAGATTCATAAGAGCTGATCTGACCCTCCATCTTTCCACTTGTACGCTCCCTGTCCCGTCACCTGATTCCTGTCAAACTCTCCCTACAAACACCAGCCATACAGAATAATTACACAATTACACAAAGACTACAGAATAATTACACAATTACACAAAGACTAGTTTCACTTTAGCAAAGCACTCTCTGTACCTTCACCGCTCAACTCACTTTTTCTAAGAAGCCAAGTGTCACTTACTCAGGTGACCAAGCTGCCATTCATTCTCGGTAGCTGGTCCTATAACCTGGAATGGCCTCCCTGTCACACTGCGCATATTGCCCAGGGGTCACCCCACCCTGTTCCTGAAGAATCTCAAACTGTCCTATTTAGCTGTGGTTGGGCCGGGAGCACTTCTGAGCAGCCTACCTGGCGGCTTTGTGGTTCCACATGCATGCAATGCCATCATACAGAACAGGGTTTTCTAGATCGTGGGTCCTTCTCTCTGTATTGGAACAGCCTTCCCTTTATGCTGCGTTCCCTTCCATAGAACTTTTCCAACGCTTCTTATAAACTTTCCAAGACTTTCCTCTGTGGCCTGGATCGGGAGCGCCTCTGAATAGCTATCTTAAAGAAGTGCTATATAAATTCCTCAAATAGCAATCACCACACTTATCCACTCAAACGAATGCAGTGAAGGAACTGTATTTTTCTTTTCTATTGGCCTTATCATATGTCAGCAGAATATTAACAGCGCCATGTTAACGTGAATACATTTCAGACATTTCAAAGTTTAGAGCAGTTTAACACGTTGGCCGCCTACTATGAGTTAACTCATAGTACAGTCAGTCATTTAACATGGCGTGTAGGAGGTCAATGTGTTAAGAACTGAAAATATCATCCTTACCATATAGATAACGCCATCAGCCCAAGTGTAGACGCCTTCACCATGCATAAAGCCTTCTGAAAACTGGCCCTGAAAGAAGAATTCAAACATTCAGACATTTATTTATTTATTTATTTACTTACTTAGATCTTAGGTAGCCATGGGTGCTTAGTGTTAGCAACATAGTTTTGTTAGCCTAGAGCTGCATATGAGGCCAGTCCTCTCCCTCGCAGTCTAACCATCCCACCAACAGTGAACAGTCAGTGTACTAATTATAGATGAGATAGGTCGAGGCAAAGGTGGAGCAGAAATCCTGAACGAGAGATTTGAACCCGTAACCTCACGAACAACAGCCCAACATGCTAACCGCCTGATTCATGCAGTTTACTAATAATAATATTCAGTATCAATATTAATAATACTAAAAAAAATTAATATTAATAACAGTAATATTAATAATAATAGTAATAATAGTATTAATGTTAATACAACTACTACTAATAATAATATTAATAATAATTATAATAAAAAATAATAATGACAACAATAATAATAATCTATAAATTATAATAGTTATTAGTAATACTAATAACAATAGCAATGGCAACAACAACAACAACAACAATAATATGTCATTTTACATAATATGGTGTGGTCAAAGCTATGTATACATGAGTTCAATATAGACCTACAAACAGGTCAAAAGTCATAAAGGGTGTATCGAAAAGCATGATGAAAAATGAGAAGACCTTGAAACTGACCTTGTAACAATGACCTCCCAGGAAGAATGCCTCACCGTCTCCATGGTAAAGCCCCCTCACCTTCTCTCCCTCGAATCTGGAAAGAAAAATAAAAGAAAGTGAAGCAACAACTTTGGTTTTTGGTTCTATTTATATAACATTATGTTTAATTTCAATCTGACACACCACAGTATGATTATTGATTAAGCTTAAAATTCGCAGTATGTGAACGAATGCAAGTTATTACAGAAGTCGAATTTAACTTCCTGGCAGCCAAGCCAGGCGTCCTTCACATCTTGCTGCTTATTTTACTCACACTATTTTATTGAATGGAAGGCTGAGTTACTTTACGCTACCCTCCTACTTACGCTCATCGAGAAAAAAGGTTCACCATTATCCTAAACCCTTCCATGTAATCATGCAATCTATCTATGCTTACTGACTTAATTCTCACTTGCATGTGAGCCCTGGCAGTGAATTCAAAACACTCAGAGGAATTACCAACGAAGACTCAAGACATAACCTTCAAAATTAATGGTCGTTTGTTGAAAGACGATCAGTGGCAATAATAATCGTGTTATTTTTAATTGTAGCTATTCGTAAGAGTTTCTCCAGCTTAGATTTCAAAATCAGTTAAGTATGAACTAACATGATTGGACAGTTGCTCAAATGTAATTTATCCAAAAATGACGGGCCTTACAGAGAGACAGGATACACTTATTCCTGCTTCAGAAATGTTTTTCTGTTTCAAATTGAAGACTTGCCTCTCAACGATTATTTGCGTGAGAACTGGTTCCTCATAAATAGGCTCCGGTGGCGGTTCTTCGATCGGCGGAAGTTCCTCGACAACAGGCTCCTCGACAACAGCTGGCGCCTGCTCAACATTTTCCACGGGCTCTTCCGCCTTCACCTCAACCGGTGGAGTAGGCTCCTCTTCCTTTTCCACTTTCTTTAACCCTTTTTCTTTATCCTTCAACGCTTTTCCTCGTTTCGTTGCCATGTTTATAAATAGCACCGCAGCGAATGCCAGGCAGGAAACGTGCTTGACGAAAAATTTGCCATTTCCCGATTAAAATTATTATTTAATTAAATAAAATAGTGAGCGTGATATAAATACCTAAAATAATATAATATCATTTAAAACATTATTTTTAAGTGATCAGTTATAAATGAAAAGTTTATCACCAATGTCGTTGACGACGACCAACGATCACAGAGCAGCAGCTCAAGTATCGTCTCATTGATAGCGCTCTCTTACAATGGCCGTGGTCAATTATTTATTTTATTTAGCTTTTGCCAAATTATATTTAGCATTGCTTTTAATTGGAAATTTGGCATTTAACTAGACCCACCGACTCAGGTATCGCTTGCATAATTATATAGGCTACCCATTTTATAAAACGCTAATGATGAGTTTTAAGAAAATAATCGTAGTCGTAGCCTAATACTGATCTTTCACGCTTAGAGCGCTACTGGAAAGCCAAGCGCATATTAAGGCACCAGCACTGGTGTAGTGGGGCGGGAACGCGGGGGAACGCCGTTCCCTCACTTTTTTCCAGGGAGGGAACGGGATCCCTCACTATTTTTGCAGCATTTCTGCTGAAATAAATGAATACTTGAATACAATATGTTGCAAATAACAAATTCCTATGTATATATAAATTTACATAATTACATTTATTAATTTTTATATTTTTTTACATTCAACAGTTTCAAAAATAGCAGCCCTCACACTATGCAAAATTATTGCAAGATTGCACTTTTTGCTACAGTTGCTACTTCAATTTCCAGGCGTTCCCCCACTTCATTTTTCAGGACCACACCACTGGGCACCAGCCAGTATGAGAATTGTGGAAAAATAACTGGGGGGTTGGCCTATGATAAACTTGAAATTGGGGTATGAAAAACATACATGTACTTTAACATGGGGCTCTAAGAAAGACTGGGGGGGTTGAACCCCCCCAACCCCCCCGGCAATTCTCACCCTGGCACCAGCCTATTCACAAGCGCTGTGTTAGGTCTAGGCCCTATAATAATTATAGTCAGAAGGGTTGTCCAAACAAGTAGGGCCTAGTTAGGAGGCTGTAGTCCGGTTACCAGAGAATCAGAGGTGGCAGCGTAGCTGTTAGGGTACGTGAGTGGCGTTTAGGTCAATTTAGAATTGAAGGGTGGAAGCTCAGGTGAGTCGGGGAGATCAGGTGAGTTGGGGCATTTCCATCTAAATACTGCATCCAGAAAGCAATGATTTTGGATCCCTAGTTTAATAGCCTATAGGCCTAGTTTTAGCATTAGGCCCTAGGCCTATAGGCCTATATAAAACTATAAGAAAATATCCGAAGACTTAGGCTAGCTGAAACTCTAAATTTTGTTTTAGAATTTCAATGGAATGTGTGAATTTGTACAGGAATTATCATTTGATTAATACTCTTCTAATTTCCAAGATTAGGCCTATAATATTTTACTGTCTGCCTCCACGTCTTGCGTTATAGACCTATAAGCTAATTACAATGATAATTATTTCCCTATTCTTAATTTTTTTATAGCCTTCAAATAAAATAAAATATTAGATAAACAGTCATAATAATTGACAGCCTATAGGCCTAGCCAAGTGGACGGTGTTCTCTGTAGGCCTACACCAATTAGATCTAGGCTATTATACGATACAGTAGGCCTACTGTTATTTTTCCAAGTTGTAAATTCAAACTCCTAACACCTAATTTAGTTTAAACTTGGAACAGTAGGTCTAGGCCTACTGAAGAAAGATCTTATGATTTAACATTCAAGATATAGGGCCTAATATTGCAGTGACCTTTGTGCTATAATAGCGACTTAATTCTGATAACTAGCCGTCTTTATAGTCACCCATGAAAGGCTTAAATTCAGAAAACTCACTGTTTCCTATTATAGACCTATGATTATGGTTCTTAAAAACTGGATGGATTCGCATTCCATGACTTATCTATTTTTCTGGTACTCCAAATGTTATGGTGCAATAAGAATCCAGGGTTCCGTAGATTCAGATGTTGACGAAATCACACACATCTGACATACATGATTATGTGATCACATGATTTTGCTGATAATCTACAGCAAAAGACGCTAATTATATATGGTCACTGGTCAGCGTTGCCACTCTGAAAAATAAAAAGCCAAGTTGGTCGGTCGAAAAACCTAAGAAAACCCAAGTTGCCCAAATCTTCCGAAATTTTCAACTTTTCGTTCGAAAAATTTCTAACGACCTTTTTTTTGGCGTCCGGGCAAAAAAATTTCATTTTACCGTCAAAAAATCTGATGACCTTCTTTTTTAGTCATTTGGCCCAAATCTTCAGGAAATGTCAAAAAATTTTCGGTTCGCAAGCAAAAAACCCAAGATTTGTCCGAAAAACCCAAGTTTCTTACGAAAAAAACCCACATTTCCCAAGTTCCGAAAAAAAATCAAGAAAAAACCCAAGTTCTTCGAAAAAAACCCATTTCCCAAGGTCGGATCAAAAAACCCAAGATCTTGTGAAAAAACCCAAGGAGTGGCAACGCTGATTATGGTCGATGTGTTGTACTCATAATAGGCCTATGCTGACAGAGTTAATTGCTATTAAGACTAGGCTATGTACACCGGAGTGCAGCTATGCAATTGGTTTACAGCACGATATACTTACTCGCTTACTGCAAAAATAATTTAGCAATCTGAAACTATTTTCAGTAACTGCAGTTAAATGATTTTTGTGTAGTAATAAAATATGCATGGACCTTATGGCGTTGTTCAATGTTTCTTAGTCTCGGAGTAATACACTGAGAGTAGGCTATAGGCCTACTCATTAATTTTGTTAACAAGCCGATTAGCCGAATTAATTATGCTTCAACAGTTTATTCAAATTATAAATAGTTACAACAACTGCAAATATAGTTCAGCATGCACAATAGTTTCAGATCTTTTACAAAAACATAGGAAAATAATTGCAAACGTCACAACATATTTTGTAAACTTTAAGAATAGACCTACTGTGAATAATTTATGATTAATTTTACAAGAAATAGTCAAATATAGCTTTTAAATTAATCTGACAGCATTAAAAAATCACCATTGTACACCGTGATTCAAAAAAAGGTAAGCCAAATTGTTTTTCATATATCTCTAATGCCTGATAACATAGCACGCTAAAAATTTCCAAATATTTAGAGAATTGGACGAAGAATATGATTCCAAAATTTCATGGGATAAAATTGAACGGATAAAAAGATATGAATCTGTAAACTTCATATGCCGAAATTGCCGTTTACAAGCAATTTTTTGGTCAGATTCAATAAAAAAAGTAAGCTAGACTGTTTTTATTATATCTCCAAAGCTTGATAATTAATCATACTAAACGTTTCCAGATATTTAGAGAATTGAACCTAGAATAGGATTCCAAAATATCATGTAATAAATTTGAACGGATAGAAAGATATGAATATTTAAACTTCATCTCCGGAAATTTCAGTTTTCAGCAAATCTGTTATGGTGTTCGCTGCAGTTTTGATGCCTGATAGTTCCCAATTTTGGTCTTCAGTGATGCTGGAGTAAAATTTTACGGAATATAAAGTGTGGAGCGTGCATAATGAAAGACCGAGTCTACCAGACAACAATCCATGATATAAACGATCTGAAGCAACGCTTGTTGGAAGTGTGGGATGGCCTGGAACAGAGGATAATCGACGATGCTGTTGCCTAATGGCGCCAGCGCCTCAAGGCTTGCGTGCAAGCTGGAGGATGACATTTTGAGCATCTTATTTAATTAAATAATCAAATCATGCTGTTGGGGTCATATTGCTAGTTCAATTATCTACATATCTGGAAAAATTTAGAATGATTGATCATCAGGCATTAGAGATACTAGTCCGTTTTGTTACTGTAACATTGTGCATTTTCCACCTACAAGCAAAAATTTTATATATTCGGAATCAGCTATTCAAGCTGAACATGATAGGACGTGTGCACATTTCCTCAAGTTCAAAAAATTTTCCTATTTTTTCCCCATTTTAAGAAATTTTCATGTCAAATCAACCGGGGTTGCACACCCCACCCCTTGGATTTTTATGAAATTTTTTATGCATAAACTACATGCTAATTAAGTAATAACAATGAAAACTTTGGCAGAATATCTCAAAATTTGACCGATATATTAATTTTTTAAGTTAAGCAAGACACCGGATTGCGCGAATCGGCATGATCTACCAAGTTTGGACTGCTATATATTGAGGAAAAAATGGGCTAGAGGTTTGAAACTTTTTGCATGCAAACAGTTTGTTGTGCTCTTTCTAAATATTCAAGAATCGAGGGTGGTGCTACCATTGACTCATAATATAAAACGTAGTAAATGTTGTACAGAGGTCAATTTTCACCCCGGTTTCGTACATCATTATAAACTACCAATGTTCGCCATGCAGGTAGGAAACAAACAACTATGAAACAAGTCCCTGGATACAGACCAAGCAAATGATGCAGTTATAAAGAAACAAGCAAGAAATAGAGAAAAGTTAAAGTCCAGTTTGATAGAGAAGCAGTATACAGTGATGAATGAGGCATATAAGTATCAGCCAAGGGTTATAAAAGTACGTATCAATTGGGTTAAATGGATCCCCATGGAGTTCAATGTGTTGGATGATGACACTCCTGCTACTATGGGTCACATTATTTCAGAAATTACCTATGGACAGTTGGACACACTTGTCTACACCACCACAATGACACAGATCTGTGCAGACCAGAACTGATTTTACACACCAAAGCAACCTTTTTGGATCTTCCAACGCAACGCTTCTTGCAGCTACCTTGCAGCTACAGTGTATAAGTTTACTGTAACTTTGTGAAACCTCTGGTAAAGTTGCACATAGCTTTCGCCTTATTACATTATATATGGAAAGTTGTGCTACATGTAAAGTGATATATGACAGTCATAAACCATCCCACGTGTGAACAGCGAAAAACAGCAACTTAAACAGAATCATAATTATTATATAGCGATAGAAGACAGTTCTGAACTGTAATATTTATAGAAGTCTCTATTCACTAATCATATAGCAACCAGTACAAACAAAACCGGAAAGAAACAAGAAAAAACAAATAGAATGATCTGACAAAAAGTGCAAATAACAAGCAAAAACAGCACTTGGAGCATTACGGACAAACATGCATTTAATAACTGACTTGTTTTTCAACTTAGAGCAGTTATACATTCAACACCAATATATATGACAGAACTTTGCAAACTCTAACAATTGCATAAATCTTTATTCACCAAGCATAGTAAGCAAAGAAGTAAGTAAGTAAGTAGATGAATGAACTACCCAAAATTGACTCGCACACAAAAGACAAAGACAAACAAGAAATGATTTTGATATCTTGGTAAACATTATTTTGTTTTCGAGCAGTATCAAGACTTGTGCAATCCCTAGTCTCGCCATACATTATAATAAAACAATACAATACAGATATTGTGGCATCTACCAAGCAGCCACCATGCTCAGTATTAAAGTTCATTGATCATCAGCCTTGCAGTAACTGATTTAAGCATAATCACCAAAAGCATACACTCAAAATTCCCGATATCAAGAAATTCTAATTTTGAATTTTTCTGTCATTGCAAAGACAATCAGCAAAGTAAGAGCAGCTTTAAATTTTGACTCAGAACAGCAACAGCAGGACACAGAAAAGAATAGGAGGATCTGGAGAGAGATGTATGGCAATATAGGCCTCCAGCAATAATGTAAACTTTTGTAAAGCATTACAAGAAGAGAAAATCCAGGCAGTCGGGCAGAAATATAATTTTTACAAGACAGAGAGAAAGAAAGTAATATGGGAAGAAAGATGAAATTGAGAGAGCTTAAAAGATGGCAGCAGCACATGGCTAGGCAAAAAGTTTCCTGGATACAGAACAAAGTAATACAAGGCTGCAGATGTGAAGAAACAGAGAACAGCTAAAGTTCAGTTGGCACAAAGCATGGACAGATTTGGTGGCAACGACCTAGCAGATCTAATCCCTTGCAAACTAATGTAAAAATAAATAAAAAATTAAACAAATGGCCACAAGTTGTAGAATGTAGATGAATGAACTACCCAAAATTGACTTGCACACAAAAGGAGAAAAGGCCATTACCTTTCTCACACAAGCATACAAATATAGAGAAGCAGATAAAATTGCGTTGATGTAAGCATGGATGAAGTGGATTCTGACGAGGTTCAGGGTGGGACTTCTGCCAGAATGGAATGGAGGATCTTATTTGCTGTATTGTAGTCCTTTGGATGTCAGAAAATGGTTTGCTGATTGTGTCAATCAATTCAAGTGGAGGGATTAATTGATTATTCATTCCAGGTATGCTTTAAGACCACCTGTTGATTTGGATGGCTTTTATCCCCCATCCCAATCAAATGTGGATTTGTCAATGGAAATATTGCCAAAAAGATGCCTCTTCTTTCTTTCTTGTGAAGATCAGAGCTGATGCGTTGTAAAACATCATATTTGCCATGAATGAGGTGAATGTGTATTATTGTTGATGCCAATGGCAATGGAAATGCTGTGCAATTGATGGAAGGTTAACTTGTTGATAATATCAGGAACATGGTCTAGCTTGCCTGAACCAGAATGAACCATAAGTTGCCAGCCTTGTGGTAGGTATTTCAATTAAGCCAAGCAGTCACCTAGGAATAGATGGCCTGTAGAGGTGTGTATGTAGACTTCCCAAGTACGACCTTGCTGTTTAAGAATATGTGCCCTTGTTAAAAATTTCCTTGATACCTGTGCAAATCTGAGATGGTGGAGTAAGCTACATTGGATTGAGGAGCGGTCTGAGAGCAGGTTTTCTGGATGTTCCCTTGGTTGGTTCTTTATTAATCTGTGGTTTATATTGGTGAGATGATTCAAGTAGGATGCAAGAGGGAGGATGGAGTGTTCTTTTTCTTTCTTTCAGCCAAGGCAGGGCTTTTTGTGATTTGGCGATAATGTAAATTGAGGGGGCGAAAAATTATCGATAATCCGTGGTGGAAATTAAAGGGTCAGGGAGTCGAACTCCCTCCTGGAAATTGTAGGAAGTGAAGTCATTTCGGTGGTTGATCTCGTTAGTAGATTTCATTATTAAATAATGAAATTTTGGCTGGTAATTGTAGGACAAACTTTGTTCCTTGATGAGTAGTCTCCCTTCAAAGTACTGTTGAATTCTGTTTCTTATAGCCATTCCGGTTTGTGTCAATATCTGTTCAATGTCTTGCTTGAGAGATTCATTTGGTTCTGGGGGGTGTAAAGATCCAAGTCTGTCAAGGCTCTGTTGAATAGACTGGGGAAGAGTTCTCCAATCTTCTAAATGACACCTGGTCTTCACTGCTTTATATAATCCCTTAGAAATCTGAAAGAAGTTTGGATTGGCGGATTTGGTGGGTTGATCCGGAGGTTTCGAGGTGAAGAAACAAAACCCGGGAAAAGTAGGGGGATAATCGGGGATGACTGGGGGCAAATTTTCATGGAAGATTTCCGAATGTTGAAACGAAACGGTGGAGCGATGATCGCGATATGAGCTATCATCCATCTTGGAGCGATTAGTCTATATTCTATAATATCACACAACCAAAAATCATGGATACAACTCAAAAGCGGTTACGTAAATAAGTAACAAGGTCTTAATTCGTGAAGAAATTAGTCCCAGATTTAAGTGAAAATATGACATTTCGCTAATAGTAGTCTCAATGCAGGTTTTCGGATTGACCCTATAGAACCTTCTTAACACATTGCAAACATATCGCTTTGTTCTGAATCAGGTACAGCTTATAAATTATGATTTTGATTATAGCCTACTAATGCGATCGCTTTCGCATCCGTCCAATTGTAGCCTAGTCGGAGTGCAGCCGTTGCCTGTAGGGCAGTGTAGGCTATGTGCGATATGCCAGCATGCATTGTGTCTGTTATAATTATGTGTTCTCGATATATCATCGCCTTCATTCCACGAACTGACATCAATGCCGCCGGGAAATGATCTCAGCTCCTGATATGCGAGAAAGTTCTGTAGCCTAAGCCAAAATCATTTCTCGATGACAAACCTGGGCAACAAGTTGCCAACAACACGCATTTTCCCGTGTCACTTTCTGACAGAAAATGCAGCAGGTCCAATCCGAAGAATTACCGCTTGGCACTCCATTTATTGAATGTGCTAAGTTAGGTATAGTATGATAATGTCTTGCCAACTTACCGAAACCACCCAAATTTCGTAAAAATAATCAATTAAAAGAAATATAATTTTTTTAGCAGACCTTCAATGTCGAAAATACCGGAAATTACCAACCGGAAGTCTCCAAAATCAGCACAAAACATTTGAATTGTCACTAAGCAGCCCAGTAAATAGCCCAAATTGGCATAATAAACGCTACCAAAATATGATCAAATTTCTTTTTTCTCGAATACATTTCAAGATGTGCACACGTTTAGTTCGCTTGGTAAAAGCATAAATAATTAATAAAAAAATATTCATGCTTGTAGGTGGTCAATGCACAATGCGGGGGGTTGATGACTTTAACAGAACGCACTATACGAGAAAAAGTTTGACTTACATTTTACTGAATCTGACAGAAAATTGCTTGTAAACGGCAATTTCGGCATATGAAGTTTAAATATTCATATCTTTTTATCCGTTCAACTTTATCTCATGAAATTTTGGAATCATATTCTTGGTCCAATTCTCTAAATATTTGGAAAATTTTAGCGTGATATGTTATCAGGCATTAGAGATATATGAAAAACAATTTGGCTTACTTTTTTTAAATCACGGTGTACAACGGCATTTCAGCAATGAGCGCGCTCAGAAAACTTCATTTTCACAAGAATTCCAGCATCAAACATCAACAATTTCATGATTGGATTATGACTAAAGTCATTTATAACTTAGTAAAATAATTTCTAGAACATTGTACACAAGTTATCACTGCAACAGAAACATCGGTGGAAAGTTCGAATCCCGGTTTCAGTGACTGGCAACGTTGGCGATCTTTTCTTCGGAGCTTTCAACATCAGTCGACTCGTAAGAAGCGACCGGAGGACAAGTGCAGATGAGATGCTGGTCGCCATAAACGTCGTCGATTCGACTCACCGTCGGCCAAAACTTCGTCTCCGGTCTGACGAAAGACTGAAATAATAAAACTTTAACCGATAATATAATATTCGTCACTTTTATTATTAGCAATGACCTTACATAGAATTGATGCCTTTGCCAAAAGAAGTTTTGTTCTGAGAATGTTGTACGAATTTGCAAAAATATTATTATTCGTGTCTTCCGTAAGCACTTGTGCATTTGCAGGTAGTGTTATAAATAATGCGCTTATGGTACTTACTTGCTTACTTGCAGTTATAATCTGTTTAAAAACGGAAAATTACATTTCATGAATTCATGAAGAGACCATTAAACTTTGAGCGGAAATCCCGGAGCAATGGGCAGAGGAGCCGCAGGCGTATGTTGACAACAATCCCCACGGGCAGACACCCTCTAGTCTCAATGCAGACTCGTGAATAAGCTGGTGCCCTGCATTTGGTTTTCGATTGGCACTTCAGAAGTTTGGAAATTGCAATGCGAAACACACAGCATTAACCCGTAATTGCTAATGCAATATTATTATTATTAGTTTAAAGCAAATATCAAAATAATCGATTAGTTTAAAATTAATAAATAAATGTAACCCGTGAACAATGAACAAACTAATTTTTTATACTATTTTTCTCTTCATCTTGTAACTGTGTTGCGGCTTGTCAACCTGATTTCTGATTAAACGAATATATATATATATATATATATATATATATATATATATATATATAGTTTCTTAAAGACTGGAAATAAAAGTGCAGAATTTTATTGAACATAGGTACACAACCTACAATTGGAAAGGCTGCCAGTTCTCGGGGATACGGTCTGTTCCAGTCAGTCGATATGACGTCAGAGACTGTATGTGGCGCCATCTGGAGCAAACAAAAACAGATTGTATTAAGAAATAATATATCAATGACAATAATAATGAAAACAAGGATGCAAATATTGTTAAAAAAAATAATAGAACTTGAGAACTTAATCATTCATTCAATACGGTTTCATTCTGTGAAATGGAAATAATTATCGAGAATTAAGACATACGAACCAAAAATGTAGCTCAAAAAAAGTAAATGGTGACCTTAAGAGGGTTGATTCTCCGATCCAGTTTTCCGTCTGCTATCAACTCAATCTCTTTACGTATGGCTACAACAAAGAACACGTTCAACAAAAATAAGATGAAACTTGTGCTGAATTTACTTCACGAATGAACTAACCTGTAAATGAGCCAACCAAGTCTCAGTGGATCGATTTAGACTTTTTCGACTGACTCATAATTTGACCTGCATTAATGTCATGTTTATGAATTCTTTCTGCATTTTTTCATAAATGTTCAACATTGTTATGTAAATATTGATGTGACATGTAAGTCAATAAACAATAAACACAAAACAATCATCTATTTCACCAATTAGAGCGTCACAGAATCTGTCCAGCTCTCCTTTGTCTTCCGACTCCGTTGGTTCGATCATGAGGCATCCAGGAACCGGGAAAGACATCGTCGGAGAATGGAATCCTACAAGAAAATGGAGACAGACTTTTTTCTCAAGACTTATTTATTTTGCCTATATATCCTGCTGCTAATATAATATGTGAGGCGCCCTTGAAATGTTACGTGTTACGGCACCATAGAAATCATAAATAATTATTGTTATTACTATTTCTTAAAGATACTGAAAACATATGTGCTCGAAAGAAAAACTCCACAGAAGAGAGAGAGAGAGAGAGAGAGATGGGTCTATTCATCAATGCGTGGACTCTATGACCAATGACAAAGTCTGCTCTCAATTCCTTGTACTTCCTCAATTCAGAACCATGCCATCTCAGTGGTAGGACCCTCGACCTGGAATTGTAATGGTAATTGAACATTTATAAAGTGCTGCTCACAGATTCAGTAGCGCTCCCGACCCAAGTCATGACTCCCTCTAACAAATAGTATAGTATTCAGGCATTTACGGAGCAGGGGAAGAGAGAGACCAAGGAGCTCAAGACGTAGCTTATGAGGGAGGCGACTCCAGCAAGAATGTTTCTTCTTGTTTCTTTATAGAACTCCTTCTCAGGCATTCCTCTCTCATCTTAAGACAGTTTTATTTGGCTGTGATAAGGTTTGGAGCGCCTCTGAGTAGTCTCTTTGGTGAGACGCCATACAAATTTATTTAATGAATGAATACATATACACTTGTAAGTCACTCCAAATAATATACCTAACCTACTTAGACGATTAAGTTAAACTTGTTTGGCTCACAGTCCATTAAATGCAACGTAGTCATTGACCGTAATGTAGTCATTGACCTTAATGTAGTCATTGACCGTAATGTAGTCATTGACCGTAATGTAGTCATTGACCGTAATGTAGTCCTTGACCGTAATGTAAGCAGATCGAGCGTTTACCGTAGTCCTGAAGTCGTTTGGCAATGTCGATGACTTCGACACCAGTTGACTTCTTGAAGTCGCGACAATCGATTATGAATTCGTGAGCACAAAAGCCTAGAAAAACAACGTCCTCCAATTTTACATTCTTTCTCTCTACAGTTACTGAGATTGGTCTGGTTACCATATGATCCATAATATGTCATGTTCCATCTTACATGATCCTTAATATGTTAAGTTGCATTTCACATAATATGTCATGTTCCATCTTACATGATCCTTAATATGTTAAGTTGCATTTCACATGATCCCTAATATGTTAAATTGCATTTAACATAATCCCTAATATGTTAAAGTCCATCTCACTTAATCTGTTATATGTCACATATTAATAGCTGAAATTCTTCAAAAATTGTACAAACTTGGATTTATTTATTCAGATATATTGAAAAAGGCGCTCCAATTACAGGACTTCCCTCTTGACCAAAATTGTTAAAATACATTTTAAAAAATCCAGACTTTGTGCACACCAAAAATTCTCAAACATACTGCAAAACTTTCCCTCTTTTGCAAACTTTTCAAAGTTTAAACTGAAAAAAGACTTTCTGAATGTGGTAAGAAAATTTTTCAAATCTTAAAAGTGCAATGAAATATTTCTCAACCACTTAACCTCACCCACAAAAATTCCTGAGACTGGTGACTGGTCAATCAAAACTCCTCCAACTCGCATCTAAAAATCCTCAAACTCATCTATAAACATTTCTCTAGTACCAGATATGCAAATGCACAAATAAAAATCTCTCAAACTGATATGAAAAACTTCCCCGAAAGCTCATGATGTTCATAGCTGAAACTACTCGCACCATTTGAGTTGGTGTAGAGTATGTTGTAGTAGTCGCTGAGTCGTTTCGCCATGTAGTTCGCGTTGAGAATCGCCATCTCTGTTGCCCGTCTGAGACCATCACCACCCATCATCTTGATGTAGGACCAGGAGATCGGGAGGATGAGGCTCGACCCAAACGGAGCGGCACTAACGGTGCCGAACGATGTCTCTTTGGCACCACCACATGGCACAAGAGGGTGCGAAGGAAGGAATGGTGCAAGATGCTTCTTTCTGTAGGCAGACGCAAACATGGTATGGTATATTGCATGAGGTATGGTAAGACGTAGTTCCTCGTTATTAACTGGTGCACCAAGAGGGTCTTTCTTCTCTCAAAACTACTATCTTTTCTCTATAATTGTGCACTGGTGTGCACTGTGAGAGGTACTTTATAAATTTACATATATACAATACAATGTGGGTGGGGTATCTTAAGGCAAGATATATGGACAGGCAGGGAATGGAAATCACTTTCAATGAACATTCTATAAAATTCACAGATCTATGAAAAAATTATTTATCTATAGGGCCTAAAAATGTTTGAAATGAATGAATGAATGCATATATCTATGACTTCTATGTATATACACTGTGTCCGGATGAAAAGTAGAACACACAAAAGTGCCATAAATCGGTCAAAACTTTTAGGGCTTGTCTGAAATTTCAAACACAACAACAGTGACCATATTTACACGACCTACTTTTCAAACTAGTATCGTATGACTGATAATTATTTTTAACCTGTTTCTTCGGCCTCACCTGAATAAGGCGCTATATAAATCACCTTCTTATTCATGTGCATGAATTGTATGTTTGCATGTACATGAATCATCTGATTATTTTTACGTTTGCACGTGAATTGTATGTTTGTATGTACAGTACATGTATTGTACAGTGCCATAAATTTGGCATGGTGGCAGTGAAAGAAGCGAGTACTAACACCCCGATTGGTCCCATTCCCGGTCCACCTCCTCCGTGTGGAATACAGAATGTCTTGTGCAGGTTGAGGTGAGAAACGTCGGAACCGTAGTCACCCGGACGACAGATACCGACCTATGGTTAAATAAATAATTAATTAATTAATAATAAATAATTAATTAATAATTAAAATCACCAACCCAACTTCAAACACGATCCATGCATCACAAGCCTACTGTCCATACACAAAGTCACACATGACATGTCAACATTCACATTTCCTATTCACATTTCGAATTCACATTTACACTTCACATTTTCAAATTCCAAATTCAATTCAAATTTCATACCAACAAGTTTTCCAATTCACATTTTGAATTTAAATTTTCTATCCACGTTTCAAATTCACATTTCCAGTGTATGTTTCAAATTCAAATTTCTTATCCATATTTCCTGTTCACATTTTAAATTCACATTTCCAGTGCATTTTTCAAATTCAAATTTCCTATTCATATTTCCTATTCACGTTTCAAATTCACATTTCCAGTGCGTGTTTCAAATTCAAATTTCCTACCCATATTTCAAATTAATTCACATTTTCAGCTCACATATCAAATTTCTTAGCCATATTTCCTATTTGCACTTCATATTCAAATTTCACATTCAAATTTCCTGCATACACTTCCTACACGCATTGCATATTAGTATACAAACTTATAATGCTCGTAACAATCGTATGCGTGTTCTCTTACCTGTGCATTCATGTTGGCACCATCCAAGTACACCTGTCCGCCATGATGATGCACAAGATCACAGATTTCCCTGAGATAAAATTATTGCAAACACACTCATTTACTACAAATATTTCTCTTCAACTCGCTTCATTTTTCACTAAAAAGTTTCACATTATCATTGTTAATCATGTTCTTTATTGAGGAAATTGTGGCTTGAAATCATAAAACACGAGAAATCAAGAATTAATCAAAACTAACATCAACGATTAATTGATTAGTTAGTTATCTATGAAAAAGCACATCCCTAAAGCAAGCATTTCGAAACCATTCTGTTCGATCCTGGTCTAACTACACTATGTTAGAAGAACTTTTATTGAGCCTCCCTTGAAGAGGCGCTATATAAAATTTCAATCACAATTTACAACGGAGAGGGAGACTGACCGAATTTCCTCGTCAAAGACTCCGTGTGTTGATGGGTACGTGATCATCAGAGTCGCCAAAGACTTCGAATGCTTCTCCGCCTAAAGGCAACAGCAGCGAATCATCATTTTTTTAATAACAGAATTATATAGCTCACTTAGAGAGGTAAACACCACAGAGGTGCTCTCGGCTACACAGAGCAAAAACCACTTGTAAACAATTGATTGATTTTTCAAATGATGATGAAGAAAGGACTGAACTACACCACAACCCGGGCAGTTTTTCGCAACACCTTAAAATACTTAATAATAATCATAAATAATCTTTTACCCGTTTGCCCAGAGAATATCTGCTGAAAACGAGCTCGAAATTTAAAAATGAACGGGTAAAGGGTTAACACGATTACACGTGCAATGTCGTGCATGCAAACATGCAGACAGACATAGACTGGATATGCGTACACTCTATCTATGGAATTTATAACACCTTCAAGATAACTATTCAGAGGCGCTCCTGACCCAGGCACGGCCAAACACAAGTTCTTCTGTAGTTTATAGAAAGTGCTAGACAAGTCCTGCAAACACATATCTATCCGTACTTACAGGCACTCATGCAGTCATACACAACACATGTCTACACATATACATACATATTACATACATACACAGTTACACACAGTGTCACATGCATACATACACACACATCCATGCAAAAAAACATACATACAGTACATAAACATATCCTTATTTTCTCATTCATGAATTCATTCATTATGGAGATTTATATAGCATCCCTTTTAAGATTACTACTCAGAAACGCTCCCGATCTAACATCGGCTTAGATGAATGGTTTTAAGGTTGTGATAAAACACATCTGAACAAATCCTATGCAAAAGGCGTAAAGACAGTGGAAGACCATTCCATACAAGAATGCCAACAAAAGAGAAAGCACGGTGCTGTCTAAGAGCATGCGTAATTGATGTAGACATCTGAGAGAAACCCTGGAGCACAGTTGACCCTGACCTTATTGGAGAGATCAAGGAGATCAACGGCTCCTGTTTTGGTGACCTTGATCGATTCGATCTTCATTCCGGCCATCTGAGCGCTCGCTGGATTCGTTCCGTGCGCAGATTCCGGAATGAGGCAGACCTGGATTGAGAAAAGAAACAGAATCTCTTCAACTTCAATCACTTAAGAAATTAACACAATTGCTCAAACAAGAACAACAGTAAACATTGAAATAGAAATATAGCATAAAATTAGCAATGACTATTATCGTTATCATAATCTCCAAATTTCTAAAGCGCCGCTCGAAAGCCAAGCGCAGGGCACCAGCTTATTCACGAGCACTAAACTATAGCTTAGACACCTTGATCTTAATACAAAACACATCCAACGACGTTGAAGTTCAGCTCTTCACTGTGTCTTCAGCCACTTGAAGCACAAGTCCATCCACACATACATGCATGCATAATTAACACACATACATAATTAACACACAAAACATAGAAACATAGCATAACATAACAAGCAACTTGTTAAAAAAAATGACCAGGTCAAGGTCATATAAGGTCACTATATAAGATTTACATTTACAAATACACATAGGCATAACATACGTTTCTCTGTTCTTGCCCGGTCGACTTGAGGTAAGAGTTGATGACCCTTAGACCAGCGTACTCTCCCTGCGCACCACTACAACATCACCACAGAAAAAACAAATGTAAAAACTTAACTGAATTCATCCAATATTCAAGTTAAAATCCAGTGTAAACAATTTCAGAATGAGATTAATTCAATAAAATACTGGATTAATAAATTTAATGACATTTATCCAATCAAGAAAATTAGAAAGATGCAGTTTACATCTATGTTGCCTGACATGAATGGTTTAATAAAGTTCCGTGAAAATATTCACTATTATTATGTTATTAAAGTCTTATCCACAAGTAGACTACAGAAACAGATGATACAGTGACTACCATGATTTGTTTTTTGTATACAAAAACTAAAAAAGGTCATCTGAGAGAAACATCAGAGAAGAAACATTACTGGAGCAAAATGACTACGCAAAAAAAGAAAAACCCAGAAACCCTCCCTCATTCAGCACTATGCTCCTCAGCAGCAGTTGCCACCCGTTGAATGGCCGTTTGACCCCCCCCCCCCCCATTCAGAAACCTAAAATCTCCCAAAGTACGGGGACTATATTAAACACGGCGACTTACCATGCCATCTTCAATCTTGACTGACCATTATTTTCCTACATTACATTACGAGAGATGAAACTTCGATGTTGCCGACCTGTTTGGTTGTAGCGATATCCTGTCGTAACCAGTGACCTCACAGAGATCTCTTTCCAGTTCCTCAAAAAGTTCCGCATATCCAAGCGCTTGGTTAGGTGGAACGAACGGATGGAGGTTGGCGAATTCAGGCAGCGAACACGGCTAGAAATTTCAAACATCAACCGGAAATTTTGGAAATATTATTTTTTACGTTGAGCCAATTATATCCACTGACTTGCCATCTACAAATTATCACCATTGACTTGCCGCCATCAACTTGCCATCTAACGGTCTTTTAGAACTCAGTTATCATGTAGAATCTAAATAATTATCATGGGTACAGCACTTCTGTGAGTTACTTAAAAATGAGCTATATAAATTAAATGTTCTCATATGCGTGTATTCATTTAGATATTAAACATACCTCTTTTAGTTGCAAACAGTAACTTACAAGCTCCAAATTGCCATCTTCAACTTGCAATCGACTTACCATCGATTTACAACTTCTGACTTGCCATCATCAACTTACTGTCTCTCACTTACATATCACTTACTATATTTCACACACGCAATCAATAACTTACAGTCTCTAACTTGCCATCATCAACTTAACCATCTGCTGCTTGCCATCACTAGCATACCATCTTCGACTTGATATAAACTTACCATCTTCAACTTGCCACCGTCGACCTACCATATGTCTGACTTGCCATCATCGCCATAAAATCATCGACTAGCCATCGTCGATTCACCATTGATCACCGACTTACCGTCATCGACTTACCGTCATCAACTTCCCATACAGTTGACTTACCATCATCAACTTCCCATACAGTTGACTTACCGTCATCAACTTCCCATACAGTTGACTTACCGTCATCAACTTCCCATACAGTTGATTTACCGTCATCAACTTCCCATACAGTTGACTTACCGTCATCAACTTCCCATACAGTTGACTTACCGTCATCAACTTCCCATACAGTTGACTTACCGTCATCAACTTCCCATACAGTCGACTTACCGTCATCAACTTCTCATACAGTTGACTTACCGTCATCAACTTCTCATACAGTTGACTTACCGTCATCAACTTCCCATACAGTTGACTTACCGTCATCTCCGTGGCGCTGTTGAGCTTCATCGTACACGATCCGAGTGGAATGATCGAATGAACGAGCGAGACGTCTTTGTTCTCGAGTCGCTTCATGTAGCGCATCAACTTCGTCTCTGACTGATAACTACACACAATAACAACAACATAAAGCAGCTACATAAATGACTCACTGTTACACACAAGTATATATATATATATATATATATATATACTGAAGGTACTATATAATATTCATTCATTCATTTCAGGCATTTATATAGCGCCTCTTCAAGAATATCTACTCAGAAGCGCTCCCGACCCAACCACGGCTAAAGAAAACAGTCTTAAGAGCAGAGTAGAACGCAGTCTCAAAGGCTCGAGGTATTAGACGTAGTTCCACAGGGAGCCCATTCCAGGTTGCAGGGCCAGCAACAGAAAAGGCACGGTGCTGCGCAATAGAAGTGCGTGACCGGGGGACAAGAAGCTCAGCCTGCTTAGAAGAGCGAAGAGAGCCACGGCGCTGGACGCTCAGGGTGGAGCGACAGAGCTCCTGTAAATAGACAGGGGCCACACCCGCGAGACAGCGCCAAACCAAGGAAGATATTCGGTAAGTGACCCTTAGTGAGAAAGGGAGCCAGTGCAGGACATCCCGCATATAGTCAGTGACATGGCCGAATTTTGAGATGCGACCGACAAGGCGTGCCGCAGAGCGCAAGACCCGATCCAAGCACCCAACCCGAGTCACCGGAAGACCCACATAGAGGGCGCTGCAATAGTCTAAACGTGAGACAACGAAAGAGTGAATAAGCGTTAAGGCAGCGTTGAAAGTTAAGGAGCGGAGCACCACTCTAAGCTGACGCAATTGGTAATAGCAGCTGCGGCATAGCAGATTGATATGCCGCGTGAAAGTAAGCTCTTGGTCCAAAGTGACACCAAGGTCCCGTACAGTGGAAGAGAAGGTGAACTGAGGGAATTCCTGGGCAAGAACTTCCAGGTCAATTTTGGCAAGCTGTTGGCGTGTGCCAAACCAGATAAATTGGGTTTTAGAAGAGTTGAGTCGCAGGCGATTGGATGACATCCAGGCTTACAGAGCCTCCATTGCCCGGCTCATGACTCGAACAGTGGAAGTGGCTGCCAGCGCAGAACAGTGCAGATACGCTTGCAGGTCATCCGCGTAGGATTGGCTAAGGACAGAAGAAGCAGCAAGGAGAGAACCGAGATCAGCCGTATAAATAATATACAAAAGTGGGCCCAGGACAGAACCCTGGGGCAGGCCAAATGGGGCAGGAACCCATGGAGTTCTGGCAGACCCGTAGACCACAGAGAAGGAACGGTCGTGGATGAAGGAACCAAGCCAGTCGAGAAAGTTTCCAGAAAGACCGAACGAGGTTGATAAGCGCTTAAGAAGGATGTCATGATCGACAGTATATAAATATACCATACATAACATCTCATGCATACAAGTAACTTAAATACAAGCGTACAACAATGTATAAGCATACTTAATTCTATCTCAAATGGGTTGAAAACATGCAAACATACAGAGACGATTACATACATGTCATACGTAGATACCAACATACTTCAAAAAGTCTTCCATCTATCTGGACTAGTTTGATAAGCAATGCAGGCTTGCAAGACATAAACGCATTTGTACACACATGTGTGCATACACCAAAAACACAAACTTAAATATGCATACACATAAACTACACATAAGTAAAACGAGGCAATGCAATATTATCATTGAGCATGCCCAACAATAATATGCAGGGCCTAAAGTGTGGCAGTACGGTCATGGACGGCGTCCTGGCACTTATTTTAAAATCTCTATGCCGTCCTGCCACTTATTTGGCCAGCACACCTGAAAATGTAAGGGGCGTCCTGACACTTCTTTTGGCAAGGTAAGGAGCGTCCAGGCACTTTTTTTTTTAACACTTTTAGCACTGATAATATGTCAGCAATAACATGTTGAGCACAGTTAACAATACCAAAAGAGTCTGACTGACGTACTTGTGGAAGACCGGATGACTCAGATACTCGCTCGTTCTCCTAAACTCGCTTCCTTCTATACTTCCTTCTGGAACTCGTCCCAATCGACTCGAAATCTCCGTCTAAAGACCACCAACAATTTTAAGACACGAGGTTATAATTATGTAATTGAAATTGTACTTGTGACCTTTCTATATTGTTCTAAGTAGCAAGTCACAGTTACTGAGCTCTTTCCGCACAAAATTATGTCAATGCTTGGAGTTATTTAGGCAGCAAGAACATTTGCAACTTACTTTTTAGACATAAAAACTTTCAGAATAAGTGCTGAGTGGCACTAAAAATTGGAAATAGATGCTGAATAGCAGTGCAAGTTTTAAATACCGGTAGTGCTGAATAGAAATTAAAATTTTAAATAGGTGTGTTAAACTGGCCATTTTATTACTTGCTAGAAAAATATTATTATTATTATTATTATCATTATTATTATTATAATTACCATTAATATATTATTACTTGCAAGTCCTGGGCACGACATTAAACTGCATCCATCCTCCGCCACAGGGAACCAACAACGTCCCTGTGCCGGTCCTAAGCCCGGACAAAGGAGGAAGGTTTGCCAGATGGGTGGCGATACACTGGCAGGAAAAGACACAGACAATTGTAATCCGCAAAAACCACGACACAAGTGACAGACCGACCCAGATGCTTCAAGGTGTCATGATGTGGAGCAGACAGGCACAGGCCGGTCAGGACAGACCGATGGAGAGAGTTGGGGGAGAGCGTGGGACACATACGGGCATTGACCCACGTTGTCCTTCATGCCTCTTTCTCACAATTCTCTTCAATCAGACAAGGTGGTCTAGCTGCTCCAAGATGTTAGGGGTATGGAGCAGACCTGCTGACTGGACCGGTTGAGGCTGGGCAGCATGACACGAGACAGACTCAGGCAGAGAGTGGCGTCGGACTCTTACGGGCATTGAGCCCAATGTTTTTGATGATGATGACTTGCAAGAAAGTTTTATTCAAATACTAAACCACAGTTTCTTTGCTTCCAAAAACGGACAAAAGATCGTTGAGATCCGCCTCTCGGACAGTTTCATCAAGTGACACACCAACCTACAGTAAAAGACAAAAGAAATTTAGACAAAAGAAAACAAGTGCTGACAAACGAGATAAAGAGAATTTAAACAAAAAGAAAAATGTATATACACAAGAAGACAAAAGATATTAAATAAACAACTGTGACAAAAAGGTTATGCAATTAACAAAATAATGAAAGCAAACAATCAATGCTGGCACGAAATTCAACATTTTCATTTTATAAACTTTTCATTTATATTTTTTACAAGGACTTGTTTACGCTATATTATTTAATTCACAATTTAGTTCAGTTACGGTTTGAATGTCTAGCAATTAACGTCACGAAGAGATTGGATATATTGTCATTAGTTATCATCATTATTATTAGTAGTATTATGATTTAATATTGATAGCAGGCCTACAATTAGTAGTATTTTTACATAAAGTAGAAATAATCACTCAGGCTCTTAGAAACTATCCAAAGAGTTGCGTTTTGATCTGGATTTAGCGGTTATTCTTATTCTCATCAGTATTGTTATTATTATTATATTATCATCATATTACTATTATAATTATCATATATTATATTATAAATTCTAATTCTAATTATCAACATTATCATTATTATTATAATTATTATTATCATCATAGTTATTATTTATGCAGAATCCCTCAGGAACTTCAATATTAGCTACTGCTATAAAAACAGTCCAGAATGGCTCTACATTACTATTGTAATTATAATTACTCAAAGAATATTATTCTCATTATTATTATTATTAAAATAAGAAAATTTCTAAATCACCAACTTCAACCAAAAATCAAGCAAAACTGTTTCAGTCTTATTGAACATTTAAAACTCGAGAAAAACTTGAGGAACTTCTGCACATCATAGAAAATGTTTCCAATGACAACAAAATCAAAGACAACGAACAACAAAACAACCAACATTTCCATCTTCAAAGTATCGCAGGTTGATTTTCTTTCCAGAAGCTCTTTCCTTCACAGTGGAAGCGCCGTCTCTTGGCAAAATGGAAAGCGTATCGAAGAATGCCTTATTCGTCACCATGTTACCAGCATTTCGTACGCCTGCAAGAAAACAAATAATTGGGAAATAAAATCTCAAAATTGTGCCACAAGTTTCTTTATAACAACTTTCGTAAAGAAATTTAGAAATTGCAAACTTTTTCCTTTTGTCTAAATTCCTTTGTCTCCTATCGTCAAAACTCACCTATTTCGGTTTTTTTCTAAATTGAAGGGTGAATGAATTTCAACAAATTCTTCTGTCTAGATTCTTTTTGTCTAAATTCATTTTGTGTCCTATTGTCTTAACTCATTTTGTGTAAATTAAATTCCTTTTGACTCATTTTGCCTCTATTGCTCATATCTCCTATTGTTGAAATTCCTTCACCCTGCAGAAAAACTTTTCTGAACAGTTTAAAAGGCTCAATATAAATGACCAGCATTATGCCTACATACATACATGTATACCTGACCTTGCCTGACTTGACCTTACCTGATCCGATTTCCAACTACAGCAAAATAAGGTCAGTTCATGCTCAACTTCACGAAAAAAGACTACAAATGTGTCATTGACACTGACCTTCGGCCAGGATGAGCGCACCATTGTGCACCTTGTTTCCGATTTCACGAAGACCGGTTGGACCGTGGTAGATGGCGTACATGGCCGACATGTTGGCAAGCAGAGCCTGGTGAGAAAAGAAAGACACAGGACAATATAGCTTTAGAGCCTGATGCAAAGAAATGGACAAAGAACAATAGCTTCAAAATGATACTAATAATTAATTATTGACTTCAGTGTTTCATGCACAATGAATAAATAGATGGCGCTCCTCGATGAAGTCGTAATCAGAAAAAAGAATTGAGAAGAAGGAGAATGTGGTGGAGAAGGAGAGGGATTAGGAGGAGGAAGAGGATAATATAGAAGAAAAGAAAGAGGATAAAGGGAGGACGAGGAGAAAGAGGAAGAGTAGGTGGTTGAGAAGGATAAGGCAATGAAGAAGGAAGCAGAGAAGAAGAAAAATCATTTCAGCTATAATTAGACCTGAGAGTCTCAGGTCTAATTATAGCTTCATCACCTCTCCTCCTCTGCATGCCTCTTCTTCCTCTATGGTTAACATGATTAGAAGATTAGATTAGATATGATTTGATTTCGTTTGGTTGTCGACCTGTGCCGTGCAGATGTTGCTCGTTGCCTTCTCCCTTCGGATGTGTTGTTCTCTCGTCTGCAACGCCAAACGATAGCACTCTCTTCCCGCAGAATCCCTAATGGAAAACAGGATACGTAACACAAGACATAAGGTAAAGATCACAGAGAGAGACGAATGTAGGCAAAAGGAATTCGGACATCAGGAAATTAGACAAAAGAATTATAGACGAAAGGATTATAGACTAAATGAATTTACACAAAAGAAATTTAGACAATAGGAGACAAAAGAAATGTAAACAAAAGGAATTTAAACAAATGTAGACAAAAGGATTGTAGACTAAAGGAATTTAGACAAAATGAGACAGAAGAAAAGCTGACAAAAGAAATCTACATAGACAAAAGGAATTGAAACAAACGGATCATACGGCAACAATTATCTCAGCATGAGATTAAATTGAAGATTATCATCATTATTGACATTAACAATAACATACAATAGCATACACTTCCAGCTTACTTTACCTGGAGATTCCAATCACGCGACCTGGAATGAGTCTTTTCAGGGCGTCCTTGACGGCGAAGAACCCGGCGTGTGGACCACCGTAGCCGAGAGGAAGACCAAAGCGCTGCGTGGAACCAATGGCCACATCGACCCCACAGTCGCCAGGGGGAGTCAGGATGGTCAGCGAAAGGAGATCAGTAGCAGCGACAATCAATGACTACACATGACATTCATATCAATCAATCAAACAATCAATCAATCAATCACTAAATCAACAAATAAATAAATAATCGACTAATGAATCAACTAATCATCATTCCAAAATCAATAAATAACTAAATCAATTAATCAATCAATCATTAATCAATTAATCAATCACTAAATCAAAAATATTGTATTTAAACATTTATGACATCTCTAGTAGGGTGAACCATTCAGAGGCATTCCCAGTGCACAAAGCCATGCGTGAAGAAGCAGATTTTGAGAAGAGACAAGGCAGAGGTAGAATTGTAGAGTGAACAGAAGGAGAAAACGCATTCTAAAGAGACGGACAGATTGAGGCAAATGATCGAGCGAGCCATAGCAGTTTTAGAACCAGTTCATAATGACCTATTTTGTCTGCTAAAATAACCCTGCATCATCAAAGTCCCTCCATCAATCAATCCACAATCGGGTGGAACTACGTCGTACCCCGTTGGCATGCGCCCTGTCTGCAAGTGTCCTCAGGTCGTAAACAGATCCCGTTGTGTCCGGATACTGGACGAGAATTCCAGAGATGGATTTATCCGTGAAGTCCACTTCATCTCGATCAACGACAACCGCTGATATTCCTAGCGCTCTGAACACAGACACAACATAGAAATTTAAAACAATTATTATTATTATTGAGTTTTTTATATAGCGCACCTTCACGGTAAACTACTCAGAAGCACTCCCAGTCCAACCACGGCTAGAAGTTGTTCCATACTAATATGCATCAAATATATCAGCAGTCACTCTTCATTCATCACTCTTCTCAAAAACTGAGCACTTCTTTTTGGGAGCATTGATCACTGGGAGCACTTCTGAACAGATCACTTAACTAGAGGTGCCTTAAAAAACCTGAAACACAATACAATGCAATATATGTGTCTAGTATTTGCAAAGTGGTTTTAACAAACACAAACTCTGATTCTGAAGTCTAAAATTTAAAGAATGAATCTTTCGAATCGTTCTTACTCTGCTCTCGTCTGTACAACAGCGATGTTCTGCGGATGACAACGTCGGTCAATCAGAAACTTCCTTCTTTTGTTTTGCCTGACGAACAAAAGTTACTATCAATATATATTATAATCATTAAATTGCATTGTTAATCACATTAAATGTTACTAATAAATATTATATTACATTAAATATTATGCAATATTATTATATACATATATAAATATAAAATATTATGTTATTAAATTGTATCATTTAATTGTACGAAATGTCACTATTCAATATTATAATTCAAACAATAACACCACAGTTTCAATGCCTCATTTTGATTCATAAACGAATAATATATTTAAAAATCTAATATCCAAGAATATTTACGAATATTAAATCCTCAAGTCACGAATACTCGACATATATGGAGTGAAGAACCCCTCGAAAAAGAAAAGTCTTAAGAAATGGACCGAAAAAAGTGAGGCCTCCCGATAATATCTGAGCGTAAGTTAAAGCAGGAAGGCCATTCCACAGCAAAGGACAAACAGAGGCAAAGGCACGGGACTGTGGTTCAAGAAGGTCATGACGATCTAAAGAGCGGAGAGGATGTCCAGTGGTAGCCGAGATAGGCCGCCTAATAATATCACAGATGTAGCGAGGAGCTTGACCCCAAAAAAGCTCTGGCGCCAAATATGACGAAGGACAGGTAATCAGATAACAATAATTATCAAGAACTCATTGATGAATAAATGTTTATAATTCGCACCTGTTGCAGACTGCCATGGCTTCAGCAGCAGCCGTAGCCTCATCCAAGAGTGACGCATTGGCAACGTCAAGCGCTGTCATGTCGCAAACCATCGTCTGAAAGTTTAGAAGGCTCTCCAGTCTTCCCTGTGCCACCTCTGCCTGGTACGGAGTGTACTGTGTGTACCTGGAAAAGATGATCCAACACACAATATGGGTTGTAGGACAAAAAAAACCCTGGACAAACCCCCCCCGGACAAAACCCCCCCCGGACAAAAAAAACCCCGGACAGAAACCCCCCAGGGTAGGACATAACCCCCCCCTGGTAGAATATATTGCACATAAGCTGTCGTACTATAAAACGGTGTCCTAAGTACGCAAGTTGGATTGATGAAAAGAATTCTCGCTATATAAATAGAAGCCGGATTGATACAAATAAAGTTCACTTAAATAGAAGCTGGATTGATGAAAATGTTCTTGCTTAAATAGAAGCTAGATTGATGAAAATACTCTTTCTCAAATGGAAGCTGGATTGATGAAAATACTCTTTTTTAAATGGAAGCTGGATTGATGAAAATACTCCTTCTTAAATGGAAGCTGGATTTATGACAACGATTCATGCTGTCCTAGATTACACCAACAGGTACTAGCTTCATATCGGAGTGACTGAATGACACTAACAAGTTATAAGTTCACGCCTGAATGACAGCGACAGGTGTTTACCCGTACGACACTAATTAGTTGACACAGCACGGGAACTCGATAATTAGCCTAAGTTTAAACAAATTGTAGGCCTACCTGCACTTTGCCAGCAAAAGGGGGGAATTGTCCGGGGGGGTTAATGTCCTAGGCTAAATCAGGGGGGTTTCTGTCCGGGGGGGGTTTTTGTCCGGGGGGGTTTTTGTCCGGGGGGGTTTTTGTCCAGGGGGGGTTTTGTCCGGTCACCCACAATATGATGTGATTATATTATAAACTCCACCTCTTCCTATCTCTCTCCAGCGTCTCCACAGGTCTTTCTATCAAAACCAAACATGCCGATCCTTCTCAAATCCTTTCCCAAATCGTCTTCTTCCCAATACCAGCATTCACCTTACCCGTCTCACTGTCTAACTCTAACTGAGCGTCTCTGAGTAGAGATCTTGAAGGGGCGCTATATAAATTTATGCGATTGATTGGTTGATTGATTGGTTGATTGATTGGTTGATTGGTTGATTGATCCTTTTGAATCTTGACGACAAAACTGATTTCACCTCCCATCTATTTTGTTTTGACGAAGTGCCGGTGATCGGTGAATAGGCTGGTTCCCACGACTCCATTTTTAAGCAATGTACAATAACAATGTAGAAGTTGAAGTCTGCAAATACAATTACGATTACAATCACGATTATAATCGTGAACTTAAAGGTGAACTTTTAGTACTCATAGTCATAAATGATTAATACGATTATGAGTACTAGAAGTTCAACTTTTCAATACTTACCAAAAGTTAGATGCTTAACAGGGCAGATATTAATTTCCATTTTACGAGTGAATTAGTAAACTGTAAATTTACTAACCATCCTGGATTCTCAAGGATGTTGCGTTGAATGGGCGTGGGCACGTGACACCGGTAGAATCCCATTCCAAGGTAGGACCGCCACACCTCATTGCGACTCGCTATAGCTCGAATTCTGGTCAGCAGTTCGGCCTCTCCTGGGTTGGCAGAAGTAAATTGCATATTAGGTCAAACCACCAGGTCAAATTACAAGGTCAAATTATGAGGTTAAATTATCAATGAGATCTAATTACAAGGTAAAATTACCAGATCAAATCATGAGGTCAAATTGTAAGGTAAAGATTATGGGGTCTAATTACGAGGTCAATAGTGAACATAAGAAGTTAATAGAATTTGTGACCAACAATCGTAAATGACATAAAATCATCAATTGTATTGCTAATCTCCCTGTGACTTACAATTCAGTTAATTTTATCGACAGTTCCTCTGCCACTAAAGTTGCTTTGCTTTGCTACTGACTATTATTCTGCCACTGACAATTCCTCTGTTACTGACAATTCGGCTGCTACTGACAATTGCTCTGCTACAGACAATTGTTTGGCTATGGACAGTAGCTTTGCTACCCACAGTTCCTCTGCCACTGACAGTTGCTGTGCCGTGCACTGACAATTCTCCTGCCAGTGAAAATTTATCCACAACCGACAGTGCAGGTTAGCAAACAATTCTGGCAGGACTGAAATTCCCTGCAATCGCAAATAACAATCTTATCCTAACAGACAATTTCTGCCACACCTTAGGACATTCCCATCGCATTACATTGCTATACAGCCACATTACTAACATCACATTAATATATCAATCGATGGTAAATACATTAAACTAGATCACCTAGTGGTTCATCAAACTCGAGTTCCTTCGTGAGTCGAATATTCCTTGGAACGGCTCTATCAACAAGTTCATCAATGCTCTGAAAGCAAAGAATAGACACAAACGCATTATAGTCTTTGATTCTATTATTATAATTGTTACTGTTATTGTTATCACCATTGTAATTATCATTATCAGAGGGGCCTCAGGAGGGATAATAATCCCGATAAGAGTAGGAGGGGCCAAATTTTCAAGTAGCAAATGAGGACACTGACAGAACGGAAAATTAAAAAGTGATGGAACTAAATGCAACTCCTTGCAAAAGTATGCGTGCTCACACACACCACATACATATGTACATACATACATGAATAAATACATAAATACAATTTTTAAAAATGCAAACACTTGTTTAAAACATTCACTTGAACTTTATGCAAAGACGTCAAGGTCTTTCCCAAGGTCTCACAAAACCACCCAAAAAGATGTTGACCCACCCCCCCCTCTCTGCATCACAAGACCCCACTTAACCAACCACACATCATGACAATTCATTTCTAATGAGTCTTTTCAATTAACGTTGTCGAAAGCACTCTTAAAGTCAACAAAAGAACAGTAAAACAATTAAAAAGGCACTTCAGCTAAACTCAGAATAAAATAACAACGCTAAGCAAACATCTATTAGGAGATTTGTTTGACAAATCTAACAACCCAAAGTTGTGTGTCCTAAAAAAGGAGTCTCTGCTTTGAGAGGTGAGGGTTTAGAAGGTTGCACTACTTCAATGTCCAAATACAGCTATACACATCATTGAAGCAATGATCTGTACATGTACAGATGTATAAAAGCAATAGAAACTAGTCAATACTAATCAATAATGTCCTCAGTGCTGAAAGTGTAGAAAAAGAAGTGCCTGGACGACCGTCACTTCTCCAGGCTGTGCTGTCCAAATAAGTGGCAGGACGGCATTAAGATTTGAAAATATGCTCCTGATTTGGCGTGCATGACCGTCCAGCCACACTTTAAGTCCTGAATGTCCTGCGAAGGGGAGCCGGACATTTACATATTCCCCCCCGGACATATTCCCCTCGGACATTTACCCCCCGGACGTTTCCCCCCCCCCGTTTTTTACTAGGACATTTCCCCCCCAGACAATTCCCCCCTGTGCATACACATACATACATACATACATACATACATACATACATACATACATACATACATACAAACATACATACAAACATACATACATGCAAACATACATACACACATACATACAAATATACATACAAACATACATACATACATACATACATACATACATACATACATACAAACATACATACATATATACATACATGTACATACATACATACATACAAACGATTTATGCAAATATGTATGTATATATATGTATGTTTGTATGTATGTTTGTTTGTATGTTTGTATGTATGACATTTGTATGTATGTTTGTATGTATGTTTGTTTGTATTTTTGTTTGTATGTATGTTTGTTTGTATGTTTGTATGTTTGTGTGTTTGTATGTTTGTGTGTTTGTATGTTTGTGTGTATACTATGTATGTATGTATGCATGTATGTGTGTATGTATGTATACGTATATGGGGGGAAAATGTCCTAGGGTGGGGGGAAATGTCCGGGGGAATTGTCCGGGGGGAAATTGTCCGGGGGGGATTGTCCAAAGAGGGGAAATGTCCGGTCACCGAAATTAAGGCTATTTAGCAATATAACGCGTCCTTTACAATTTTATTTTTGAATTTGTCAACAGCTACTCAAGAGTGTGAGGTTTTTACAATGTTGGTTTTGCACTTGATTCAATGTATATGAGAGATTTGGACTTTTACAATTTGTTATTTTGGCCTTAATGATTTGATTTCAATCTGTCGTCGAAAAGTTATTTTCTTGAATCCCGTAATTGAGGCAACATGAGGCTGGCACGTGCAACAAAAAGGTCAAAGGCCCAGAACTTGAATTTAATTATTATTCTTGAAGTCGATAAACTTGTCGTATTGATTCTTCTCCTGTAGCCTAAATGTTCAATCAGATACACAAAAACATACTGTGACAAAACAGACAGACAAACAGATATGCAAACGGTGAAGAAATATATATAAACAAAGACAAAGACAGACAGACGGAAGCAGACACACAGACAGACCGAAACAAGTCAACAAAGACAATGCTTGTGTACGCTCATCTTTCAAAGAATCCGCTAACCCGTCCATTCTTACAAGCGCATAAATCTGAACTTCGAACTTCTTTAACACCTGTTCAACTTCAGGCGCGAACCGAACCAACCCACCCCTACCCCACTCATTGAAATATTTCCTGAATGGGGCTGAATATGATACCAAGCCAGTCTCATCCGATTCGCCCCAAACACGGAACCATGGCCCCGATATCAGATTCAACAAAAGCACCTATCAACACCCTATGGCGATTCTGCTCCACATACACCCCCACGGCCCCCACCCCGCAAGGTACCTCAACTATAATGAGTAGATCTGCGGGGGATGGGGCTTCAGAGAGATCCTGCGTTAATGAATGACTGCACTAACCCTATCACTATCCCTAACCGACCCTCACGATGCCTAACCTGACCCTAACCGACCCTCACGATGCCTAATTTGACCCTAACCGACCCTCACGATACCTAACACCTACACCTAATCGCAATGCCCCTGCAGTTTCATAGCCTTGGTTCTGCAATGAAGCGGGACATACCCCGAATCGACCCGGAGCAGCAGTGTACGACACCCGTGGCAATATTCAAATCGGCAGCCCTACTCGTCCCCTTTTCACCGGCTCCCAACGGACCCATACAGAGTTCACCTGAACAGTGAACACCTCCCCATTCCCGAAAGGCTTATGATCAAAGTTCCCACCCTTCCCCACTGGTCCCCAGTGGACAAAGGATATGTTTGGATCGGTAGAGGTCAGAGTTCAATCGTGAAAATCGATCTCGCGGCAAAAGAAGAACCGGTTGACACCAAGCTTCTTTGAATATAGATCTTGGGTTGTGGAATATGCCTATAGATCTTGGGTTGTGGAATATGCCTATGGATCTTGGGTTGTGGAATATGCCTATAGATCTTGGGTTGACACTGCATGGATGATGGTGGTGCAGAGAAGACGCTTCTCTGTGTGTAGGCCTTTAATAATACCCTCCTCTCTCTTTGACTTTGTCTTATCCCTTTGTATAAGTGCGGGTAATATATTATATATATATATATATATATATATATATGCGTAGGATGTATGCAGTTATGATTTATGTAACAGTAATTTAAATCATTCATAACGGGGGGAATTTATATAGCACCCTTTCCAGGCGATTACTCAGAAGCGCTCCCGGCTCCAGCACTATAATTTATACTGTATTGATTATAGCGCCCCTTCATGGTTGCCATATACTCTTACGTACAAATATACGTTTAATTAATATTCATTATAGTTATTGTCATACTTTTATCACAAACATCAACTTCATCATAGTTATTCTCATTCGTATCGTGTATCTAGTCATTCTATAGCGTAGTCTTAATTGGTCTGTGTTTCTCAAACTTTTACATTAAATTAAACCCATCTACATGTAGGCTACTTCTATAATAATTTTATAATGGTTCACGTAGGTTTCAAGCCGCCTGGTCGATTAAACGGCCAAATAAAGGCAGCTGTAAAAGTGCCCAATATCAATTCAATAGCGAGGTCAAGCTATTCATTTCGACCCCCTCCCCACTCTTCGCCCCATTCAGCACGACATCCAGTAATTAGCGCAAAGGTCAAAGATCAATCAAGCCTACCTTTCGAACACCCTATGTATACAAAGGACTGAAACTTATATTTTATGGCTCTCGAAGATCTTATTCGAGTAAGAAGAAAATAGGAGCAGATCCCTAAGAGGTATAGACGACATGCCGCCCATGCGTGTTGTTTGCCACTTCAGTTTCTTATCGTCGGCATATGCGGGCGTGTGGTTCACCATCTTCTTCGTCTTCTCGTATTCCCATCCGGACATTTATCATCTATAATCTTCGTTTAATTTGAATTAAAACATTCCTATTAGTATGACATTGTTACAAGAGTCGAATATAATTGTCGGCAGAAAACAGGGCGCCTAACACGTCCTACTGCTGCGGGGAGCGGTGGTGTAGTGAAGCCGGAGGTCGGCGGAGGATTGCAGGCTCGAATCCACCTCAAGTCGCCGCGTAGGGACATCGGGCAAGTCCTTCACTCGCAATTGCTCAGCACTTCGGCGTGAAACTCCGATGCAGTGTCCGCGCTGTAGTCGGGAGCGCCTCTGAGTAGTGAGCTTGAAGGGGCGCTATAACAAGTAGGCCTACGCATGCAAACAAACTACTCATTTTACCAACGCCATATGCCGATTGGAAGGTTGCGTTAACCTTTTGGGAGGGCGTAATATGACGGGACGCAATCCCGCATCCATGCGCTCTTCATGCCAGAGTGTTAATCATCACTCTGAACCCCTTCCCAATAGTATACCATGCAGAGCGTACTCCTTATAGCAGAGGGAACGCGGGTGTAGCAGAAATATCTGCCCTGGTGGGGATTTGAACCCCGACGTATACCAATATAATGGACAGCGCAGTAGACCAGTACGTTAACCTCTAGGGCCTATAGGCTATTAGAACCCCCTTTGTCTGATAAACAATTAAAGCCGTTATAATAATATATCAAACCAAACGAAACCCCGCTGTGGTCCTTTCACACCGCTTTTGCGCATCTTCCACTTATAGGGCCAATAACAGTCTTATACCTGAATAATAATAATAATATTCTAATAAACACCACAATATTAGGCCGTGTCTCAACAGATCCTAAAAGGCGCTTTGTATACATAAGCTCGTCTCTTGTGTAAATGTTAATGACAGTTAATCTAAACAGATGTATAAATCTGTCAACACCATGGAAAAAGCCGTGTTGAAAGATCATCTCTGTCTCTTGCGCTATATCAATTAAAGTCTAAAAGAACCACGTTTAGGATCACAATACTGCATATATCGCAAGACATACATACACAAACACACACATACACACACGTATACGAACACACCTACACCTGCACACATAGGCTACATGGAAAAATCAAACACAAACATAATACACACTCAAACACGTATGACCTGAACCGAGCTACAGCAAGCACACTCAAGCTTACAAACAATCGAGCCGTACAAAAGGCATACAATGTCATGTATGGTGAGCGGCCACCAAGTCCACTGTCCGCACAATTATAATTTCGTTTATTCAACAATCCGGTTGACAGACCGCAACCAGTTAGGCTACAGTTTACCGTGTACGGGCAGGGGCTTCTATCCCATGTATAGGCGGGCGCGACTTGCGTTCAGTGAAAAACAGGGGGGAACATAAGAAAGCCAAAACTCACGTCGATAGGGGGGAGGCCAGCCATGGAGGCAGTGTTTAATCTAGTCATCTCTAGGAAGAAGTTTCCCCCAGGAATTACTTTCCCCAATAAAACATTTTTCAACATTGTAATAGTTATTAGTTATAATAGTATTAATATCTACCTTATTTCATCACATGAACTGTTTTAATACGCCACGATAAAATTTACTATCACCTAATTATAGTAATAGGCCTATTATTTATGGCCTACTATGTTAATAAATGATACAATCATATTATAATGATTTGATTTAATGTTATAACTTGTACAAATACTAGGCTATATTTGTACAACTAAATGCAGTGTTTAATCTAGACATCTCTGGGAAGGAGTTCCCAGGAATGAAAATTTTCCAGAAAAATTGATAGGTGCTGTGAACATGTACATGTATATAGAATAATTCCCCCCTCCATAAAAAGTATATAATGCAACATTGACCCCCCTCCCCTATATAAATTTGACAGGTTTATACAAGTGCAGTTATCCCGTCAGTAGAAGAATTTGACTGCAAAGCATCGAAGAAGGCCCACTAAAAATAAGGTCATGCATTGGCAGTTTGGGGAAGTAAATGTATGTTTCAAGGAGGACAATTAGGCGAAAGACTAAAAAATGTTGTCAGAAAATTTCTGTCTGAGCGGTTTCCGTTCGCCCAAAACAGCCATTTACCCCTCCCCAAAACCTAAATTCTTCAGAGCAGTGTGACTAGGTGACACACTGATTAAACACTGGACTAAATGGCTTATCTCCAGTGCTATATCTTTCAAATTTTAGACTGTCAAATTTCAAAATATTTTGTTCCCTGAACACTTAGAAAAACAACATCATTATTATGTAGCCTAGGCCCACATTGTATTTTATTGTATTGCAGAAATTGCAATGTGGAAATTGCAAAAATTTCTTTCACACCCAAACCCCTCCCCGTCTTGGCGCTACGTGTTTCGGTGATCGTCTGCTGGATGCTTGTTTGTCTCAGATCCTAGAAACATTCATTCCCTATAGTTAGGGGACAAGATTACATATTGCCGGGAGAGTATGTCGGTCCAATAAGGGGGGGGGAAGAATATGTATTGCGCCCGGCTGCTTAGGGGGGGGGGGATAGAAGCCCCTGTGTACGGGTATCTTTTAAAACTAACATCAATCTTAACTACTAACAGTTACTGTCTAACAGAACAGACAGCCTGTAATACAACATGTGAGCTTATGCGTAGATCATGGACATAATATTTGTACAGATTTTACATTCTGAATAAAATTTAATGCAGACTTTGAGGCTAAAATCCTCCTCTACACTAACTTGTAACTGTAGACATTCCAACATCTCTTCTGTTTCCCTTTCATTTGGTCCGATGTGTCTTTTCGCAAAACCATCCAGTTGTGGCAAGAGCGCGCTGCTTGGCGAAGTCGTGCCCCTAAAGCGACGAAGTTCCAGCCCCAAACCCCATTCCTTGGTCACGATATTCTGGCGCGCAGCCCATCCCAAGCCTCTGGTTGAAGAAACAATCCTAAAGCATCTGCCGAGACCGTACATTTTCAAGGCACAATAATAACTTCAACACACTGCTCCGCTATACACACGAAGCACGCTGTCTCTTGACACACGTGCGAATTACAGCGTTGCCACTCTAAAAAATGAAAAAACCCAAGTTGGACGGTCGAAAAAACCCAAGAAAACCCAAGTTGCCCAAATCTTCGAAAATGTCCACAATTTCTCGTCCGAAAATTCTTATGACGACTTTTTAGTCATCCGGACCAACAAATCTTTCAATTTTCCCGTCCGAAAATTCTGACGACCTTTTTTTAGTCATCTGGGCCCCAAATCTTTCAATTTTCCCGTACGAAAATTCTTTTTTTAGTCATCCGGTCCAAATCTTTTTAAAAAATGTCCACAATTTCCCGATTTCCCAAAAAAAACAAGCAAAAAACCCAAGTTCTTTACGAAAAAACCCAAGTTCGGATCGAAAAACCCAAGATTTTTGGTCGAAAAAAAACCCAAGCAAAAAACCCAAGTTCTTCCTGAAAAAACCCAATTTCCCAAGTTCGGATCGAAAAACCCAAGATCTTGTGAAAAAACCCAAGGAGTGGCAACGCTGGCGAATTACGCTTTCAGCGAAATGATCATAACGCGCCGGGAGTTGCATAGGATGACGTCACGGCAATATATTGTACATAGACTCTACATGCAGCGACGTCATCTCATAATGAGCTGTTGATAGGTCGTTGGCGTTTTGTGTATTCCTCATAGCCTAGAGGCATACAGTCATGTAGGCCTAGTATAGGTTGCTAAATTAAAGTAAGCATGTTTTTTTATTGTATCGGCTGCCAAACAACACATTAAGCATCCTATCTGCCTCTGCCTCCTCTGCCTCTGCCTCCGCCTCCGCCACTGCGCTAAATCACATCATATAGGCTAATAGACATGTAGGCCTATACACAGCGCAATTGTCAATCATCGTTTAATGAGTTAGCCTATGTATGAGTCCGTCTATTACGAAACGATACACCTTCGTAATGGGTTTCTAAGTATGCTCATAGGCGCCGAGTTGATCCGAAGAGTGGTGGTGCCGACAGAACGTGGAAAAATCCGCGCGTGAGAGCGGAAAAATTTTTTTTACCGTTTTTTCATGGGAGAGTTATTAAAATTACCTCATAGGCGGAGACTTGCTCCTGGTTTTAGGGGACAAATTCGCGGCCTAACGACGAGAAGGGTAGGGGTTTAGAGTCCTGAGGAGATGTGCTACTCCCATTTTTCGAATTTTTTTATTGCCACACTACGATGGTAACATCTTAGGCTGTCATTTTGATGAAATTGATAATCATAATCGCGATTGAATACTTGAAAAGCATCCTTGCAATTGTTTTTTTAAATCCACACTGAAATAGTGACATTTTAAAATGCTGTCTCAGCAAAGTTTCTTATTATTTCATTGCTTAAAGACATGATTTAAGACTTCAATGAATGTTCTTCCCAATTGTTTAAAAAAGATCACTTTTTTGATCAATATGTAGCCTAGTTCTCTTGGAATCCATAATAGAAGACAAGTACAATCAAACAATTCTGTCTACATTAGCCAATATTTAGTGAGTCAATATTAACACTGTGGAAATAGTTTTCATAATAAATAATAATTATAGTCTTTCAAAATTTTTTGAAAATTTAGTAAAGGCTGATTTGTCAACGCAGACAATGAGACAAAAACAATATCCCGCTGCTGCGAGGCTATGAGTTGGCTCTCGCGCAGTGAGGAACATTATTGAGCATGTACAGGTTGCGGGTTCGACTCCGGGTAACGACATTGGGCAAGTTGTTTACGCACACGTGCCTCTGTCACCAAGCAGTATAATTTGGTACCGGCGTAAGCTGGGAAGTAAACAGCAAGTCCTGCGATACACTAGCCCCGTGTCCAGGACCTTGGGATTCGTCCATTGCTGGCTCAGGGCAATGGAAAAGGAGATGAGCGCCTCCCTGTGTTCCTCATGGAACGGGATGGGACTTTACTTTTACAATAAAAGGAATCAATGTAATTAAAATCGTCGCCTTCGTCAGCAATAAAAAAATTATGGAAGTGGATCGAATAAGCAGGAATTCGGTGTTTCTTCGTATTCGCTGATCGGCTGAAGACCAATAATATTGAGTTCACTCTCCCGCATGGGGTAAAACTGGAGTAATGGTAATTAAGGTAGACTAGCTGAGTTTTAAAAATTTATAAAAGACGGAATGATTTCTATAGATAAACAAAGCCAACAGAGAAATAATGTCTAAAAGCACATCTTGCCGGCTGATTTCTGGTGGTGCCCATCCATAGGCGGGCCTCGCATGGCCCATTTCTGGTGGTGCTGAGCACTCACGGGCCTCGCAGAGTCGGCGCCCATGAGTATGCTATATTATGGCAATATGTGCGATTGACGAAGTAGAAGTAAAAGAAGAGGACGAGGACGAGGACGAGGATGAGGACGAGGAGATGAAGGAGGATGAGTAAGAAGACGACGAATACGAAGACGAAGACGAAGAGGAGGAAAGACAAGAGGAGGAAGAAGATGAAGAGGAGGGGAAGGAAGAAAAAGAATAAATAAAAGAAGTTTGAGGGGGATAAAGAGAAGAAGAAGGAGAAGGAGAAGGAGAAGGAGAAGGAGAAGGAGAAGGAGAAGAAGGAGAAAGAGAATGAGAAGGAGAAGGAGAAGGAGAAGGAGAAGGAGAAGGAGAAGGAGAAGGAGAAGGAGAAGGAGAAGGAGAAGGAGAAGGAAAAGGAGAAGGAGAAGGAGAAGAAGGAGAAGGAGAAGGAGAAGGAGAAGGAGAAGGAGAAGGAGAAGGAGAAGGAGAAGAAGAAGGAAAAGGAAAAGGAGGAGAAGGAGAAGAAGAAGGAGGAGAAGGAGGAGGAGGAGAAGGAGAAGGAGAAGGAAAAGAGGACGAGAAGAAGGAGGAGGAGAAAGAAGAAGAAGAAGACAAATAAGAAGAAGAGGAGGAAGAAGAAGAGGAGATGACGGGTAGCAAGAGAACGAGGAGGAAGAGAATGAGAAATACGATGACTACGAATACAAAGAGGAAGAGGATAAACTAGGAGAAGAAGAGGATGACGACGAGGATGATAAAGGAAAAATAAGAGGAAGAAGAAGAAGAAGACGACGACGAAAGGAGCAGTACAGCGTTGGCCATCAGCATGCAGCTATGAGGTTTGCGAAGTGACAGCGACTTCGTTTTCTTGGCATCGGCAATTCGGCATATGAGACCAGGGCATGGTCGGTCTTCTCCCTCGCCGTCTCATCACTCTACCGACAGTGTACGGTCAGTGTAGGCTACTCATTGCAGCTGATTTGGCCTCAGGTGCAGGTGACACCATAGATTGAGTATTCGAATATTGTGAATATTAAGATTTTCAAATATTCACGAATATTAACGAATATTAAAACTGCCAACAAATAGTATATTCGTAAAATAATATGTTCTTTCCAAAAATTATTTATTCTTGTTCTTTCAAGAAAATCTTAATTCTTAATTCTTATTTTGTTATTTATTAAAATGCTTAACTTTTACGTAATGACTTGTACAAAATTGAGTTAGCCTACGCATAGACCTAGGCTATAGGCCCTATCAGTAAGTCACTGTAAGTGACAGTAACTTTAATAGATTTACTCTTAAAAACTTCAAGGTCTCTGCTGGGTCTGGTCAATGTGGCCATGCGGCATTCATATCACATTCAATAGGCCTACTTAGGCCTAATGTTAGTCACTTTGTCTGACTTCTGACCATCCTCCCCACTCGAGGAGAATAGACGTATCGCTTTCGATGGAAAGTTTCGGGTTCGAAGCGATAGTTAAAGTGAAGTGAGGCCAGGATTTAGCGCCCGCTGGCGTTTCTTCGACGTGGAGTCGTTCCTACGTAATTTCGGGGCTTCAATCGGTGCTGCTTCGAGCCGATCTCGCACTTCCTTTTCTACGGTCGGTCACATGGAGTGATATATTGCGAGAATCGAATCGTCTACGTTGCGTTCTGAGCTGCGCATCTTCACGTCGGCTCATTTCTGGAATTAAGCCTACCGCGTAAGGCTTCCGATTTTCGTTTCGCTTCGATCAGAATCCGTCTTGTTTCTTTGAAAATATTCTCGAGGCGGTTATTCTCTGCACTTGTGACCTGTATCTGTTATTGTTATTGTATCTGCTGGATAAAAATTATTTCTTGGATCAAGTTCAAGTTCAAGTTCAAGTTTTATTGATCCAATCAACATACACGATATTATGATCACATAATATGATAGAAAAAGTGCATGTCAGCATGGCTTACACAGTAATGCAGTGCAGGAATTTAATAAGAAATTCAAATGTCAGCCAGCAAATATATCAAGCTAAAAGCAATCATAGCAGAGGATGTCACAAAGTGTTTAGGAACAACAGGCCCACCAAAGGGACAAAGTCCCGCTAGGAGGGGGCCTATTTAGCTAGGTAGAAATAAGAAGATTTAAGATGACAGCTTACAGGACGATAGGTCTAGGAAACACAAGATATAGTAACAGCAATAGCTATGCTGTAGGAAACCAAAAAAATTGAAAACAAACTTAACTAACTTAACTAACAATTTATAATACAAGCTCCAGTGTGTGTGCTCTTAAAGTACGCTTAAAACACGAAAAGCTATTAGAGGTACGGATGTTTATAGGTAGGTTGTTCCAAAGCAGTGGACCCTGAAACTTAATGGAAAGTTTACGGATGTTAGTTCTGACGAGTATTAATTTATAATCCGGCTTGTTTCTAAGGCCATAATTGAATTCAGTAGGGGAAAAGTAAGATAAGAAAGCAGGTGGAAGGAGTTTGTTATGATACTTGTACATAAATTCACAAGTTTGGATAAAGTTGATTTGTGTGATGGTTAGTAGTTTAAGTGATAAGAACAATGGTTGAGTGTGAGAGTTAAAGGGAGATTTAGTTATGATTCGTAGAGCCTTTTTTGTGCAATTTGCAATTTTCTTAAATGAGAAGCATAAGTGGAAGTCCAGATGATATTACAATAGGTAAGATAAGGATAAACAAGAGTATAGTACAAGCTCGTCAGAATATGAGAAGGTAGTAAGTAGGAAATTCGATTAATGATGCCAATGCTTTTGGTGATTTTCTTATTGATTTCATCAATATGGATATTCCATTTTAGGTGTTGGTCCATATGCACGCCTAGAAATTTAGATGTGGTAACTTGAGGAATAGTTATGCCATCAATGACTATATCATTAGTATGAGCGGGTATTGGCTTATTATTAGTTCTAAATAATATGAAATTGGTCTTGGAGAGATTAAGTGACAACTTATTTGCTTTGAACCAGTTACTTGCAGCCTTTAATTCTTCATTAGCTAACTCAAATAATTGGTCGTAAGAGGCATGGGAAAGGAAAACATTAGTATCATCAGCAAACAGGATATAATGTAGTAAAGAAGAAGAGTTAGGCAAGTCATTTATATATATTATAAAAAGAAGGGGACCAAGAATGGAGCCCTGGGGAACTCCAAATCGGATGGGTAAGAAGTCAGATAGTGAGTTATTACATAAAACTTGTTGTTGGCGAGAAGTTAGATAGCTTGCAAACCAATTCAGAGCAGTACCCCTAACCCCATAGGGGCCGTCCATAAAGTATGTCACGCTATTTTTGACCATTTTTGACCCCCCCTCCCCCCCTGTCACAAACTGTCACACTTTCTCGGACCCCCCCCCCTAAAGTATGTCACACTTTCTCGGACCCCCCCCCCCTAAAGTACGTCGCACTTTCGAATTTTTTTGTAATTAACACCTTATTCAAATTTAATCTAAAACACACTTCACTATTAAACTGTAAAGTTTCCACTTAAAAGTACTATCACATTATTAAAATGACTTTAATAGTAGAATAGTTAATTGCAAACAGTTGTCACAGTTATTTATTGAAGCAGTAACTCAATGTAGATTGAATTTGAAAAAAAAATTGCAAAAATTAAACTAGACAATTATATAATACACATCATTAAAAAAAATAAATGTGTGACGTCACACATGGCCTGACCCCCCCCTCCCCCCTGTCACAAACTGTCACACTTTCTCGGACCCCCTCCCCCCCCCTGGAGCGTGACATACTTTATGGACGGCCCCATAATGTTTAAGTTTAGCCAATAGTATCTTATGGTCGACCGTATCAAAGGCCTTTGCTAGGTCGAGGAAGATGCCTAATGAAAATTGTTTATTATCAATAGCAGCTGAAATTTTATCTTGAATATCAAGTAAGGACATAGAAGTTGAGTGAGCCGGTTGGAACCCATGTTGCAGAGGGTACAAGATATTCTTTTGTTTAATATAAGAGAATAATCGGTCATATAAAACTCTTTCATAAAATTTGGAAAAGAAGGGTAGTATGGAGATGGGTCTGTAATTAGAGACTTCAGATTTAGTGCCTTGTTTATATATTGGTAGTACCCTGGCCGTTTTGATTGCCATTGGTACTATGCCTTTTCTTAGAGAGCAATTAATTACTTCGGAAAGTGGGCCAGCCAACAGGTCAATTACTTGGGATGTTATGAAGGGGTCGATATCATCAAAACCAGAACTGTGGGTAGTTTTAAGGGTTTTATTTATGTTAAGTACTTCATACGGATTAGTTGGAAGTAGGACTAGAGATCCCATGGAAGAGGGAGGCATAAATGCTTGAAAGTTTTTCTCAGATGGAGGAATCTTATCAGATAGAGCTTGTGCCAGGCCGGTGAAATATGCATTAAACTGCTTAGCCATACATTCAGGATCGTTTATCAGGGATCCATCAATGTTTATTTCAGTAATCAATGTATCTCTATTGCCCGTTTTGACTATATTTCTAATGATTTGCCAAGTTTTCTTAATGTCGTTACAATGTTTTGCAAATTCATTAGCATAATAAAGTTGCTCAGTTTTAATCCTAGTTAATTTATATTTATTCCGATATCTAGTAAAGATGAGCTTGTTCTCCATTGTAGGATTTTTAATAAATCTATTATACAATTTTTGCTTAGTTTTGGTTGACTTCAGTAGACCCTTCGTCATCCATGGTTGGTGAAAAGAATATTTTGTTTTTGCTTTTTCAGGACGTAGGGGGAAGGCCTCATTATAAGCAGAGTTAAATGTTTTTACAAAGATTTCATAAGACAAGTCAGGTTCATTGTCATCACAAAGACGCAAAACGGGTTGCCAATCAGTGCTACTTAGTAGACATTTAAATCTCAGAATGCCGTCCGTGGTAAATGAGCGAGTCATTTTCAGGTTGTTATGATTACTTAGGCACACAGGAGATGTGTCTATCCATGTTATGATAGGGAGGTGGTCTGAAATATCCGATGTGAGTATGGCAGATTCAATGATACCATCATGAAAATTAGTAAATATATTATCAATTAATGTTGCAGTTGAGTCAGTTATTCTAGTAGGTTGTAATATAAGTGGCAGAAGGTGATACATAAACATACAGTCAACAAAGGCACCAGTGGGTGGATGAGAGTGAGAGGCCAGGAGGTCAATGTTGAAGTCACCTGCTAGAAATATCTTCTTATTTATAAACTTTTTTGAAGTTAAGATAGTTGCAAGAGCTTCAAATTCAGTATTAAAGTTTCAATTTTTAAGCCTGGGGGCCTGTATATTACACCAATCACCATATCAGTACCATTGCTACATGGGATGTCAATAAACAAACTTTCATAGGAAGATGAAGTGCTAGAAGGTAGTAAGTCAATCAAGTGGTGCTCTGTATTATCCTGGATGAAGAAGCCTACTCCACCTCCTGTATTTGGTCCTCTACTTTTATGAACAAGCTTGTATCCCGGGATGAAGATGGTTTGGGCAGTGATGTCAGTAAGCCAGGTTTCAGTGACAGCTAGAACATTAACGGGTAGTTGGTAAAGCAGGAGTTGAATTTCACTAATCTTAGAGGCAATGCTTCTGCAGTTTAAGTGGAGGATAGAAAATGAAGAAGGGCTATTAGAGAATCTGTGGGAAACCTGGGAAGGTACATAGTATTTGGATTCAGTTGCAATTTCTGAGTAGTAATTACTATCAGGAACCAGATCTTTATTAGTAGCAAGAGGTTTGTTGCCGCTTTCCTTGTTTATGAGTTCAAATCTAGTGGGTCTGGGTGTATCATATATGTATAAGCAATTGGTACATGTCAAAACAATTGAGGGTGCGGCCGTATCATCGACATTACAACAATCAGAGTGACAATTCATAAGGCAAGTTGCACATTGTACCCCTATATTGGGAATTCCAAGACTTAATGAGCACACACAACAGGAGCCGTAGTCCAACACACACTGATCAATGGTATCAGCTTATGCTAGCTATACTAAACAAAACAAAAAAAGGATGGGAGAGGGTCTAGCCAAGAACCAATCCAAGGTAAGGTGAGAAGGTGGAGGATGGTAATCAGGTTGATGTAGCCACAACAAATAATGAGAAGTAAATAGGCCATCATATATTGCTAAAAATTACTTAATTATGACCATATTCATTTATAAAGTATCAGGACAATTAACATACATATGCAACAAGTACCAGATTAAATCAATGTAATCTGACAATTAAAACAAGTGCATACAAGTTAGTCAACTTCATCAGCCAACAGAGAGCTAAAATACATCACAGCTAGTGGCTGAGATAATCCAGTAACCTACCAGTGGTAGGGTAATATTACGAAAGCCTATAAAGGTGATTGGCAAGCATCATCCACAGAGTTCATGATTTTCATATAACAGTTAGCCACTTAATTACTGGATCGTTCATGTCAACCTGATAGATGAAATGTTCATAACAGGTAGTATAACCACATAACTTTATACTAATTTATGCAAGATAAATAATAACATAATGTTGACATCTAGTTAAAGGAGTGAGCAAGATGTATCCAGGAAGGAGAGAAAAAAAGAGAGTATGCAGCAGAACAGACAAGCAGTGTCATCCAATTAAACAACTTTGCCTAACAGAAATGGCTCATTCCAACAACCAGCATTTATGTTAGGCTGATCAAGTAACATCATGATAACCATATGCATTATGCATGAACGTAACAAAAACTAATGGAATGATCAAGTAACATCATGATAACCATATGCATTATGCATGAACGTAACAAAAACTAATGGAATCATCAAGTAACATCATGATAACCATATGCATTATGCATGAACGTAACAAAAACTAATGGAATGTATAAACGTGTTCAAAACTGGTAGAATAAACACAATTAACTAGGGCAGAACTTGGACACAGCGTTATGAAGGACCATAAGTCATCCAGATTAGTTCGTTGAACAGGATGGGTCAAGTGTTCCATGCTGAACGGGTCAATGCAACAGGTCCATTCTAAACTCACCCTGTTTCGTTTGCAGCCAGATCCGTGCCCTGCGCCATTGAGACCAGGAACTTGAGTGAGATGACTTTGGTTGGTTTCACGTTAGTAGCATCGGAGAGATGGACATATGTTAATCCGCCTCTGGTCCAAGCCGAGTGTAGTTTTTTTCCCCGTACGACTTTTCTCGCCCCAGCGAATATTTGAGAATTAAGATGAGTTAGGTGCTCGTTAATGTAGATGCGACCTGTATCTGCGAGGTTCTTCAGTGCTTTCCGGGCGGAAAGAACAGCATTTCTGGTTCTACGACTGACGAAGCCAACTATCACTGGTCGAAGCTTTGAACCTGAGGAACCAGGAACACGATAGGCAAACGAGATGTCAGATTCGTTGATTTTTAGACCCAAGTGAACATTGCATAATTCCAAGACTGAATTGACGGTTGAGTGGTCAGATGAGATGGTTGCGTTGCCTATTGTAGACCATGAAGAACCAGTCTGGGGAGCGATGTCGGGTAGTCCATATATTGCAACGTTGTCAAGTCTTGAGAAATTTTCAGATTCATCAAGTCTTTTCTTTAGAAGTTCATTTTCAGTTTCCAGCTTAGAGATCTTGAGATTAGTCGCTTCACAGTGGGTTGTTATCAGAGACTCAGCCGACTTCGCAACCAGACTATCAAGTTTTTGAGTGAAGGCATCAAGTAGACCATTGAATATCTCTTCTATCATGGGTGCAAGGGTTTTCTTAAGCAAGGCGACAGCCTTTTCGTCCTGGAGAGTTTCCAGCAGGTCATCGATTTTTTTTATCCTTTTTCGACATTATCCCCGTTAGTTCTTCCGATACGGCGGTAGAAACTTTCTAACAAAGAGTCGGATATTGCGTAAACTGAGACGAGTTTTCTGCTTGTAAAGATAGTCCCGTATTACGTGAGTGAAACCGCATGCGCATTTAAATCACTGAGGCGACAATCCTCGCATGACAATGCTGCGTCGCATGGTATTAAGATATTCTGATAAAGTTCGCCAAATAATAGTGCTAGACGAATTCAAGAACAGCAGAACACATTATTAATCCGTTTCGTAAAGGTTTTACATGCGTACTTCTGATGAAGACCTAGTAAAACGATAAATTGACATCTAGGCTACAATCAACCGTGGGCATCAAGCGACCGCCATCTTGTTGCATACTCGACGCGCCATTTCGGCCTTAGCGTCAAACCAGCGTTGGTCTTCGCTGATTCCATTCGGGCGCTATATCATCGACGCTCATCCTGAATTCGACGCCCCTCATCGTCGCCATTCTTCGCACATCGTCGGCTTTGTCCCTTGTCTCCGGAAATAAGGTACAGTCTATTGGGGAATGTAAAGCGATTGGTGTTGTAGATATTTCGGGCTAACTTGAAATTGATCGAGGCACTTGAGTGTAAATTGGGGATTAATTTAGGCTTACTCCGATTGAAGTGTGTTGAATTGCATATGTTCGACTTGCATTGAACTGTATGCCTTCGATTTGCATTGAATGTTTTAATGATCATTGATTGTCTTTGAGAAATAATAAGATGTTCATGACTCTGATACTTGATAGCATTAGGAATATAAGTGATTGAAATTTATATAACTCAAAGTCGGTCACTTCTGCCCAGCCTTCTAGGCCACTATCTTCACTAGAGCTAGTCATGGAGGCTATAACTTCTTTGCAAGCATCTATACAGACTAATGTTAAGGATTTGCTGGAAGAGATGCAATTTTATGCTGACGAAACGAGGATTGCAACCGTCGCAAACAGAGAGGATATTTAATTCTATGAAAACCTTTGTTATGGGAGCGTTGACAAACATTATATCGCGCCTAGATGATCTAGAGGCTTCGCCGGTACCGGTACCACCACAAAAGCTTGCTGTGGGTTCGAACTCTGGACCGAGTTCCACCACTACAACCACTGTGGACGCGCATTACCATTCGACCATTCGCCTGGAGGAAAGTTTGGCTGCTAGGCCTAAGGACGTATCCCTTCCGATTAATCCTGGTACACTGCGTAGGAGTGAAAGGTTGTTGGGAAGAGCCCCTATTTCTAACAGAGAGGCTTGGCCGCTTCAGACCCGACGGGGTTTGAACCCGGGAGCCACCGTCTCCCTTCCTCCCTCTATCTCGACGAACTATTATGATCCACAGCAACACGCGGTCCTCTCTCGCGTCGGACCGGAGGTGGCGACTCCGGGAGGCATATAGGCATTCCGTACCCGATTTCGTAGCATTGTCAGCCTTAAGCGCCTTCTCATTGGCCGATCCCATATTATGAATATTCATAACCAGTGACATCATTAAACACGTTTGTTTACAGACTGCGGCTTGCGTTGGCAATATCAATAATCTTAGGCAATTATGTTTAATAACTCGCAGCCTTTGCGTCCATTAGGCCTAGTAGGGCCTAGGCTATAATATTTTTTAAGGCAGTTACTTGCTAAGATTTATAAAGTGCTTTAATAAATAGATATCCTACACCAAACAGTTTTGCATATAAGGGGATAAAGCCGCGTTGCGTTATTTATTATTGGGCGGATATGCTTTGTAATTAAACTGTTTTTAGCTCCATGTAGCCTATTGCAGGCTGTCTGTTCAGCTAGTATATACCGGGTGGCGCATAAAAAACGTCCCCAAACTTTGGTAATCTTGCAAAGATCTAATTTCAGAGATATCAAATATTAATTTACACCAAAATGTTAAGCAATCATGTCTGTGCACACATGTCAAATTTCAAGAGAATACGTTTATTATATCACACTCTGCGGCAAGGTTATAACGTCGTACCTGTTAAAATATTTTGCACAAACCTGCGTCATTAAAAACGTTCCCAAACGTTGTTAACCTGGCAGGCTGGCAATTAAACAATTTTAAAGATAAACTAAATCATAGTACATCAAACTAATCATAATTCATATTTGTACAACACAGCCAAATTTTAGCTACAAATACTCAACCGTTTGAGAGAAATTTTTGTTAGAACTGTATGACCCATGGCCAAAATTTTGCACAGTTGTTTAATGATGATGTTTTACGCGAGCAAATGTTTGATTGATCCTCCGCTTTCTCTTGTAACGACCCTTAAACGCTATTTCCACTGTCCTGTTGACTTCTGTAGGCCTATTTGTGTGTCGTCTAATAGAGACCATTAATTTTTTACTTCAATGACCTGCTTAAGTTCGCCAGCATTAATTTTAGAAACAATTTTCTGCTACCAGCATACACATTACACAAGCTCCTTTGGGGCGCTCCGTGCATAAGTAGACCATAGGATTTAGATCGGGAGAGTTTGGAGGCCAGGCATCACTGTGGATAAAACCAGGGATGTTTGCTTGAAGAAATTGCTGATCCAATCTGCAACGATGTGAAGGAGCACTGTCTTGTTGAAAGATGTAGGCCTAATTGTCATCAGGATTGAGTCTACGTACTAGGCCTATACGACGTTCGGGAATGAGCTTATCGCGTAACAAGCCAATATAATAGGCCTACTCTCCATTGACTTTGGTTTTCCGAGGATCAATGACGATGATGTGTGTTTTACCGTGCATCGAAACTCCAGCAGATGCCATTAAATTTGTTTAGAGAAACGACTAGTCTCATGATAAAGTCTTACTGGCGCAATTGAAGACTTTCGTTCGCGGCAAAATAAATGACGTAGTTTTGTGCAAAATATTTGAACAGGTACGACGTTATAACCTTGCCGCAGAGTGTGATATAATAAACATACTCTCTTGAAATTTGACATGTGTGCACAGAAATGATTGCTTAACATTTTGGTGTAAATTAATATTTGATATCTCTAAAATTAGATCTTTGCCAGATTAACAAAGTTTGGGGACGTTTTTTATGCGCCACCCGGTATAGTTAAGATTTATGTAGCCTATTCTATAATCTGAGTTCATGCAAACTGTTTCAACTGCATAATTGCACACTGTAACCGATTGCAGTCTTTCAACCGGATTGTTGAATAGACGAAAATTATTAATATACTGCCTCACCAAAAAATTTAAACCCCTGATTTTAGTTTAATAATTGTATTTAAAATGTAAGCAATTGGCAGGTAGGTCAAGCTGTAAATGTTGGGACTTCGCTATGTCTGAATCGTGACAAGTTGTCATTAGACTATAATATTATGTTGAGGCATGTCAACCGTATTGTTGAATAAAGATAATATTATTTATTGATGAGCAATGACAACAGAGTAACACTGATGTTTTTAGCAAATGCCTTTCTATTATGTAAAGCCATAAGGCTACTTCAAGTGCATTCATATTAATGCTTTAATTGGTAGGCCCACTTAGGCTATTCATAATAATTATTCAGCAGTAACCTTCACTCTTAAAGGGCTGTTTTAAGGAATTTTTAGAACTGCATAAAGCCACAACCCCTTCTTTCCTTTCCCATCCTCCATGGTAAATTACTTCCAATCGGAGGACAATGGCCTTTTTGATAGCTTTTAACTGTACAGAAGTGTTTCTACAAATCTATTCCTGTCAGGAAGTCAGAACGTGGAATTAGAAGGTCTGTGAACGTGGATGCACAGCGTTCTGATTCATGATTCAAAATAATCAAATTTGAATAGTTTGAATGAAGATAGCCGTCACACATCTTAATAAAACGTATGTAGCCTAGGCCTATGTGCAATTGCGCATAGACCACAGTGTCACTACACATAGGTTTAAATTTAGGATGACTTTCACTAGAACTGAGATTGACAAATATTACTGGTTGTCGAACAGTAGGCATGGAAAATGAGACAGTTCACGAAAACTGAATAAACCTAGAGCTTTTAAAGTTACAATTGGGAATGTGTGGAACACTAATTTCAACTGGTGCGAATCTAGGCAACTGAAGTTTAGTAAAAATCTAATGTAATGACTTCTGTAGCGCAGCTTTGATTGTGGTATCGCAGAGGCGGTTGATTCAACGAAACAGACGCCTGATGCATCACATATAGGCCTAGCTGTTGACCACAGCGTTTTATTGAATCGATGAGTTGGTGGATGACATAACATTATTCGCTGTCACGCACGTAACAACGCGTAGCCTTTGCATTTTATTTTTGCTCTGATTAGAAGTCTACCTTCACACTTTCGATTACTTTACTATCGAATGGAAACTCCTTATAACTTTAAGCGCACCGCTATCGAGCATTTTTCCTCCGTATGCCAACAACAGCAGCAACAACAGCGCACGAGAAGGCACTAAAACACGTCATTGGTTATGAATATTCATAATCTGGAACCGCCAATGAAGAAGCGTTATGGCTTGCAATGCTACGAAATCGGGTACGGAATGCCTATATGCCTCCGGGAGTGCCAGAGGGGGCGAGCGTTACCAAGCTACATCGCAATAATGCAACACAATTCAATGCAAATGCGATTACTTATATTAAATGCACTACTTAAAAATAATTCATTGATATTTTAGAGATTTGATAAAGACACACGCAGGTTCACTCTGCTTGGACGAGCAATGTATAATAGTATAATTATAGTCAGATGTGTTCAGCATTGTCGATTGGCCAATCAGATGGAATCGTGATTTATTGGAGCGTCTTTCATGACACGTCGCTTGAAAGACGCCACACTTAAAGGATCGTCTTGAGCGTTCTCATGGATATCTGTCGAATGAGAAAGACGTCATTGTGTAGGCAGGGTATCTGGCCCCCACGGGTATACTTCATAGTTCCGAAAATCACAGTTTCGAAAATGAAAGCTCCGAAAATCAAAGCTCCGAAAATCACATTTCCGAAAGTCAAAAGATTACGAAATTATCGAATCACTCAAGCCATGGTAATCGGTGATGCGTAACAGTCTAATGCTGAGGAACGTTTAATAAAGCTCTAAGCAATTCAACTTCGCTGAAGTTTCACAAGCACACCAAAGCTAGCCCCCTTTGATTCTTCGTCAAACAAAGCTAGCCCCCTTTGATTCTTGGTGAAACAAAAGCGTATACTTCATAGTTCCAGAAATCAAACAAAAGCTAGGTCAAACAAAGCTAGCCCCCTTTGATTCTTGGTCAAACAAAAGCGATTCAACTTCCTGCTCTTTCAAGTCCGACCATTAAAAACTCTCAGCAATTTTCGGAAGTTTGATTTTCGGAGGTTTGATTTTCGGAGCTTTGACTTTTCGGAGCTTTGACTTTCGTAGCTTTGACTTTTCGTAGCTTTGATTTCTCAACAGTTAACTTTCGGAGCTGTGAATTTCGGAGCTTTGATTTTCGGAGCAACGCAGTGCACCCGGCCCCCACTGCAGGTGGCACCGATGGCCTCACCCTCCTCCTCCCCCTCCTCCCCTCCCCTTCTCCTCCTCGTCCTGCTCCTCCTCGTTCTGCTCCTCCTCCGTCTGCTCCTCTTCCTCCTCCTCGTCCTCTTCCTCCTTCTCCCCTCCTCCTCGTCCTGCTCCTCCTCCTTCTGATCCTCCTCCTCTTTCTCCTCCTCCTCTTCCTCCTTCTCTTCCTCCACCTCCTCCTGCTCCTCCTCCTCTTCCTCCTCCTCCCCTCCTCGTTCTGCTCCTCCTCCGTCTGCTCCTCTTCCTCCTTCTCTCCTCCTTTTCGTCCTGCTCCTCCTCCTTCTGATCCTCCTCATCTTCCTCCTTCTCTTCCTCCTCCTCTTCCTCCACCTCCTCTTTCTCCTCCTCCTCCTGCTCCTCCTCCTCTTTCTCCTCCTTCCCTCCTCGTCCTGCTCCTCCTCCTTCTGCTCCTCCTCCTCCTTCTTTTCCCTCTCCTCCTCTTCCTCCTCGTCTTCCTCCTTTCCTCCCCATCCTCCTCCTTCTCGTCCTCCTCCCCTCCTCCTCCCCTCTTCTTTCCTCTCCTCCTCATCCTCGTCTTCCTCCTCCTCCTCGTTTTTCTCCTCCTCCCCTTCCTCCTTCTTCTCCTCCTCCTCCTCTCCTCCTCCTCATCTTCCTCCTCCTCCTACTCGTCCTCCTCCTCCTCCTCCCTCTTCTCCTCATCCTCGTCTTCCTCATTCTCCCCTCCTCCTTCTACTCCTCTTCCCTCTCATCCTCATCCTCGTCTTTCTCCTCCTCCTCTTCCTCCTCCTCCTCCTCCTCCGCCTCCTCCCCTCCTCCTCATCTTCCTCCTCCTCCTTCTCGTCCTCCTCTTCCCCCTCCTCCTCCTCCTCCCTCTACTCCTCATCCTCGTCTTTCTCCTCGTCTTCCTCCTTCTCCTTCTCCTCCCCTCCTCCTCCTATTCCTCCTCCTCCTCCTCCTCCTCCTCCTCCTCCTCCTCCTCTTCTCCAGCAGCAGATGAGGTTAGCAACGGTGCGACGGAAGTGGAAGTTGCGTACGACGTAGAGGATGAAGTTGAATGAGAAGTTGATCGTCTGCAGGATATTCGTGACGTTGACGGCGACGACGAGCCACTCCTTGCTGCTTTGGCTCAGCGGAAGTTGGTTCTGAACGAAGAGCAGAAGTTCCGCTGGAGAGACGAGTATAGGATGTAGGTGACGATGATCATGACGAGGGTCGCTGCTGTGATGCGGTGGTTGGCTCGCAGGTTGCCGACGGGAACGCCGTATCGCTGGCGAATACGAGACGACTCTCTGATCGCTCGTATGAGACAGATGTTACAGACAACGAGGGTTGAGAGAGGACAGACGATGCCGAAGCAGAAGTAGATCCACGCGTAGACCGTTGACGCCACAGCGTTCTGCGTCAGGTAGCCGAGGTTCTGGAAGAAGCGCGGCAAGTTGAAGAGAACGCATCACAAGCAGACGGCGGCGATTGTCACTTTCGTTCCGATCATGCTCGCCAGACGATTCGTGCGGAACGGATGACAGACGGCCAGGTAGCGGCTGATCGCCATGGTTACGGTGAGCCAGGTGCTCGCTAGGATGAACGTGTTGATGACTGCACCGCTGTAGGATCGGTAGATGAGCTCGAAGTTTATCGTCGAGTATTCGATTCGCTCCTCTCCAAGGAGACCGTGTGGCAGGAGACTGACGCAGAGCAGTAGGTCGGAGGCAACCAAGGCGCGCATTCCAAAATGGACACTTCGCTCAGCTCCGTCGCAAATCACCTGCAGCAAAAGTTGCAGTTCGTATACTATTATTAATATATTATAATAGGTTTATTATAGGGCTGTTGATTTAATCGCGTTAACGCGTGCGATTAACGCGTTAAAAAAATTTGCGATTAAAATTTTTAACGCATTAATCGTACGCGATTAAAATGGAATCAGAGGCAGAAAAACTCGTTTAAACGAAAGACTCATGCTTAAAACTAGTGATACATTCTTTGGCAAATATTCCACAAAAGAATTTGAGTGGGTTATTATCGTAGCAATTCTTTGCTCAATTATCGCCTAACATGCGTCAAACGCTAATGACGAGCCGTCGACATCGGCCGCATCGCATCGTCCACTAAAGTTGTTTCCTCACCCCGTCAGACTACATTGGTTGAACTCCAGGAGATGGCAAGACCATTGGATCCAGGTTTCAAATGATAAATGTTTACCGAAGGACAACTGAGACGAGGTTTGGCAAGAACCGCAACCTCTTGTGAAAAATTGTGACTAAATAATGAGGTTCAATATAGATCTAGTAGACCTACTGTTGTTAATTAATATAAGCATCCCTTGAACCAACCAATGTAGGCTAAATAAACTGGTCTGCATATACAATAGGCTGAATAAATACATAATTTTGATAGTCAGAAAACGGTTGTTTAATTTTCATTTAGGTCCATATAATTTGAATTAAAGGTGGCTCAAATGAAAAAATAACGGGATTTTGAGGTTTTGCCTGATTTGAACCGCGTTTCAATTCAATTATGTCTGTCATACAAAACTGTTCAATAAACTAAATGCAGATTAAATAGGCCTAAGCCTACTAAGCCAAAGGTTATTGAGTATGTTTGCAATAGAAATAATGCAATCAGTCATTAAAATTATATGCTTCAGGGGTCCTTAGAAAATAGTAAGATTAATATATTTGACGGAAATGTATTGCGATTAATTTGGCGTTAATTGCGATTAAAAAAATTAATCGCACGATTAATTTCGATTAAAATTTTTAATCGAACAACAGCCCTAGTTTATTATAATAGGCAAACGGACGGAAATCTTTATCGGTTGTGGAGTTTCACGAAGGTTTGGTTTCCTGTTGGTTTAAAGAAAATTCGTTTAGCAAGCAAGCGCTACTGCGCTAGCGAGTCAAGTCCATTTCAACACGTTATTAATCGACGATATTTTCGACGCATCATCGTCCTCAGACGTCCTCAGACCCCTGCAACAAAACCCATCATCGGATTTCTACTCTCGATGTTATCGTGCGGTGTCTGATGTGCATGCCAAAATATCCCAGCTTTCAATGGTTTAATAAATGGCTCATTCCTAACCATTGCCTTAGAACTGGTGCAGTGCAGAATCATTTAGAGAGGATAAATGAAATACGTCTATATATATACAATAATATATATGTATTGCATATATATTGTATAATGTATATGTATTGCATATATATTGTATAATGTATATGTATTATATATATGCTATAAATTCTATAATGCATTATATATGTATTATATGTAGCCTATTGTATATAATTATTATATAATGATCACCTGGAGTCGTTTCTTCGATAGAACGACGAACGTGAGTAGATTTCCAAAGATTCCGAAGACGCAGATTGCTGACACGATGTACGTCTTAATGAAGGAAATGCCCGTCCAACCCAGCTGCGGCGAGGAGGGTGGTAACGCTCCTCCTCCTCCTCCTCCTCCTCCTCCTCCTCCTCCTCCTCCTGCTCCTCCTCCTCCTCCTCCTCCAGCGGCGGCGGCAGCAGGCGATCCTTCTTCGACCAATCGAAAATAGGTCTCATTGACATCCGTCAGTAATTCATTCACAAAATCCGACGCTGTCTTATTTCCAACGTCGTCCCAGAGCCACTGAGTCAAGGGCGACGAATCAATGGAGAAGAAACGATCCTCCTGGTTGTCAAGGGAACCACTTATGAGGGACATCTTCTCTGACGCCGAAATTACACAAGCCATTCCGGTTGTTGTCGTTGCTGTTGTTGTCGCTGTTATTTTGCTGTAATAACATCGAAGAAGAGGAAAACACAATATAATATTTTGACTAAATGTTTATGTCCAGTGGTCGGTTGTGAAAGATTAAACAGATGAGGAAAAATGAAAATGGAGAAAATAAGTGGAAGACAATTTAGTTGCCCCGAAGTAAATATTATGACTTTGACTCTCATGCAAGGATAGAAAGATGACGTGAAAAAGGTTATATATAGCGTATAAACTGGCAGAAAAGATGTTTTGTCGGTTTTCGCGTTCAACAAAACAAACTCGAGATAATCTTGAGAGACCTGAATATTCTCATACATCCAATTTGGCGGTAAAAAGTAAAGCGCTATATAAAATACCACCAGCACTAGGTTCTAGTAGATAATAGCTTGCTTCATTCCACAATTTCCGGTTTTGTCGTGTTTGGGTTGTGTTCATTTAATTCTCATTTTTGATACTGATTTGTCTAAACAAGAACATTAAAATGTCTACGCCCAAGCCTAATATATCGGAGATAAAGAATAAACAGCTGCGATCTGAAATGTATAAAAAGATGAAACGAGAGAAAGCGAAGGTATTTTGACTACTCTATTAGACTCTCCACGCGGTCAACGTGTAATTGTAATTGTAATCGTACATTTATATAACGCCCTTTCAAGAGAACTCCTCAGAGGCGCTCAGCATGTAATGAGCTGCAGCTGCGATCCGTGTTATCCTGTGTCTTACTTCTATGCTCGAAGTACTTATCAAACATCTAAATGCACTTTACATACACACACGGGTGGATAGCCAATCAAATTATATCTAACCTTAGCAATTATCATTAATTCGCCTCAATTTGAAAGCACTCGCTTCACATATTTGGGTAAAATCCCAGACTGGCTGCCCATACTCCAAACAATATGGCCGTTAACGAATGCAATAAAATTGGAGCGCGACCTATAGACGACATCGCAACGTGAGGGTCGGTTAGGGCTCAGGTTAGGCGTCGTGAGGGTCGGTTAGGGCTTATGTTAGGCGTCGTGAGGTTCGGTTAGGGTTAGTTTTAGGGTTAGTGCAGTCATTCTGCTGAAATTGAAGCTGAATTGATGAACAATGTCGTCGATGGTCGCGCTCTAATTTTATTGCATTCGTTGGCAGCCATATTGTTTGGAGTACGGGCAGCCAGTCTGGGATTTTACCCATATTTGTTTTCACTAATCACTTTTAAAGCTACTTCCCACAATTACCAGCACCGAGATTACACTTAAATACCAAGTGCACCATTTTTACATTCATGTGGCTTGTTATTATGCTAACGATCAAGAAGCTAAAACTGGCAATCATGTATTATTGTGGTGTGTTAGTTTACCATCGTCGGTTAGAGTAAGGTTAGGCGTCGTGAAGGTCACTTGGGGTCAGCTTTATGGTTTGTTTCATCTTAGAACACACGATACCTTCTGCACAGTTTGCCAAACGGTTCTGTATAACGCCACTGAACTTACGCAAGTTCCGGATGCTAAATGTTTGCTCTGAAATTATTGTTGGTCAAGTGTATTTTTATATTCATCATTTGATTTCTTAAGGGTCTGCTCTGTCTTGGTGGGATTTGAACTCTCAAATGGGTAGCCCATCAGGTCATGCATTGTACTAACTGTTAATTTCTTTCTTGCCTGACATTATAACTATTCTGTGTTTCCTACTTGAATATGAATGCACGTAAATTTTTAAGAGACTGTCTTCTGTTTTTAGGAAAAGAAAGAAGAGAAGAAGAGGAAAGCAAAGGAGCGAGAAGAACTTGGAGACGATGTAAGCTTTTCATAAATTACACAAGATTGTCAAATTTAATTTTACACGGGATCTAAATCTCATTTATATATGTTATGTAATGGCAAAGATGTCAGCTTGTTGTTTACCCAGAAAACCTATGAGAGCTTTGTTGCTTCTCGGATAGCCAAGGCCACCACTCTCTGTTCTGCGTAGATGGGAGTGTTCTTGGTTCCATTCCCACGAACTGCAACTATGCAGAATTGAACCTTTTCTGTGGTGTGCCCAGTGGTCCGGATTGGGCTTCAACAGTCCTATGCTGCTTCCTGGGCTCTTAATTAAACTTTTTTTAATCCAACTCAAAGTTGCTGTTTTGCCATGCTAGAGGCGGGAGCACTTCTGAGCTGTCCCCTTGTAGAGGCGCTATAGAAACTCTCGAATGATTGAATGAATGAAGAAATAAATAAGGTTCTTGGTATCAACTTTTAATACGGCATCATCCTTGGATGAAGAATTTTCCATTGGTTCTGGCCGTGTGACGTTTCTTTTTCTGTCATAACTGCTTGCCAGGGCTGTTAACAATACTGGAAAAAAGTATTGGCAATACCAATACCAATACTTGCTAATAAAAGTATTGGCAATACCAATACCAATACTATTTCTTAAAAGTATTGCAATACCAATACTTTTACCAATACTTTTCGATAAGTTTTAAAGTTTAATGACTAAAAAAGCACATGCCATTGCCCGTTAAACAGTGTTAAGCAGTACAAACAGTGTAACTACTAATCTATATACATGCTCTCCATAAGTCTACCACTTAGCCATATTAACTACTAATAATTATGTGTAGGCTACATGCTTTCCATAAGTCTACCACTTAGCCATACGTAAAAAAACAGCATTTCAAAGTGTAAGCTGCTTAGTGGTGTGTGCAGAGGTGTTTAAATACTCAGCCTCCTAAAGAAAAGAGTCTTTCCACAGCTGCACTAGCAGGCAAACGAGTGTTCAAAATAATAAGCTTATACTATTTCTGGACCTGTGGATATGCAGCCAGAGAAATCAAGCTATCTGCAGAGTCCGATAAATATAATTTATGTCCACTTCCTCACACACATTTTCTGTATCAAAATCCCTATGTCTCCGATTTGAAAGACAATCTAAATAAAGGGCACGTTTTCGGACATTTGACTATTTATAGATCTCGATTTCCGTCCATTCAGGTCAAAGATCACAGATCGGTGAGATCGCACCAAAGAGTCACTTATTCAAGCGGATGAGAAACCATATAAATTATTGTGAAAAAAGTATTGGTATCGAGTATCGCTGACAGGCTGAAAAAAGTATCGGCGATACGCATGCGATACCAACAAAATTAAACTATCGCGATACTCGCCGCGATACTGAAAAAAGTATCGGCGATACCAAGTATTGCGATACTTTATCGCGATATTAACAGCCCTGCTGCTTGCACGCTGACGAAACAGACGTTCTCAAATTCATCGGTTCTCAACCGGGGGTCCGCGGACCCCTGGGGGTTCGCGGCGACCTGCCTGGGGGTCCGCGAGCAAGTCCTGAAAATTATATATTTCTTGGTTAAAAACATAGAAACAGGTAATTTTTAGTCAATTTTTCAATATTGACCTTTTTCAATAGGCCTAATCTTATCAGTTAAATAAAATTTAATTTGTACTACGTATAGGCTTCGGGCTATTATTATAACACACATGTAGGCCTACTATTATATAGGATAATAGAGTCGCACAGTCGCGATAATGCGCCAAAGGCGCCAAATTTTATTGGGGGTCCGTGACCGGGATTCAAAATTAAAAAGGGGTCCGTGAGTCTGAAAAGGTTGAGAACCGCTGCTCTAATTGGTTCTCTTCCTGAGGCAACTTTGATACATTTATTAGCTGATTTACTATTATGACTACGTCATACATAAATTGGGCAAATCCATACGTTTAACTCTGTTTCAACTGACATGCATGGCACCCTACACTGGCTTGCTCTCTACAAGCACATCGAATACATAATTGCTGCACTAGCTTGACATTGACTCCTTGTCTGTGCTCCTGCCTATCTATGGCTCTGCCTCCAGTATCTGTTGTCCTAGCTCGCAGAGGTCTTCGCTCTGCCTCAAGCGGGAAACTGTTGGTCCCTCATGCATGTTGTAACCTTAACCTTTCAGCGTCGTGCTTTCTCAGTTGTAGGTCCATCTGTCTGGAATAGTTTCCCATTAGAGATAATAATAGGCCTGTTACCTAGGGTTCACCCATCAGTATTTTACAGACGCCTGAGAACCAATATGTACATATATCACCATGGTTGAACTGGGGGCATCGCCAAGTGGTCTTCTTCATGGGGCGCTATATAAATTCTTGAAACGAATGAACATTTTTTTAACGTGCTGTTGTACAACCATTGCTTGTGCTTTTCGTTTTTCTCTTCAGGCTCCTCCAAAGCAGACGCCGCACACGATCGAAAGCTTGCGTGTCTATGACGAGACGTTTGTTTCACCGGAAGACGAAGAGGTAAACTGCACTGAATGAAACCTTGAAGGAGCGCTTTATCAAATTCTCAGTAAATAAATAACATAATATGAAACAGTGGCTCATTGTAAACATCGAGATAGTGGTGTTTAGTAAATTCTGAGATAAAAAATTACGTTGTAAGAAGACAACGATACGGATCTCATTCATACGTTTTATTGGCTAATTAATGAGATTTAGTTCATTCGTCTGATTGGCTAATGAAATTTTGTTCATTCATCTGATTGGCTAGGCAGATCTCGTTCATTCATCTGATTGGCTAATGAAATTTTGTTCCTTAGTCTGATTGGCTGTTTTAATCGATTTTTTTGCTTGTTCAGGTGATGCAAGATCAGGCGATGGATGAAATGGCCGACCATCTTGCGTCAGACGACACGTCTCAAGTCCTCATCACAACATCCGACAAACCAACCGCCGTAAGTTCCATTGACGACATGTGTAGGTGGCTGTACACCAGGCTGTGACCAATTGGTCAGAAGTGGTTGGGCTGTAAGGGTGAGAGTTAAACGGGTCCTAGCCAGTTGCTGTGTAGGGTCCACTTGGGCAAGTAAGGGCCAATCCATATATTACATGTATACGCAAAAAAATTGTTTTTTCGACTCCATACCCCCACTCTCATGTGGACTTACATTTTGAACTTCTTTGCCTGCCCCAAAACTTAAGTTAATCTGCTAAAGTCATCTCTAAAACATTTTTTTCTTCGTCGGCTACTGTTTAGTTTGGTAGACATATTTGTTAACTGATTTTAAAAGATTTTAAAGTCACTTTTAGAGATTTAAAAGGTTTCTTTAGAGATAAATTTATGAGTTTTAAAAGAGGAGTAATTCTGTTCGTTTTCAGCGCACGATTAAGTTCTGCAAGGAGTTGAAGAAGAGCATCCCGAACTCAATTGTCCTCTGTCGTCGCGCTCTCAACATAAAAGACATTGTGGAGCAGGCGAAGGCCAGAGACTTTAAAAACCTCATTGTCGTACACGAGGATAGGAAAAAGCCAAGTAATCAATGCTGTTATTTCGTTGTGTTTACACCTTGTGCACCTACTAAGATTTTGTAAGTCTTTTCTGACTGTTTGTATGTTAAGGAATGCACAATTTTTTTCTTTTTTTGATAATCTCGTTTTTAACGTGCCTAAGCAAGAAAATAAAATCTTACCTGACAGTGCAATTTAATTGATTTATTAGATTTAATAACAATTTAAGACTAGTGTTTCGACAAAAATGATTAATGGGTTGACTGAGCCCCCTCTGAGACCTTGTTACCCCCAAATTTACTTAGGGTACGGTCAACACCACGTCATTCCAATTTCAATTTAGCAGGTGCTTTGGTTTTTTTTTACTTACAGCTTCCATTTAATTAAAATCTGGAATAATTATATGCATTTCCAGTGGTTGTAGAAACACAAAAAATTCATTTAGATTAAATGTATCTATGATATTTGAAAACGACATTCTCTCTTAGTTTCTCGTGGAACATGGTGGCACTGCTTCTTTAATTCTGTTGGGGTCACTCTGTTCCTTAAAAACCGCAAAACTATTTGGCTGTAGTTTGGCCGGAAGCGCTTCTGAGTAACCTACCTTGAAGAGACGCTATGTAAAAGGTCGTAGATAAATAAAGTAAACTTGTTAGTTAAGTTTAACTTCAGTTTCACGCTGCGGGTTGTCAACTTCAGATGGTCTTGTGCTTTGTCATCTTCCCGATGGTCCGACGGCGCACTTTAAACTCTCCAACGTCGTATTCGCCAAAGAAATAAAGGTATGTCTCCACGAAGAACTGTATATTTATAATAATTATAATTGCGACAATTTATATGACGCCATAACACTGCCATTCCATTATAAGGATGCCTTACAAAGCAGCTAATTGGTGGTATAATACCTAGAGAACAAGTGTGGTTGTAGCATAGATTTAAGAGTCCACTGAATAGCAGAGGGATTATCTGCTCCAGCAACAAGGACCCAAGGCCATAGCTAGGGGTGTTTTGTGTGTTTGAACACCCTCCGAAATGAAATAATGTAAAAATTAAATGATGAATTTACAAACACATGATGTAAGAACTACAGTGTGCAATGTAAAATTTTTTAGTAGAAAATATGATGTAAGAACTACAGTGTGTAATGTAAAATTTTTGAGTAGAAAATAGTCGAAAATCGCAGGGGAAATAGTGATTTTTGCACTGCTGTCAACAAGGCCGTAGCTAGGGGGTGTTTGGGGTGTTTGAACACTCCCGAAATGGAAAATGTAAAAAATAATATAACGCATTTGCTAGCACTTAGTGTAAAAACCATAAAATAAGAGGTCAACGAAAACACCCCGAAATGAAAAATGCAGAATATAATAGAATGCATTCACTAGTTCAAAATGAGAAAAAAACATGAAATTAGGCGAAAAATGGTAAGAAATCCATTTCCGACGTCTATAAAAAGGTCTTCAGAAATTTTGAGGGCTAAAAAAAGGTCGTCAGAAATTCTCCCTTGGAGAAACACCCCCCGAAATCAAATCTTGGCTACGGCCTTGGCCGTCAACGAATTACCTGCCAACAAATTAAGAAAAGCAGGCGATGACTGAAAAAGGGTCGTCAGAAAATTTGACCCTCAGAAAAGGTTGCCCGCAGCGTGTACTCACGTCAAAATTCACGGTTGAGAAAAGACCCCACGGAATAAAATCCTGGCTGTGGCCTTGTGAGGACCAGCAGCTGAGAAAGCACACAGTCATCATCCTCTACACAATCATGCAGATCAGTCGTCAGACGATTGTTTTTAGTATTACTGTCATGTCTTTGAATTTCATGTCTTTGAATTAAGTATTGTGTGGAAGCTGTCTATGGATGCAACTCCGTGCGCACGCAACAACAAAAATGTTTGTTAATATTGAACTAGTTAAGTTGTTCTTTAATTTTAGATGTCTTATTTATCTGATTTTAAGATAACCCAACGAAGTTATTTGCCACTATGTGTTTTCTGTTAGTAGAATAGCGACAGTGCAACACAAAGATTATACTTTGTTTGTGCAGTTGTTATAGCGCCCCTTCAAGCTCTACTCAGAGGCGCTCCCGTATGCAGAGCGGACACTCCATCGAAGTTTCACACCGAAGTGCTGAACAAATGCGAGTGGAGGCTTGCCCAAGGTTCTTACGCGGCGACTTGAGGTGGATTCGAACCTGCAATCCTTCGCCTGCAAGGTGACGAACATACCCACTACACCACCGCACCTCGCATGTATACACTGTGTCCGGAAAAAAGGGACCCATTTTGTAAATATGAAAATAAATAGTAAATGTTAATCGATTTTCACAATTCAAAGACTTTTTATCCTAACATATTTCTTTAACAATTGTGAATTTATAAAAGTTCCAGTTCTAATAGTGACGTCATAATGACGTCATTTGCACAAAAAGTCAAATTTAAGAGATAAATGCTCAAAATCATCAAAAATTTCAATATTTTTATGATGTAATTTATTAATTTATCAATAATAAATGTAAGTTTAATTTTATTTTTATATATGAATTATGTCAGACTGCAATTTGTGGTCAGTGTACACCTTTGGCCTCAACGTAAGCCTCAAAACGGTCATGCTAATAGCCAACAGCAGCATCGATAACCAGCTTATCAAAATCCTACCAGGCATTAACAATTCGCTCACGGAGTTCATCAATGTCTCTTATCCTTGTCTTGTGGACTACACCTTCTTCTCAATAAGTCTCCAAATCTTATCTTCAGCGAGATTTGAGAGGGCGGCCGTTTAGCGGCCAAAGATTAAGAGGAATGAAATCCGAGTCTCCTTAGTCAACAGTTCAACATACAGGTATTGACGAACTCAGTGAGCTGAAGCACCATTTTGTTGAAATGTGTAGGCCATAATTGTTCCGAATATTTCCGGATATCAGGCACGACTTTTTATAGAGCAGACAATCCTTTTAATAAGCTGCATTTATTTTCACTCCTGGTTCTACTAAATGGATTTCCGTTTTACCAAGAGCCAATATACCAACAGAAACCATGCATGAATGGCCGGCTAAATGCATTTTTATGCAACTGACGTCATTATGACGTCATTATTGTGATTGAAACTTTTATATTTTCACCAATGTTAGACAAATATGTCAGGATTAAAATGGTGTTTGAATTGTAAAAATTGATGAATATTTACTATTTATTTTCATATTTACAAAATTGGTCCCTTTTTTCCGGACACAGTGTATATTATATATACTTAATTGTACAAATAATTATTCAACTGCTGTAAACCATAGCATGCTTTTTACTTGGGATTAATAGATGAATTGAATCTTTCGTTTGTAGCGAAGTGGAGATCTTTCCAATCATGTGCCAGAGGTGATACTCAAGAACTTTGGCACGAGACTCGGCTGTTCCGTCGGTCGGATGCTCGCCACGCTCTATCCAAAACATCCGGAATTTGTTGGAAGACGAGTCGTAACGTTCCACAACCAGCGAGATTACATCTTCTTCCGCCAGCACAGGTACATGGAGGCGACGTGGTAGGGCATGGTAGTAAAATCGGTTAACGTGTCGGCCTTCTGACATGGAGAGGACAATATTATGCACTGTGTCTGATTATAATTATTGCTATCTATTGAAAGTTTCGAGATGTTCTTCACTCAACCTTACAACTGTATGTTTCGATGTTGTTGAGCAATTGCGTGTGAAGTACTCGCTAAAGGTCCTTTCAGAGAGTTCAGAACTCTAGAGCCATAACTAATACATCGAATTATGAACAAATTAACATGTGAAGTTTTTACATTGGCTTCCTGTTCAATAAAAAATTCGTTTCAAACGGGTAGTTTGAAAACTGGAAATAATTACTGCTTGGAATTGCTGTCTTAAGTTGATGTGTGGTGTGTTAGATACCAGAACAATGGACGCTGCTAATTAACAATTGTAATTACAGTGACTAACGCATAGACAAGGCGAGAGCTCTAGCCGATCATCTGTTATAACGAAGATTATTAATGTCGTGCCCTCCTCATTTCCTCCAGGTTTATGTCTGGCACTACAGTATGAGCATTGGATGGGCTAAAAGCATCGGTTGGTAATGTTCTAATTGTTTAAAATGGCACTTTGACCAATTGTTTGATTAGAACTTTTGAGTTCACCTAAAGCTTGCCATACTCTTAGAAGATGCTCTTAGAAGTGGTAGTCTTGTCCATACTATCATATTCAATTGTCGGGGGCGGGGGTAATTGTCCGGGGGTAATTATCGGGTTGCCTATTCAATAGGCCTTTTCAAATCTGAAGCAATTTTACAATGTAATGTAAATTTTGAATGTATTGTAGATTTTGATGTAAATTCTAATTTAATGTCAATCTTTACACTGTGCTTGGTACAGGTATCAGTTTCGAAGTTCGCAGAAAGCGTCGCTGCAGGAACTTGGTCCTCGGTTTACTCTCAAACTGAGATCACTGCAGAAGGGAACGTTCGACTCCAAATACGGAGAGTTTGAATATTTAGTGAAGGTAACAGAATACCACTGGCCACTCTTCCAATTTTAGGTGACCTATTCTTGCTCACTTTATGTGGCTTACTTTACGTAGGTAACTGTTTAGGTTTTGGTGGTTTATTTCTATTTTTTTTACTATTTGATTAGTTGCTCAATTAAGTTTTCATGCAAGGTTACTTTGTGGGATAAACTTTTCTCCCATGTCACGAGGATAACATAGCCTGAAACACGAATAGGCTGACACAGGATTATTATTTATGAAAGAAAGCCACAGGTTTGATATTTTAATTGTTTCTTTTGTTACGGTCCCCTCCCCCCGCCGTACGCAAAATCACCTAAAGCCAATCATCCCCTTTCAGGTGTACGTAATATATGGGTAGACCCTAAAGATTATGCTACAAAAAGAGACAGATTAGAGTAGACCAACTTTTCCCAGAGCATGTCCTGCGGATATCTAGGATTGGGTGGGGGAAGACGAGGATTCTGGGTGGAAATTGGGTAAACGTGTTGTGGAATGTGTTGCATTGTTTCACTATTAATTGCACGAAGAGTTGTAAGTTCATTTTTGAAGTATTTCTAATCTAATTTTTATAGGTTAAAACAACTGTATACACCATTACCTGTTATTAACTAAAATAAATGTATTAATTTTTATTTTGTTGATTAATTAATTTAATTAATTATTTGATGTGCATTTTTGTTTTAAAGCGAGAGAAGAACCGTCGAAAGTTTGTTCTTTAAGATTCGAATCGTTACAGAACTGGATGAAATTCTTTCTGGAGTTCTACATCTGATGCGATTTACTTTGAAGCTATGCTTATGAAACTTGGTCGCACCTCAAGCACTTTTAAAAGCGGTTTTCAAAGTTTGACGGAACATTGAAGGCGTTCTGCAGTCAATTTTGACGGACAGTGTTGAGCAAGAAATGGTTTTGTTGACAATTCATTAAGTTTATCAGTTTATGGAATGATATTGAGACATGAATTGGCACCCTTTTGTCTCGAGAATTGTCTGTAATATTTGTAGAAGTTAATTTTTAAAACGTTATCTTTAGACCACTTTAACCCTGTAACGCACACCTGGGGTCCATTGGACCCCAGAGGTGCAAACAACTTGAATATCTCTATCGATATAAAAACTAAAAATCTGAAATAATTCAAATTCCTCAAGAATTCATCCTCCTACATGTACAAAAAAGTTGGGAGACTGTAGCACCCCTGGTTGAAGGGAAAAAAATTGGGAAAGACACCTAGGGCATATTTAGCATACCAGGGGTCCAATGGACCCCATGTTTCAGCATTGATAAGTCCATGATGCATCGACTATAGCATAATGGGAATAGGACAAACCCCTCGGCCCATTACCCATACTTTTTCCCCCACCACTGCCCTGACCATTACCTCCATTGAGACATTACACCCCCGCCATTGCCCCCATCCGTCTGTTCACATTTACGTTCAGTGTATGCATGTATAATGTATAATTATATGCAAGGTATGTATGTATGTATGTATGTATGTATGTGTATGTATGTATGTATGTATGTATGTATGTATGTATGTATGTATGTATGTATGTACGTACGTACGTACGTACGTATATATGTATTGTATGTATGTATGTATATGTGTGAATGTATGTATTGTATATGCGTGTATGTATGTACTGTACATGTATGTATGTCTGAATGTATGTATTGCATATGCGTGTATGTATATATGTATGTATGTATGTACATGTATGTATTTAGGTACGCCATGTATGTATGTATATAGGCAAGGTATGTATGTATGTATGTGTATATGTGTGCATGTATGTATATATGAATGCATGTATGCATGTATGTATGTATGTACTTACATACATACATGCATACATACATACATACATACATGCAGACATACACACATACTACACATATGTACATACAAACATACACAAGCTTACATTCATAAACATAACACATGCAATTATACCTACTTAGATTACATACGTACATATATACACGGATAAATATATACAAATAGATACACATGCATACATACATACTTTCATAGATACATACAAACATACATACATTATACCAAAAATACATACATACATATATTACATATGGCAACCCGTAATTTTTTATGGCTATACCACTGGTGAAAAAAATGAGCAAGTTACAAATCCTCGGTAGAAAATGTTTATGAAAAAATCAATATTTTTCACACATTTTAATTTATTTTGAACACTTCCGGTTAAGAAAAAACAAATTATTTAGTATGACAATGTAGCCCCACATTCCCTCTATAAAATGGAATAATATTTTTCTCTTTATTATAAATTTGGGATAAGATAATAATAGTCTAAATACCTAAGTGGGTGGTGTCCACCTCTTCTTGGTACCTTGGGTTTATCAGGTATAACTTTTGAACGGTATGAGGTATCATCACAAATCTTACCTCAAAATGTGTGTAAATGAACCCCCTAAAATAACTTAAAATGTCAAGATATTATTTTATATGAAACAAGTTTTATTTTGGCAAAAACCTAAAAATTGAAGGATAGCACCCCCTTTTGGTAGCTATAGGGTTAAAATTTGGACTATATGTATTGACCCAAAAATGTTCCACGAGTGCATGTGCTATGTGCAACATAAATTTCAGTCATTCATTCCAAAGTTCTATCTAGTTGATATAATTTCAACCCATGTTATCGGTGGGGGTCCATTGGACCCCAGGTGTGCTAAATGCGTTGGCACGGAAGGTGTGCGTCATAGGGTTAAATTTGCACTGTGGTGGATGCACTTTGGTCTGGTCCGAGTAAATTCTGAGTGATCCACGAGGCTCTAGCAGCAGGACTGAACTCAAGGGTGTACGTGGGTAGACAACTAGACATTGTATACTCACCTCCCGAAAACCAGGGTATACGCGAGTAAACCAAGGGACACGCAGCTATTTAAGTGTAATTCAGGTGAAATTCGAAGCGAATGACTTTTAAAAAAGGTCATCAGCTTTTTCTGACGGGAAATTGGCGAAATTTCGGCAGGATGACTAAAAAATGGTCATCGGTTTTTTCTGACAGGAAAATTTTAAAAATTTTCTGGCTGTAGCGTGTACTCACCGCAAAAGTTCTGAGTGCTCAGTACAGCCCTGACGAGCAGCCTCTGCTCGAAGCAAGCTGTGTTCTAATCTGGAATGCAATCTCATTGCTAGTCTTATCAGTCCTGTCCAACTTGTGCCTCTACATTTAACGATGGAGTTTTGCTTGTTGCACGCAGTAGGGATGTAATCCCGGAACATTCTATCAATCCCAAGATTACAGATTAGTCAATCCGGGATTGCGGCATCATCGTGTATTTGGCAATTAAAAAATGTGTAGACATGGTATAGTAGTAGGTCGAATATGGTTTGCAATGAGCTTAGCCAGTATGAGAATTGTGGAAAAATAACTGGGTGGTTGGCCTATGATAAACTTGAAATTGGGGTGTGAAAAACATACTTTAACATGGGGCTCTAAGAAAGACTGGGGGGTTGAACCCCCAACCCCGGCAATTCTCACCCTGAGCTTAGCTATGGTATCTTTTGGGTACCTACCGTACCTCTGCCCCAAACCAGATTTTGATGAAGAAATCATATCTGGTAGCAATTTAAACAGATCTATGGAAGCACAAAATTTAATGTTCTATCTACACGAGAAAACAAGTCTTATCTTCCGACGTTAAATATTATATATATTTACCCACCATTTTGTGAGTTTGTGCCATACCTGCCCGGGCTGCCCCACCTACGTTACCCTTCCCGTTGCATCAACAACATGCACCAGGACTCTGCCCAAATAATCGCAGATTGAATGCCACGATGTTTCCAACGTTTAGAAGTAAAAGCAGACATTTTATACGTAGGGCCTAGCACTGATAGCAGACAGACACAGAATGAGAAATTAATAATGAGAAAATGGATGCCTACTGAGAGAATAGGCCACATATAAAAAGCACAGTATCAAGGTAAGCATACTCTTTCAGCAAACCTTCACGTTCAGCACATGGTAATTATTTGAAACGCGACCGAATTCGGTCAAGGCATATGGACGGGTTGATTTTGAACTGGGAATCGGTGGAATGGAATATAAAGTTTTTTGTTGTAAAAGATTGCGCTTTTAAAAATGCATTATGCAAACCTGCGCGTATTCGAAATCAGGGTGAGAATTGCCGGGGGGTTTGGGGGGTTCAACCCCCAGTCTTTCTTAGAGCCCCATGTTAAAGTATGTTTTTCATACCCCAATTTCAAGTTTATCATAGGCCAACCCCCCCAGTTATTTTTCCACAATTCTCATACTGTTCGAAATGAACGTTTTGGTGAAATTTGAAAACAATCGGTGAAGATATTTCCGAGATCCTTGATCCCGACACAAACTCAGTTACATTTTTATTGATATAAGCTTAGATACATAACCTTTTCCATAAAATTATGCTGCATTTAACTTACGTTATATGGGTATTCTTTTTGCCTCCCTCTCCTTGCCTCTCTCCGTCTCTCCTCTACCCTCCCCTCAGAGGGGCTTTTCGGCCATGCCCCCTCATTTAAAACTGCCATGGGACGTGGCCCCCATTCGGTTTGAAATTATCAATACGAATAGGGGTGTCATGGCATATCCCCCCCCCCCCCCATTAAGAAAATTGCATTTGGTTTTTGGCTGAAGGATTAAAAAAGGTCATCAACTTTTTGGGCGGATGAAAAGTAGACCTACTTTTCTCTTCAGCCAAAGACCGATGACTAAAAACAGGTCAACTTTTTGGGCTACCAAGTACAAATTTGTTTCCCTGTCCCAAGATCAACGATTTTGTCCCCCTCCTCATGGAACAGTTCTGGATCCGCCACTGCTGTTGTTGTTACATGTTTAACGACACTGCCATATCGAAGATGATTAGTGTCGCCACGCCATTTAGGTCCCCGTGGACGGACCGTGCTAGCCCGAGATAAGAATCTGAAATAGCCACCTTCGGGAATCGAACCGCGGTCCGCACGCTCTCTTTTACAAAGTAGCGTGCAGAAAGAGAGCGTGCGGACCGCGGTTCGATTCCCGAAGGTGGCTATTTCAGAAATTCAGATTCCCCTCATCATAAAGAGAGGGAAAGAGGAAGGGAGGGCTGTCTGTTAACCTACTCTGCAAATCGGGTGCCCTGTGATGTGGGTGGACCAGGGCGTGGACTCCGAGTTTTGAGACCTCCATGACCAGGGTGGTTGGCAGTGTCCAACCGTGGCACAGAAATGGAGAGAATCCATTGAATCATTTAGGTAATAACTCCCAGCAGGTGTTCAACGTTTTGGCGCCAACTGCCTGCAGCTACTATGGTAGACCGAGGTCGTCAGAAATCACGAATTAGGCCTATTGTTGACTCGGTCGATGAACACGAGAGGTTCAAAGAGGTGGGCACGAAGTTACAATGTCCTAATCGTGTACGCATGGAAGTTTCTGTAGCGCTAATCTAAGGCCAATTTCAATGGACATGCTTATGCACAGGTGCTGTGACAAGTGAGAGGGGTGGTTTATAGTAAGATGTAAAAAGAACATATAGGCCTATATCTGCTATTTGTATGACACTCTGTTTGCCTGCCTGCCTGTCTTAATAACAACGACGATTTCTATGGCCTCCGTAACAGCCATGCCGTTACAAGGGCGCTATGTCTGTCACACTGCCTGTCAGACACTTCTCGGTTAGGCATATAGCCTACAGTCATGGGCGCCCACAGAAATTTTTGCAGGATGGGGAAATACTCGATGGTCACGGTAAAAGCTTTTTGTAGCAAGAAGTTGAAAATGTAAATCTGGAAATTTCGAACATGTACGAGTGTTTTTCATAAAGGTTTCTTAATGAAAATGTCTCAGTTTCACTTTTTAAATTTTTTACTATGAATATAATTTCTTTAGTGCAAAGAAATTTGTTAACAACCAAAAAATAGCAGGTATAAAATAGGTTTCAACTTTCCAGGGAGGCAAATGCCCCCTCTTGCCCCAATGTGCGGGCGCCCATGCCTACAGTTACTCTATAGGCCTACTGTCTAATGACAGTCTGCCATTCTGTAATTCGCTTCGTTTTCGACCAGCGGCGTTCCATACACGACCCAATGACCCGTTTGCTTAACCTTTCGCTTCTCGGCGATCGAATCAAAGCACCATCTGGCGACAGACCCAGGCACCAGAATACAATCAACTATCTGTTCCCGTTTTATCACACACACACCTGTCTCGGCCATTGGCCAATCACAACGGGGGCTGGGCGGCGCCAGTCTCTAATCCCTGATGTTGGTGAGGGAGGGAGTAACCCCCGATGTTGAGGAGGGAGGAGGGATGGATGGAAGGGTAGCTCACTGTTGACGGAGACGGCTTTGGGTTTTGCAGGCTGCAGTTGGTCTAAAAATCCCGAGAGTTTGAGGAGGTCACACGAGTTGACGTTTATACGCTACGATAAACAAAGATCGGTGTATAAAATCAGCAGTAAATCGAGTTTCCGGTGCCAGTCCCAAGCATTCGAAACAAGGAGGGCGACAGTCTAATTATACTTGAAACACGACACAGGGTCGTTAAAACAGCTCAACAGTATACAGAACTTCAGCAGGAGATTTGAATCTATTGGAGACGCGTTGCCAACTAATCTTGCTATTCTGATATTGTCTGTGATTTCTGAGAGCGATTTGGAACCGAACTACATCCGTTCTTGGTACGTTCCATAGTTGACTTCCGGTTAGAGTCTTGATCCCCTTCCGGAAATGGAGGTCCAGGAGCGAACCCTACGCCCGGATGTGAAGACTTTGGCTGAAAAGATGGACGATGAAATGATCGCGTGTTATCGAAAACTCCAGAAACTTGTCCCAACTGTTCCGCAAAATGGCGACCTGCCAATCGTCCTGCTCCTACAACACGTTACACGTCATCGATTACATATTGGATCTGGAGTTAAAGTTACGTCACGAGTTACGTCAGCAGACGACACAGCGGTCGGTGAGCGGCGCCACTGAATCAACCATGACGTCAACAAAACAGGTTGGATGCAGCGACCTCATAATAGATGGATGTATAATAATAATTGTCCTAGACCTATGGAAATAAATATATAATATTAAGGGCGTAGCTAGGGGGTGTTTTGAGTGTTTGAACACCCCTCCCCAAATGAAATAATGCAACAATGAAATAATGCATTTATTGGCATTTGATGTAAGAACTACAGTGGGTATTATGTAGGCCTATTGGTAGTCCAGAACCCGCTTTGGGAGCTCAAGACGCATCTTCAAATTCCTTAGTCTGTTGTTTCGGTTGCTTGTCAGCTAGCCCACGGTCGAGCAAAGCACCCCCACCCAATAAAATCACGGCTACGGCCTTGTATACTATACAGTATATCTATATTATGTGTATTCATTCATTCATCTATTCATTTCAAGAATTTATATAGCGCCTCTTCAAGAAATCCACTCAGAAGCGCTCCCAGTCCAACCACGGTGAAACAAAAAAGACTTAAGGAGCTTGTGGAGCACTGACGAGTCAACCCTAGGCAGCAGGCGCATCTGCAACGAGAGACTATTCCAGACAGAAGGACCTACAACTGAGAAAGCACGACGCTGACAGGTTGATGTTTCAACACGAGGGACCAAAAGCTTACCGCTAGGGCCTAGAGGCAGACAGTGGCGTAACTAGGAACTCGGGGGCCCCTAGACAAAATATGACGGTGGGGCCCTCTCCCTACGGTACTTATTGAAATGTATAATGTATTATTACTTATTAATTTACTGAAATGCTGATGTATATGATCAAGATACAAAATCATACAAGTACAAATTACAGCAAACTGTAAGTTCCTAACAAGGCTGAAATGACAATTATGACATGTGCGACTGAACTTAAGTAGGCTGGCCTTAACGGCCGGTCTATGTAAGGTTTGGTTGAAGTCCTTTAATTGCTATAGTATGAAGTCATACAGTCAAAACTCAGAACTCTTTTTTTCTTGCCTTAATGTTTGCAAATTTGTCCACAAGTGTGTCCAGATCAAGCTGCCTGGCCAGAGCCGTTTTAACGCCTATAGGCACGCGAGGCACGGGCCTATAGGACCCGCGCAACAGAGGGGCCCCGAGGCGACCCAAAATAATAGACTACATCACATAACAAAATAATGAGCAACATGCTATATACGAACTTTGATGTAGGCCTATGTTAAACTAACATTTACTTTGCACGTTGAGTACAAATATTGAAGTCTTGGAGTCTTGGACTATTCAGGTCAGCATTGCGATAGTTGAGAAATTTGTTAAAATGGCAGCTTAAAATGTTGCCATTGGCTGGGGCACATTCCTTCCCCTTGCCCCTCCCCGCTCGGCGCTATGCGTCTCAGCGATCGACGGGCATATACTCGTTCTCCGTCTCCCAGAAACCTTTATTTCCCCCCTCCAGAGGAGGGGAACTAGATGAGACTCATTATAGGCTAGTTACGTTTAGAATTAGTGCTTGTGCATATAGGGCCCCAAAATTCCTTAAAACGGCTCTGTGCCTGGCTGCTTCGTTTTCAATGCTCATCAGCGCCAAACTGTCAAGGCGATCTTGTGCAATTGATGAGCGTAAGTATGACTTTATGAGTTTCAGTTTTAGTGCTGTGCACTGCTGGAGTTGAGCGTCTCCGACTCGTCGCGTCGTTTCGGGTAATTCGGGTTGACGGAACTTGACGGGTTCTCGGGTAACCATACTGAGAGTCTGACACGGTATCGTCTACTTAGTCTACAGTAGAGGGGCCACCGAGTTTGCAAGACTCCGAAAAATTATGTTAAATAAATATTGTAGTAGACTGTCTACTACAATATTTATTTAACATATTTTCGGAGTCTTGCAAACTCGGGGGCCCCTCTGGGGCCTCTGCACTCGGGGGCCCCCTAGACTTTGTCTACCCAGTCTACCCTATTGTTACGCCACTGGAGGCAGAGCGAAGGGCTCTGCGTGAAAGGACAACAGATATTGGACAGCAGAGTTCACACAGATAAGTCGGGGCACAGCCAAGGAGACAACACCAAACCAGTGAAGCAATTCTGTATTCGATGCGCTGTGAGATAGGGAGCCAGTGTAGAGTATCACGAATGTAAGATGAAACGGATGCATACAGGGCCGGCCTTAGCCCAAATGGCGCCCTAGGCAAGGCATACATTTGGCGCCCCAGGCATAGGCCTGCATTTGGCGCCCTTAGATTCCCACTCAATTGTTCAGTCCACGTCAGAATCTAAAGATGAATTAGCCAGAGCCGGTATACGCTCACAAGGTCATAGCCAGGATTTTATTTCGGGGGATGTTTTCTTGACCGTGAATTTTGAGGTGCGTACACGCTGCACTCGACTTTTTTGGGCGAAATTTTCTGACGACTTTTTTGTTAGTCGTCGAATTTTCTGACGTCCAAAAACGCTATTTTCCGCGATTTTCGACTATTTTCTGCTCAAAAGTATACATTACACACTGCCATGTGCTAGCAAATGCATAATTATAATTATTTCATTTTTACATTATTTCATTTCGGCGGTGTTCAAACACCAAAAACATCCCCCTAACTACGGCCTTGTACGCTCAACTGAGTAATTCATTCTAATTTCTTTATTAGTACACTGAAGGCATATTCAATTTTGTGGAGAATGGTATAAGTTAAAAAATATTAAAATAAACTCTTGTTGAAATGACGCCCTCTTTGATGGAAATGGCCCCCCCTAGAACTTGGCGCCCCATGCAACTGCCTGCTTTTCCTTTGCCTAAGGTCGGCCTTGCCTCAGTTACTGCCCTTTCTTGAAGACATTGTCGTCCCTGTACTAGACTATTTATTTAAACCTGAATAAAGGGCAGGCTGTATAGGCCTAATGTTGTAATCTCATCTTCATAGGCCTACTCAGCAAGGCCCACTCCCATTGCATTCATTTAATTTATTCAGTGTCGAAATTGAGCGTCGCGTATTCTAACTTCTGTCTCCTAAAGTAGGCCTACGGAATTCCGTTAAAATTGAATTTTATTTGTCGATATAAAATTTATGCAGTCCTTGAAATTGCATTAGGCCAGCCTGAACAAGTGCAATGAAACCAATAATTACTTTAAATTCTTTCCATTAGGGAAAGTCTTGAGTTTAAAATAATATAGTGTAAAAAAATTTGCCGGTGCCGCGGCGCCCCCCAAAGACTGCGGCGCCCTAGGCAACTGCCTACTTTGCCTATAGCTAAGGCCGGCCCTGGATGCATATTTGGGGATTCGACCAATTAGCCGGGCTGCAGACCGAAGAACAAGGTCAAGTCGGGATATCAATAATAGAGGCAAACCAACCAGAATAGAGCAACAGCTAGTAAGTAGTCCAAGCGGCTGGTAACAAAAGCATGAACAAGGGTAGCAGCAGAGTCCTCTGATAAGGAGCGAGAGATGACCCGTAGCTGACGAATTTGGTAGTAACAGCCACGAGTCAGCTGGTTGACATGTTTTGAGAAACTAAGTTCTTCATCAAGCATAACACCCAAGTTCCGGATATATATATATATATATATATATATGTGTGTGTGTGTGTGTGTGTGTGTGTGTGTGTGTACACATAGGCTATAGTTTCCGAATCCGACCCTATTAAAGGGGTTGCCTGTAACCTGAGAACAACAAACCGTTAGTGATGTTTGATATAATTGTTGAGAGAGAGAGAGAGAGAGAGAGACTTATCGTTGAAATTAAGGATAGCTCTGGCGGGACGGGGGGGGGTGCGGGTCTGTTGGTTAGCATGCTCATAGGCAGGGCGGTTCCGGTGGATATTGTCGCAAAGTGTTCCGAATTAGTAGAATTCATGCTCAGACTTATTAGAATTGAAAAATTATTCTACTGCAGGACGTTGAACTGCAGCTGAACTGCTTGTTGCTGTTTAATCTACGATGTTGTTTCATATCAATGATGATTTGCGTCGCCCTCCTTCTTTCCTCTGGCTTTGGACTGACACTGCACGAAATACATGCACTGTTGCAGGGTTCAGACGTTGAACCAGTACAGCACCCTAAGTGCCTTCCCCCAACGTGCCTGCCAAGTGCCGGTCTATCAACCCAGTAGTGAGGTTCAAATCCACCACACGAGAGAAGCCTCTAACTTGCACGATAGCGCCTCTTAGCGCCCCATTAGTACACGTATGAGCTCACTGACCGTTCACTGTCATTAGGTTGTTGTGACGGCCAGGGAGAGGACTGACAACGCGGCCTAAGACGATCTCGTATGCCGAGACTAAGAAAATTAAGTCGCTAACGCTTGGTATACCCTCTCGAAGGTAGATACAATTCGACACTGCACGGATGGCTTTAGCGCCCTCTTTTCTTCCATCTCGGTTGTGTTCGTCAGCAAAGCTAACAATATTATGTTTAGTGCTGAGAAGATCTCTTGAAATGGCGCAATATAAATGTCTTAATCTATATAAATAAAAATGAAACTTTCCAATAGTTTGTAATAATTTTTCTCGCAAAGTTACGCACCGATTGTTTTGAAAATTTACCAAAACCTTCCATTCCAATAGGACGTGTTTTAAGATGCTTTTTTCCCGAAAAAACGCAATCTTTTCCACAAAAAGTGAACTTTGCAATCCGTTCGACCGCCATTTGCAAATTCAACAAAACCGCAGGGTTGCCAGATTTCCGAAACGTTTTGTCCCAAAATCACGTTGTAAAGGCGCCCAAAAGTCGCGAGATTTCGGAAACACGAAATCACGTTGTAAAGTCGCCCAAAAGTCGCGAATGACCAACTTTATCGCTGTGGGAAAGGAACGGTGTGAGGGAGGAAAGAAGGAAGATGGAGCGGGACGAAGAGGGAGGGGATCGGTGGGGATGGGAGGGGAGGGGGGGAGATGGTTGCACGCTATTTTCAGCCACAGCAACGCGTGGCCGGGTACAGCTAGTTAAATATAAATTTGTACCGTAATTATTTTAAGAAAGCCACTGTGGTTGCTACGCTCTAACTTTAGCGACATGAATTCATTTTGTTATTGTGTTATAAATTTGGTCACTATAGCATAGATCTTAAGAATAGAAAAGATTGCGCTTGATATTATCAACTTATATAAGACCGGTGAAGTACGATCATTTAATAATTAATATTATAAACTATTATTTTATATCACTCATGCTATGGCATGTCATGCTATGACATTGTCATATTATATCCTGTTATTTTACGCTTGAGTAGACTAGACTATGTTAGGTCTCTCGTTCGAACGTATTGGTAGCCTATATAGATACTTTAGATACTTTGCTGTACTTTCTTAATCTATATAAATAAAAATGAAACTTTCCAATAGTTTGTTGCCAGTGTTCTCGAAAAGTACCGCACAGATTGTTTTGAAAATTTAACAAAACCTTCCATTCCAATAAGAGAGTTTCCAACTTTTTTTCTCCGAATAAACGCAATATTTTCCACAAAAAGTGAACTTTGCATTCCGCTCGACCGCCATTTGCAAATTCAACAAAACTGCACGTTGCCAGATTTCAGGAACGCTTTGACAGTGACTGCGACCATGCAAACGAAACATGAATGAGGTCGCGTGCCATGACGTCATAAGCGATTCGCATAATTATTTTCCGGCCTTTCAACATTCTTGGTTGAGGGAGGGAAGGGGGAGGAGGAGGGAAGGGGGAGGGGGAGGGAAACTTTTCTGCCACAACAACGCGTGGCCGGGTACAGCTAGTATATGATAATTATGTATAATTCGACTTGTAACCCTATAAGGGTGGATGTCTGATTCGGTTCATTTAAAATTTCTTGACAGGTTTGAATGATAAAGCAACAGAAGATCCGGAAACGATCCTCCTCCTCTTTCTCATTCCTATTCCCTCCCACCTCCTCCTCCACCCTTTCCTTCTCCTACTCACCATCGTCCACGCGCTCTTCCCTTATCCTCCCTCATCTCCATTCCCTCTACTTCCATTCTTCCTCCTCTGTCTTCTTCACATCTTCCTCTTTTGTACTCTTTCTCTATCCTCTTCCTCTATCATCTGTTCTCTGTCCTCTTCCTCTCTTCTAGTCCTTCTTTCGTTCAGCGTCCTACTTACTCCTCTTTTCTCAAAATATTCTCCCTACTCCTCCACTCTACCTTCTTCTTCATTCTCCGTCTTCATCTTTTGTTTCGTAAGCTTCGTAAAGGAAAAGAGTTCTCGAACTCTAAGCTTGCATCTTCCCGTCTGCTCTTCCTCCACCAACTGTCCATAGTCCTCTTCTCCATTATACTTTATATCCTCTCAATTCTCTGCTCGATTCTGCATGTGCTGTCAATTCTCAATTCTCATCTCAATTCTCCTCAATTCTTCTCTCAATTCTTGTCTCAAATTCTTCTCTCAATTGTCCTCTTAGTTCTCCGCCAATATACCCTCCTCCTCCTCCTCTCCAGTTCAGATGGCTGCAAGGGGAACTCTTCCACCGTATACATTCCTCCCTCCTCCCTCCCTCCATGCATCCATCCAACAACAACAGGTGGTCGACATCTGCGACGCTGGTTCCCTCGTCAGCCGTCATCATCGCTCAGACAACTAGGGAAGCCCATAGGTGACATGCGATTATTTCTATTTATCTAGTGCGCACTAGATACTATCTAGTGGCCACTAGATAACTATCTAGTTCCCACTAGATACTATCTAGTGCGCACTAGATACTATCTAGTGGCCACTAGATAACTATCTAGTTCCCACTAGATAACTATCTAGTAGGGAAGCCCATAGGTGACTCATGCCATGTATGTGAAATGTGTCTGGACAAAATTTATCGACTGCATTCTATAAAAGCGCTTCAGCCATCCACTAGTGTTTTATAATATTGACAATCGACATGTGTACAAATGGTAATAAATTATGAGCAGTAGTATAGTCCGTTCTGTTAAAACCACCAAACTCTCTCATTGTGCATTGACCACCTACAAGCATGAATATTTTTGTATGCGTTTCTTATTTTATGATTAAGCGAATAAACCCCCGTCGCATCTTGAATTGTACTTGCGAAAACAGAAATTTGATCATAAAACGGAAAAGTTTATTATGTCAATTTGGGCTATTTGTTGGGCTACTTCCTGAAAAATAAACTGTTTTGCGCTATTTCGGGTAACTTCCGGTTAGCAAGTTTCGGCCTATTTTGTAGTTAAATGTTTACCACATAATTGTAATTTTTTTCCCATTATTTAAAGGGAATTTAGAGGTTTCGGTAGGTTGGTATGACTTTATCGTACTAGACCTAACCTATTACAGTCAATGATTCGAGTGCCAAGCGCTAATTCTTTGGATTGGATCCACTGCATTTTCTGTCAGAAAGTTACACGGGAAAATGTGTTATGTTGCCCGGGTGCGCCACATGAGGTTCTGGTTTAGGCTGTAGAACTTTCTCTCAGATTGTAAGCGTGTATCAACTCGTACCGGGTTCGATTCCCTATGGCATTGATGTAAATTCATGGGGTGAAGACGATGGAATCGCGAATACTGGCAATAGAAAGCATGCAGGCAACGGCTGCACACGGCCACATATGGATGGATGGGAAAGCGATCGCATGCCCAAGTTTCGAAGGTGAATGACCATGAACTGACCAATAACTATTCAGCTGAATTTGAAACTTCCAACGTGTACCGCGCTCGGTTCAGCGTCAGGTTTTTAATTTCATTATTTTTTATTTATTTCAGGATTTTGTATGCATAGCACCCCCTGCCCCATTAAAGAAATGTACTCAGTCCAATCACGGCAATGCAAATTACCCAATTTCAGCAACTTGCATGAAGAAGTTCTATACAGACGTATTTAGTTGTATATATGGAATTGTTGGTAATGGGCTTCTCACCGCAATCTAAGATGAGCTTAATTTGGGGCAGCCTATGCCCATCAACCCATCCATTACCCACCTTAAATTCTGATAATGGAAATGTTTGTTTTGGCTTTTTGTTTCAATCTTAGATGGTCTCATGTGAGCAGCTCAAGCCCATGAAATAGCCTGTCGACCTAGTGTAATTTTATTTGGACAATGGGCTCCTCCTGACAGTAAAAATTCAAATCAGATCAAGAATTGTTGATTTTGTTTCTCTACACCGGTTCCAATTATCCTCAATAATGGATAACAGTACAAGTGTTTCCTCTACACCACATGATCGATCTCCAGGTTCACACAAGTCGAGTCATCAATTTCAAGGTTCCAACAATTCACACCATGTGTGATTTCAATGAATGGTTCAGCCGAATCGAAGGGATTGTCATTCCTCATTCTCACAAAAGATCGCACATATCTTCTTATATACCCCAACATCCCAACCTGAAAACAAAAAAGTATGTCCTCTCATCTCCATACTCAGTAACCCATCAGCACTCTACACAACAATGAGGAAACCTGACCTGGAAGCTACTGCCAGACTCCACTGACTATCCCTACTCTCATACCAGGTCTCGCACATCCACGTTCAAGAAGCCTATTTCACATCCACCTATTGTCAGTTCATTAAAATCGGACAATCCTGAATTTTCGAACATTGCTGAAGCAGTCAACAGGGTAGTACAAGCTTGACGACACCTGTCAATATGTGCAACAGGCTATAAACCAGATCCTAGCAAAAGCTGGTCACAATAATATCATGAATATTTCAGGATTCTCACATCTAAATGACAGGCTTTCAATCAATCTGAACGTTTTGGATGGTCCAATTTCATGGATAAAAACTGTGATTTGCTTCTAATCATCGAAGTCGTGACTAACCATCTTATAAAATCCAATGACAACAAACCACCACATTTGTAAATACTTGAAATAATCCTGGAGGAATGTACAAACATAGGACAGCTTTCTTCCTCTCTGGAAGTTTTGTCACATGAAGGTGAATATCAAGATCAATCCAGCTTCACAATATAAATTTATTCAACACACACGTTGGTTCCCCTCCTAAACAGCCAGAAGAATCTTTCTACACTACTGAATTTCCATCCATTGCAACATCCACAACGAATTTTTTTGGGGGGTTTCAGTTTCCCCTCTCTTACCAGACTCTTTGAAGGGAAATATCCTACACATCAATCAAAGCCTATCTTCCGCACTTGGTATGCTGTACGGTACATCAAGCCATTGGTGGGGGAGGACAAAGAGACAATCTGCAAAATCATGTTTTCCATTATATCTGCTTCATCACACTAAGCCTAATAAGAAAACATGCAGCCTAAGCAGGTGCACAATGCACATCCTCATTTCCATCTGACTGAATGAAGTTGCCAGCTATTGCTTAATATGGCACAGGTTTTAATAACAGTACATGCTGCACTGAAATAACCAAGCTACATTTTGTCGGTGGTTTGGTTGTCCTATTTATATCTAGTACTGTGATCTCTGCTGGTTGCCTGTTTACTGTGTAGACTTCCAAAATCCGTTGATGATGTTAAAAAAGCAGTTACCTGGTAGTATTGAACTTTAACTCGCAAAGTTTATTTTAAAAAATATTAATAAAGTTTATTTAAAAAACATTTACATGCATAGTTATGTATATTGATAATTGTACATATATAGCACATAGGTTCAAGATGCATGTCAGTTGATCAAATGTGTCAGGTTCATCTGCAAAACTTGAAGCAGTAGCACTTTGGTAATTATGATGCTAATGTTGTGATATGTTCTAATGCAAATATGTGATGTAGGATTCTCTGGGATTCTTAGATTAATGCAACTCTTGGCAGTGAATAATGACAGTGACTGCAGTATGAATTTGTAGTGAAGTGTGACAGACTTAATTGAACCCAATGAATACAAAGCATGAAAGAGGCAGTTGCAGAAGTGAATGCAGGTCTCCCAAGTGGTTGATGACACAACTGAATATCAGATGTTTGCATCTCTGGCTTGTGCAGCAGATATTGAACAGCAGAGCTCACATTTCGGTGTGACCTTGCACCCATAAGAAATTTATGTAATAATAATAGATAGGTCGGATGACTATAGTACCAATAATTATAGGAGTCGTCCTTATCCTCAGAAAATGACTTACTTTGGACCCTCCCTCCCTTGTCTGAATCTAGTCTTAACCCTATTATTTTTGTGTTAATAATCTTAAGTGGTGCTATATAAATCTAAATGAATGAATGAACCATCTGTTTGAATGAAGTTGCCAGCTTTTGTTTTATATGGAGCAGGTTTTAAATAAAACCTCGTGCTGCACTGAAATAATTGTGTACCAAATTCAGGTGCGGACGTCCCCACTGGTCGCAACCCCCACCCCTTGTCCGCATTTTGATGACCCCTCTCTTCTCATTGCGGACGTCCATTATGGAAGCCCCATAGCCTAACTCAATATAAAACCAATACAAGCATTATACCCCATTCTTATGTGCTGATAATGATGTCTGAAACCTGAAAGAGAATTGGCCTCTGTGCAATACTTACCAAGTTCTATTTTAAGAACCAAATATAGCACCAATCAGATTCTTACATATTTGTAAAGAATACAACGAACTGATTGCATGTGATAAGTTTCAGTCCTCTGACCAATTTCGTTATCAAGATATAACAGTCCAAACGTGATGGATCGTGCCGTTTTCGCACAATCCGCTTTTTTGCTTATTAATTTAAAAAATTAATATCTCGGTCACATTTTGAGATATTTTGTTCAGTTTTCCACTGTTGGGGGCCTATTGGCATGTAGTTCATCACCAAAAATTATCAGAAAAATCTAAGGGTGGGGAGTAGGCTTACACCTCTGGTTCATTTGATGTGAAATAACATTGTTTTGGCCTACTTTTACCCAAAAAATGAAGAAAAAAATTTTTCATCTAGGAAAGAGTGACCATATCCTATCGTTATCAGAATTTTCAGCTGATTCCAAATATGTAATTTGTTTGCTTGTAGGTGAAAAATGCACAATGTTACAGTAACAAAACGGACTAGTAAATAATGATCAAAGCTCCGATTTTATTCATGCCATAGAAAATTAATGTCCGTCTTACATAGGCCTATTATACATATAATAGGCTAATAATTATACTTATGCGTAGGCATGAAATAGTTCGGCAATTTAAAGCCGAGAAGTTGTTTGGCATCATTGCACAACTATAATTTATTTAAGTTATAATTTATGTAGTTAGGCCTAAGTGTATTTCGTACTGTCCATTTATTCTAAGTTAAATTCTTATAGTAATAAAAATTAATTGCAATTGAAAGGTCGGTCTGACGTTTTTTACGGGAATTTGTTTACATGGATTCGCAACCATGCCCAGTTGCTAACAGCTATAAATAGAACTACAGCATAGATTTAGTTATCTAGTGCGCACTAGATAGTTATCTAGTGGGAACTAGATAGTTATCTAGTGGCCACTAGATAGTATCTAGTGCGCACTAGATAGTATCTAGTGGGAACTAGATAGTTATCTAGTGGCCACTAGATAGTATCTAGTGCGCACTAGATAAATAAAAATAATCGCATGTCACCTATGGGCTTCCCTAGACAACAGAAGCCGGACAGGGAACCATTCGACAATGTCTGGCAGATTTTATCGCATATAATAATATGGTGCTCTCTCGGCCTCTCTGTCTGTCTTTCTCTCTCTGTCTGTCACTGTCTCTGTCACTGTCTCTGTCTCTCTATCTTCACTTTTAATCACTCCGTTTTAGCTGCTAATGTGTGTTAATTAGGTCTAATGTGCTTAATAAATAGAGACTTTTGTCTAATAATGAGTCACTTTGTGTGGCCTGTAATTATGGACTTTGAGTTCTCGTATGGTTTGTCGTTCTCTCTTCCCGATGTTTTCTATTTCTTTAAAATTTATATTTAACTCGTATAGTCCTATACGCTTCTTTGTAGAACGTTCCAGAAGTTATGAATATTCATGAGCTGTCTTAGCCTGTCTTTCATCATCATCATCATCATCATCATCATCATCATCATCATCATCATCATCATCATCATCATCATCATCATCATCATCATCATCATCATCATCATCATCATCATCATCATCATCATCATCATCATCATCATCATCATCATCATCATCATCATCATCATCATCATCATCATCATCATCATCATCATCATCATCATCAACGGCTTCTTTGATGTTGAACTGATCTGCTAGTAAGTAGTAACCAGGATAAATGTTTATGAGCTCATATTAGGCTATCAGTGTCTTTGGCTGAAGAAAAAAAGTACCTTTTCATTCGCCAAAAACCAAAAAATGGGGGAGGGAGCACGTTCCATGACATTTTTAAATGGGGGTGGGCATGGTCAGATTGCCTCTGGATCCACCCCTGCATATATTATGCTATTATATTATTATTGTACTTATTATATTTTTGATATTAAAATAATAATACTGTAATCGTTGCTATTGCTGCTGTTGCTACCACTACTGCTGCTACTAATTCCACTATCACTACCACTATAATTGCTATTGCTATTTTTATTGATATTATTTAGTATTATTGTTATGTTATTATTATTCTTTTAAAGAATATATATATATTTTTTTATTGCCCGAGGTAGTAAGGATCCCTCGGGCTGTAAAAGTGTAAAAGAATAAAATCAGGTTATAGGTTCTCGTCTCCAACGTTTTAAAACAATCTATTTTGTCTCTTTTAATTGATTATTGTTATTATTATTAGGCCCAGCTGCTTAATTCAAGAATGCCAAATGGCTTGATAGTGAACATGACATTATTCTAGTCGATGTGCCTTGAGTTTATTTTGTCTCTTTTAGCTGCTTTTTTATTGAAGATATAATTAGACAAACTATTAAAATTGCAAATTGGTTTTCAATTTTATTTTATCTTGTGCGAGTGTGTTGGTGCTATTGCGTCTATGTAGCCTATCAGTAGGCCTAGCAATGATTTCCCGGAAATGAAGAAAGATCAGTGTTCATCATAATCATGATCTCAAAATTTCTACAGCGCCACTCGAGGGACAGACGCAGGACACTATGCAGCATAGCTTCGAAGTAAATCGCATCAGATTCAGATGTAGACCTCCAGAAAGAATTTCATCCAACTCTCCAACGATTCGAGTCTTAAAGAACAAACTTTCGACGGTTCTTCTCTCGCTTTAAAACAAACATGCACATCAAATAATTAAATTAATTAAATTAATTAATCAACAAAATAAAAATTAATACATCTATTTTAGTTAATAACAGGTAATGGTGTATAGTGTATAGGCCTACAGTTGTTTTAACCCATAAAAATTAGAATAGAAATACTTCAAAAATGAACTTTCACCTCTTCGTGCAATTAATAGTGAAACAATGCAACACATTTCACAACACGTTTACCCAATTTCCACCCACAATCCTCGTCTTCCCCCACCCAATCCTAAATATCTGCAGACGGAAATCATTTCCGTCTTCTGCTATAGACTGACTGACTGACTGACTGACTGACTGACTTGCTTGTCTCCATTGAAGGTTGATTGCCTTGCGCTCGTGAATAAGCTGGTGCCCTGCGCCTGGCCTTCGAGTGGCGCTGTAGAAATTATGAGATGACGATTTTGATGAACTGATCTCTCATGCATATACAGGGTGGCTCAATAAAAAAATGTTTCACCAGCAAAAATGCAATTTCTCCGCAGATAATCGAGATTATTCTATGAAAATTGCAGGAATTATAGAGGAAAGAATTTGCAATAATCCCTGAAAATCTCAATAATGAATCTGCATTATTTCAGAAGTTACAGCTGTACAAAAACATTTTTCAAATTTCCGTAGAGGCATGTTCCAATACATGTGATTTCTTTAAGATTTTCTTGGAAAATTACAACACACAAAGTGAGGATGATGACCTCAGTAGGAGCTTTAACCCTCGAGTGCCCAAGGGGGGGGGTCCGACCGGACCCCAGGCCTGTTTTTCCCGGATAACGTTTTAAAGGTTATGGATGTGCAAAAATGCTTTTAGGTATTCCTAGACCAACCATTTCGGCATAGAATGGTATATTTTGAGTGAGTATTGTCCCACCCTGTACCCCACAATCACAGCATATACTAAGGGTACCGCAAGATATACGGCTATTAGTCATGCATGCGTATGTTTACTGATCAATAACTATTATTTTATACCAGGTGGTGCAATTGTGATGTAATATATATCAATCGATTGAAAATTTAGTTGGGATTACATAAAACTAAATTGTACAACGATATTCCAATCGCTTCTCAAGATATTAACTTGAAGACGCTGGGGTCCACGCCGGACGTATAGGCTTCCTTCGGTAAATAACGCGAGCAAGCATAAAATGTGTATCACGAGATTTTTACACTATTACTTTGCACCAGGTGGTGCTATTGGGCTATAAGATACACCAATCGATTGCAAATTCATCTGGGATTACATGGAACTAAATTCTGTTACGATATTCCAATCCCTTTTCAAGTAATTAGCATGAAAACGCTGGGGTCCGCGCGGACCCCCTCCTTGGGCCTTCGTGTAGGCCTACCAAAAAATACCTTGGGCACTCAAGTGTTAAAGAAGCTGTTAATGAAAGCAAGCTGTTAGTACTCGGTACTTGGTCATATTTTATATATTATGGTCTCAATTTGTGAATCCCTTACTGAACGTCGTGGACAACGTTTCTGCAGATGATAAAATGGTAACTCGAACGTTGCGTGAACAGAGACTGGGACAATAATATTATAGCGCCGTCATAGCAAAATATCCAGTGAAAAGTGGAGCCTGAGCACAGTGAAGGCTATCTGCAAACGTTTATGTAACGGAGGTCAGATGTCGGAAGAGAGGCAGGAATTAAGTGATCGTTTGCTCTGACGGAAAAAAGCGCGATATTCACGAAGTTCGCTTGATAGTCGAAGACAACAAGTTTGCAAAGCACATCATGGTTTCGGCTTCAGATCTGCTGGCGTGTGCTACGGGCCTACGGCTGCAGCGTAAGACTGCACTTCATCCCATTCAGTAGGCTAAATGTCAAACTCATCGCTGAACTCTCTTATCCAGACTCATTGAAGACCAGGTATGCTCTAACATTATTATTGTAGCGCGGCATATAATTTGACGCTACGGATTTTATTTCTGGTTGCCATATATATATTTTTGGATCCATTGTGGTGTTTTCGGGGTCTGATATATTATATATTATATTATTTTTTTGAGCTGCATTCGGTGACCTAGATAATATTGGTGACCTAGATTTTAATGTTGATTTCGATTTTGACGCGAATGGGAGCGTTCTCTGACGTAGGCAGGTCGCTGCAGCTGCCGTGACTAGTTGTGTTGATCCGTATTCGTGTGATTCTCTCACGGTATCGGCCTTTGGCGGCTCGTATCCAGCGACGGCCAAAGGAGGAGGGGAGGCAGACTGAGTCGTCGCCCGCGCCGTCGCGCATCCACGCAGCGAGGCAGAGGCAGTAGTCGCTAATACATTGAAACAGATAGAGAAGGACAAACGCGAGGGCATGGAGCGACGGCCAGAAGAATATCACCGACCGATGCAATCGAGCGTACAGGCAGTGATACCGACGCAAACGTCGCTGGTGCATAGAAACAGACAAAGAAGGACATGTCCGCGTGTGGTCTGTGTACGTCGATATTTGCTCTCGCCGTCACACGGTTTGACTGCGCATTGGAAGTTTTCCATTAAGGCCTTCGTGTGTTGAACTGAAAGGTTGAATCGGTGCACTCGCTGTCGACGTGACCTGAGACAGGGAGGCAACACGAGGCACGTGAGGCGGTCTTCTTGTGCGCATGCGCAAGCGTCACCCCTAGGAAGGTTATATAAGAGAGACGCGCAGAGTTGTGGCAGATTCACGACGGACTTCGACGAGGATAGACGTGTAGCTCTGGAGAGCAAGTTGCAAAATCGGAGTTTGATTATTTTAGAAACGTGATAGTTTATTTAAGTCGGCGTGGATTTGACGTCTGAGTTATTGCGTGTCACGTTTGTTCTTCACGGATTCTGTACAAGAATTCTAGAAACCAGCAAGGAGCCGATTGCATTGCGGTTTTGTGTTACGAGCGAATCGTCAGCGTCGTGGTTCTGTTTCGCATCTTTGTGAAGGAGTTAAGTCTTTCGTTCTGGTTTTCGATCTTTCTCTCGTTTGGATCGAAACCGCGCAGGGTTTCGGAATTTCTTCTGTCGTCGATATCTCTTCTGCGCAATTAGCCTACGGGCGTCAATTTGTTATTAATATTTCTTTTCGTGGATTCCCTGTTCTCGACGTGCCAGTTCGGTCTTAGCGACAACTCAGCGTCGGGCTTGGCGGATTCTTCCGAGCCTCATTTCATCGACACAAGTCCCGGATTCGACGCCGCATCTGCGCCTTTCCTCGCATAACGCCGTCCTAGTCCTGTGTCTCTAGTAGAAGGTACAATTTTACTTGGGTTTTCAATACGAAATTCATTTTGGTCGTTTAGGCTAATAAATTAAGATTGGCATCTAAGTACAAAATTGGGGATTCGTTTTGTCTGCTCCGATTGAGGTCTGTTTGAATTGTGTTGCATATTATTATCAGTTGCTTTAAGCTGTAAACTGTTGATTAACATTGCGAATAATTATTGAATGGTTCTGATAATAATAAGATTCATTAATTAAACTTACTGTCTTAATTCTTGCTAGGCCTAGGAGGTTAAATCATTGGAATTTATATAGCACTAATGGAAGGAAGCCGAATGTCTACTCCTTCGCAGCCTTCAAGGCCAGCTTCCTCCATGGAGATATTGCTTGAGGCAATGCAAACGAACGCAAAGGCTACCCAGGATGCAATACAAAATAATACTAGGTCTACCCAGGAGGCTATCTCCGCTGTACAAACAAATATTGAGGACGCTATCTCCATTGTAGAAGCTAACATGGACGTGGCAATTTCCTCAGTGAGAACTGATGTTAGAGAGGAAATTTATGCAGTGCATTCTAATGTCCGAGAAGCGCTGTCGGAAGTAGCTTCACGGCTAGAACGATTAGAAACAACGCCCAGGTCATCTCCGAAGCCGGTTGCAGGTTCGAACCCAGAAACAATGTTTCCCTTTGGTACCACCGCGGATAGACATTACCACTCAGCCATCGGCCTGGGAAGAGCTTCGGGGGCTAGGCCTAAGGACCTTTCACTTCCGGTTAACCCCGGAATCCTACGCCGGAGTGAAAGACTGGCCAGTAAGGCCCCAGTTTCATACGGAGAGCTAAGAGGTCGAGATACCTGGCCATCCCGAACCCGACGGGATTCGAACCCCGAAGCTACCGCCTCCCTTCCTCCGTCTATATCTCTGAACTACGACCTGCAACCGCACGCGGCCCTCTCACACGTTGGACCGGAAGTGGCGACTCCGGGAGTGTCCGAGGGGGCGGGCGTTACAATTGGTCCCAGTCAGTGGGGTCGAATTAGTTCTAGAGATTTTGACGAGGAAGAGGAAACGGAAAATGCCGGAAGAAGAGAAACTGCATTATCTTTTGAAAGAAGGAAGGAAAGGGAATTTTCTGATAATGTAGAGGTTATGTCTGATGATGGTAGCATAGACATTGAAGTTAGCAAAATAATGGAATCTAGACCTAAAACTGTGAAAATAATTGATAAAAGAATGCAAACAGCTCAGCAATCGGAGTTTAGCAATTTTGAAATAAATAAACCGATCGCAAATAAATTGTTTCGGGAGGGGGGTGATAAGGTCAACCCAGTCCCTTTGGCCTCTTCTTCGCCCTCTCACGTGGATTATCTTCGACCGGACCCGCAATGGAGAATGCATGAATCGTTCGTGCATGCGGTCCAGCCAAGAACGGAAGTGTTGGCAAATCGGATCGACGCTTTCCAATCAACGTCGGGAATGCCGACCTATCACTCAATGCCCAACTACGATGGTCGGATTACGTCAACCGTGGTTGGTCGAGACTACGCTCGACCCGATCTTCGACCTGGTCCAATGGCAACTACAGCGGTCGACTGGATGCCACCGAGCGCTCGTCGTGAGCATCCGTACATGTCATGGATGCCTGCTCCGAACTACGCTCCGAACTACGATCCACACGCGCTCCACAACAGCATCGACAGCCGGGTGTGGCTCGACCCGCTTCGCTGTCTCGACCCACCGCGTCCCAGCGACGTCGCTTTTCCTCGGTGGCCAACCGTCGTGGAGTCGGCAAGGATGAATTCATGCCTCGGCGCTCAGAATTTTGGATTTAGTCGTGACGTCGAGCTGCCTCGTCAAACGCTGCTGAAACCGACATATCTGGGGAAAAGCGAAACAACTAGCGACGGTACAGCAACGATGTCTGCGGTTGGGGAAACGAAAGTGCTGGCGCCTGTCAACGCTTCCGTCGGTCCTGCCAAAACCGTCCCCATGACATCCGTTGCGACGCAGACAACCGGCGACTGGGAACTTCCGACGAGTAGCACTGTTGGAACGAACAAGGAATCGGAAACGACCGTGTCTACGACCGTGAAAGCGGCCGAGGTCAAACCGTCGTCGGCTGCGCCTCCTAAACAAAGGCAATACACGAAACTTGGATCGTACAGCGGAAGGACGGATGTGGAAGTCTTTTTGCGCAAATTCACTGTATGCGCAAGGAACAATGACTGGTCGGACGAAGAGAAATTTAATCAACTGGTCGTCTCCCTAGTCGAACCGGCGACCCATTTGCTGAGTGAGTCGAACGTGGATACTTGGACGGCTTTGGTTCGGCGACTTCGAGAACGGTACGGTAGCGCCGAGCAGCAGACCCTGTTCCAGACGCAACTTAGCACCCGGAAGCAGAAAGCCGACGAGGACCTGGGAGTATTGGTCGATGATATTCGGCTTTTGTCGTCGCGAGCGTATCCTGGCTCATCGACAGCGCACAGCGAAGCCATTGCTATTCGGGCATTCGTGGATGCCGTGAGCGACCGAAATCTCGCTCTGAAGCTCCGTGAGCGAGAACCGAAATCTCTCGACGAAGCGTACAAAGTGGCGATGCGGTTGGACAGTTATCAGAAAGCAGAAGCGAGTAGCCACGAACAGCACGAACGACGGCATGGACGAGTCAACGCTGTCAGAGAAGGACAATCGGAATTCGATAATCTAGAACGACAGATGAAGCAAATGAAGGAAGAGTTGGAGCAAATGAAGAAACAAGCGGTGTCGGCGCCCCAATACGGAGACAATAATCGCGGGTCGTGGAGAGATCAGAACGGTTCAAACGGAAATAACTGGCGGAATAACCAACGCTGTTCGATCTGTAATAGAACAGGCCATGGGAGTTCCGCCTGCTGGTACCGACAGGCGGCGGGACCGGAAGTTGGACGATCGGAGCGAAGATGTTACGAATGTAACCGAATTACAAATCATGTCGCGCGGGATTGTCCATTCCGACAACGGCAGCAGAACCCGCCTGGTGATAACCCCGGTCAGGCTGGGGGCGATAATCCCGACAATCCTAACGTCGGTCGGAAATCGCCAAGAGAGGGACGGCGCTGTTTCTACTGCGACTCTAGCTCGCACTTGCTAAGCAGATGTCCACTTCGGCAGCAGCAACAGAATCCACCTGGCGACAATCCCGATCGACCGGTGGGCGATAATCAGGACAACCCTAGCACTGGTCGTGTGTTCGCCGCACGCGCGCCCACCCCGGATCATATCAGAGACCAGGTGGATCGGTGTGAACAGTACGCACAACCGGAGGGACGCCGCTGGTTCACTATGAGTGACAAAGCTCCCCGGTTGAAGTCTTGCCCACTACCCGATGGATAGAACTGAAGGTCATCTGGTGACCTTTATTAACGACCGTTTAATCGCGGGAGATTCTGAATGCAGAAGTATCTGTAACATTTTTTTGGTTCAATTGTGATGAAAATGAGTTATTTTTACATGTAATGGTTTTTACATGTGTGGGTTACTGTGTAAGAGCTGTAATGTTGTATTGTAGGGTGACTGAACTGTGTATTTGTACTGAATTGCATAAATTAATAATTGCATTGCATTGCATTATAACGATGGACAGTTTAATTTTGCTTCGGATGATATATATTGTGGTTTGGCGCTATATCAATTAGTTGGCGCAATATGAATGATTTTCTGACCTGAGGAGATATATATATATATTGTAATGGCTAAGGTCGCCTTGTTTTCATTACGGCGTTGGCTAGGATGATAATAATTATATGACCTTAGATGTCCTGTTTTATAATTATAATAGTAGGCTTACTTTTTTGCTGCCTATATATAGCATGATTAATTAATCCATTTGTCTAAGAATAATATTAAGAGCTTCACTTAGTTAGATTTTTATGCAGAAGGAAGCCTACTTGGGATTTCTTGCTTAGCTGTGGCCATAGCAGATAAATAATAATAATGGATAGATACATTAATGATGATTTAAATTGGCGCTAGATAAAAATTCTAGAGGCTCTTAGTGTCTTATTGTAGCAGCAGAAGAAATATATATATAGTTTGCATTGATTATATTAAGACATAGGCTATATACTATGTTCTGCTTTGCTCAGCTATTGTAATTATATTAATGTACATATCGCAAGGCGCCATATAAATATATGTTATAGGCCTAGGGTACACGCGATTATAATATTAAAATTGTAGGCTTATATCCTGAAGGGCGCTATATAAGTAAATTATAGGCTTAAGGTAGGCCTATAGATGATAATAAAATACTGTGATTAACGGCTGATGAGCTCATATAATTTTTAGACGAAGATGTTTATAATAATATAGCAGGCTTGAATGACTTTAACGTGCATAGGCCTATATATATATATATGTTGCTCGTTCAGAAATAATAATAGGAATTAGCATAGATCTACTGGAATGGATAATATTATATTATTTTGTTTGGCTTATATAGGCCTAATTAATATATATCGGCCGGAGCCCTACATAACAGCTGTACTGACTCCGGTTGTGTATTAAACCGGTAGGAGGAGGATTTTAAATATATAACATCTGCTTCTAATAATATTGAGGCTTAAATGATTATATATAAATTGATAGGCTGTTGATAAACCGCTGCTTCTATGAATAATTCAGCCGCAATGTTTACATCGGAGGCCTAGAATAAATATATGGTGACATAAGCGTTGGCAGGACGAATTGTAGGCTACAACGATGGCCTATAATTAATCCCGCAAAACACATTTAGAGTCGAATTGTGGATCTGTTAATGTTAATATTAATATTATTATTGATCGGTCTGCAAGGGTTTTAATGCGATGCCGGGATGATCTAATTTTTCAGTTTGCTTATTTGGACTAGTGTGTATATGTATTGTGTACGCCGTGGCGTATCTAAGCCTATATTGGCGAATTTCAGGCAGTTAAGTCCCACGATGTGCGATGTACACACGGGGTGGGGGAAGGCGACGCGTTTCTCCTGGGTTCAAAGCGAAGCCGCGGACAGTCGCCTGTGACTTTCCCAGCGCTTGTAACTTCACGTGTGTGGCCTGCCGGTGTACACGAGTAAAGGATAGACAGAAGAAGAGAAGACAGCGACAGCGGTGACGTAGGATGACCTACATAGGCTTATATTAGATAGATTCATGCAGGGAACTGTGGACCTACTCTGAGTTTTAAAATCATCATGAGCCTTTTATAATTATTTGCATGGGCCTATGCTAAATATATATATACGCTATTGCAGTAGCCTATATTATTTTGACTTAAGTAAGACCTGTTATAGTAAGTTTGCTGCGCACTGGCTGATGTATATTAAATAAACTTAGGCTTTCTAAGACTGTGATAAGCCACGCTAAGAATGAGGCTTATTGTTGCGTAGCGTGATAGTAATCACCGTTGCTGTTGTATAGGCCTATGTTTTACTATTAATACTATAGTCTAGTATCTGACCCGCTTAATTTGATACGCCTGCATAAAATATATTCATATATAATGCTGTCGCATATTAATAATTAGGATTAATTAGGATGTGATTAGGTTTAAAGGCTGCATAATTTAATTGCTGCTCTTGCCATTTACCTTATAATAATTAAGTATGTTTAGTTATAGACTCGGACGGAAAGGGCCACATTACTAGTAGGCCTACTAATAGTTGCTATTGTTATGAGAGGCCTGGGCCTACTGTTAGATGGGAGCTATGTTGAGCTTTTGATGGTAAATTTTGATAATGGCAGACACAGTTATATTTAGCTACGAGTTAGGCCTACTTAGAGACGGAAGCTGTGTGCTCAGAGAGTCTCTCTGACGTTATAAGCTGAGTTGAAACCTAGACGGGGTCCTGCTCTGATATGATAGCAGTGTGGCTTCGTTAGATAATAATCTGCCTTTTAGTGATATTAATGAGTACGAGACTCAGAGGTCTTGTTGTAACATTGACATAGCTTGGCTTAAGGTGAAACTGTTTGGTTATACCACAGCGATAAACCTATAGGAGTCTAGCAATATGACGTCATGTGTGATATAATATGGTATAATGTGGGCCTAATCGTGTGACTGGTTAAACTGCTGTCTGTAAATTAGGTTGAAGTTTACCATTGAATATTCTGCATAATATTGAACTGATGGAGACTTGCGATAAAAATGGACCTCTATATAGGCATATATATAAATGTTTACATTTTCTACGGAACTCGTAGCATCGGCGCTACATAAACGCCGTGATTCTTAGTGATGTTGAAAAGACAATTTACTCTGAACTCTGTGAACTCGGTTGAATGCTTTTCGCTTAACGCTGTTCGATTCTACTGTTATAACTGAATTGCATATTTTTGATTTATGCATTTAATTTTAAACTTTTAAGGTTAAAATCGGAGTATGGCCTTATAGGCCTATACAATTTCAGGCTCCATTTGTCCAATTAAATAGAGCCAGAAATCAGGGATGGTCGGAGAGATTGTAGCGCGGCATATAATTTGACGCTACGGATTTTATTTCTGGTTGCCATATATATATTTTTGGATCCATTGTGGTGTTTTCGGGGTCTGATATATTATATATTATATTATTTTTTTGAGCTGCCTTCGGTGACCTAGATAATATTGGTGACCTAGATTTTAATGTTGATTTCGATTTTGACGCGAATGGGAGCGTTCTCTGACGTAGGCAGGTCGCTGCAGCTGCCGTGACTAGTTGTGTTGATCCGTATTCGTGTGATTCTCTCACGGTATCGGCCTTTGGCGGCTCGTATCCAGCGACGGCCAAAGGAGGAGGGGAGGCAGACTGAGTCGTCGCCCGCGCCGTCGCGCATCCACGCAGCGAGGCAGAGGCAGTAGTCGCTAATACATTGAAACAGATAGAGAAGGACAAACGCGAGGGCATGGAGCGACGGCCAGAAGAATATCACCGACCGATGCAATCGAGCGTACAGGCAGTGATACCGACGCAAACGTCGCTGGTGCATAGAAACAGACAAAGAAGGACATGTCCGCGTGTGGTCTGTGTACGTCGATATTTGCTCTCGCCGTCACACGGTTTGACTGCGCATTGGAAGTTTTCCATTAAGGCCTTCGTGTGTTGAACTGAAAGGTTGAATCGGTGCACTCGCTGTCGACGTGACCTGAGACAGGGAGGCAACACGAGGCACGTGAGGCGGTCTTCTTGTGCGCATGCGCAAGCGTCACCCCTAGGAAGGTTATATCAGAGAGACGCGCAGAGTTGTGGCAGATTCACGACGGACTTCGACGAGGATAGACGTGTAGCTCTGGAGAGCAAGTTACAAAATCGGAGTTTGATTATTTTAGAAACGTGATAGTTTATTTAAGTCGGCGTGGATTCGACGTCTGAGTTATTGCGTTGTCACGTTTGTTCTTCACGGATTCTGTACAAGAATTCTAGAAACCAGCAAGGAGCCGATTGCATTGCGGTTTTGTGTTACGAGCGAATCGTCAGCGTCGTGGTTCTGTTTCGCATCTTTGTGAAGGAGTTAAGTCTTTCGTTCTGGTTTTCGATCTTTCTCTCGTTTGGATCGAAACCGCGCAGGGTTTCGGAATTTCTTCTGTCGTCGATATCTCTTCTGCGCAATTAGCCTACGGGCGTCAATTTGTTATTAATATTTCTTTTCGTGGATTCCCTGTTCTCGACGTGCCAGTTCGGTCTTAGCGACAACTCAGCGTCGGGCTTGGCGGATTCTTCCGAGCCTCATTTCATCGACACAAGTCCCGGATTCGACGCCGCATCTGCGCCTTTCCTCGCATAACGCCGTCCTAGTCCTGTGTCTCTAGTAGAAGGTACAATTTTACTTGGGTTTTCAATACGAAATTCATTTTGGTCGTTTAGGCTAATAAATTAAGATTGGCATCTAAGTGTAGCGGAGGTAGTTGACAGTTAAGATAGTAGGCCTACAAAGGGAATGAAGGATAGATAGAAAGACAGACAGACGGACGGATAGAGAGTGAGTAAGCGAGTGAGTGATGTTACACGACAGCTGGACAGACGGGGCAGACAGTTGAGCACAGAGGGAAGAGAGAGAGAAGGAGGAGGAGAGCAAGAGGCAAGAGGCCAGACAGACAGAAGGAAAGAGATCGGATTGACTGCATGCCAATGCAGGCAAAGAGAGCAGGCACCGATGGGTTGCTATAGCAACGGAGCAGGAAGGTTGCTGGTGCCCAATCAGATGAAGACGCGTAGGCAAGAAGCGAGAGTAGCGTCAGTATAAAAGGACTGAAGGATAAAGGATAGGGGTCGTCGTTGCCAGATTCCATCAAGGTAGTAAAGGGGTAGGGCTGTAGAGTGAAGAGGGTTAGTCAGGGTTGGTCGTCATCGTCGTTGTAGTTTAATGTGTTGAAGCTTAGCAATTGTTTAATTCATCGAAAGAGACCGTCTGTTTACTATCGTCAACCTAATTCGTGAATAATAATAAAACTCTGAAAAGACCATGAGTTGTTCCCCTACGTCCTGGTCGTCACGTGATCAGAGGCGTTAGATAAGTACAAAATTGGGGATTCGTTTTGTCTGCTCCGATTGAGGTCTGTTTGAATTGTGTTGCATATTATTATCAGTTGCTTTAAGCTGTAAACTGTTGATTAACATTGCGAATAATTATTGAATGGTTCTGATAATAATAAGATTCATTAATTAAACTTACTGTCTTAATTCTTGCTAGGCCTAGGAGGTTAAATCATTGGAATTTATATAGCACTAATGGAAGGAAGCCGAATGTCTACTCCTTCGCAGCCTTCAAGGCCAGCTTCCTCCATGGAGATATTGCTTGAGGCAATGCAAACGAACGCAAAGGCTACCCAGGATGCAATGCAAAATAATACTAGGTCTACCCAGGAGGCTATCTCCGCTGTACAAACAAATATTGAGGACGCTATCTCCATTGTAGAAGCTAACATGGACGTGGCAATTTCCTCAGTGAGAACTGATGTTAGAGAGGAAATTTATGCAGTGCATTCTAATGTCCGAGAAGCGCTGTCGGAAGTAGCTTCACGGCTAGAACGATTAGAAACAACGCCCAGGTCATCTCCGAAGCCGGTTGCAGGTTCGAACCCAGAAACAATGTTTCCCTTTGGTACCACCGCGGATAGACATTACCACTCAGCCATCGGCCTGGGAAGAGCTTCGGGGGCTAGGCCTAAGGACCTTTCACTTCCGGTTAACCCCGGAATCCTACGCCGGAGTGAAAGACTGGCCAGTAAGGCCCCAGTTTCATACGGAGAGCTAAGAGGTCGAGATACCTGGCCATCCCGAACCCGACGGGATTCGAACCCCGAAGCTACCGCCTCCCTTCCTCCGTCTATATCTCTGAACTACGACCTGCAACCGCACGCGGCCCTCTCACACGTTGGACCGGAAGTGGCGACTCCGGGAGTGTCCGAGGGGGCGGGCGTTACATTATTCTGGTTTAATTTTCCAGCAGGACGATGCGCCTGCTTGCTCACACGGCAAGGTTGATTATGATGCGCTACCTTATTGCCATCAACATGGGCGGAGTTTGGTTTCCGTTCTTGGAGGGGCTAATGCCTTCTTAGGGGGGCTAAGCCCGGAAAAAGATATAATTTTCATGGTAAAAAAGCTAAATCTGGACCTTTGGGGGGGGGGGCTTAGCTCCCCTAGACCCTGATAAACTCCGCCCATGGCCATCAACTGCAGTAAATTTATTGGCAAATATGAATAACCAACAAACTCGCCAGACCTTAACCATCTTGGTTATCACGTCTGGAGAGCTCTGCTGGAACGGTGCAACACATTTTCATCCCGAGTTAGAGAACATTGGGTAGCTGAAGGAAGTCTTTCTGGTAATGTGTGATCAGTCGCCGCAGGACTCGATACACGTTAGCCCATACTGAGTTTCACAAAAGAAATTCGAGGTCGTATTAATTTAAAGCAGGGAGTGGGCACTTCATCATACTTTACAATGAACTGCAAAACAAAATTCTGAGGTCGTAGTGAAAGCGATATTATTTTGCACGGAAATCTACAAATGACGTTCTTTTTCTCGCGGATATTTGAAAAAAAAAACGGAATTGAAAGTTTGAACAGCTGTAACTTTTGCAAACATGAAATGTTTTAAGTGAAACTTTCAGGGACTGTTGGAAATTCATTGACCTGCAAATTGGGAAATTTTCGGAGAAGAATTTCAATCGGTTGCGAAGATATTGCATTTTATCCGGTGGGACATTTTTTTATTGAGCCACCCTGTACATGTAATTTACTAAATTAATCTACTTATTCGTTTAGTTGAATTGCTTAGCGACGCTGCCATAACAAAGCTGGACTTGTGTCGCCCTGTTCAATAATGCACGCTGGAGACTGGTCGCTACTGGTTGCACTCTGCCAGTGCCAGTCCCAAGCCTTGACAAAGGAGGAGGACGACGCTAATGATGTTTTTGTCACACAGTGTTGCTAAACTGAAACTACTATCCTACTATGAAAAATGTGAAATCAAATCGGTGGGTTTTCAATTTGGGATTGGAAGGTTCCAATGGACTTGCATGGCATTGGCAGGCCTAGTAAAATGCACAGAGTTAGTTTTAGAAATTTAAGAGGCTACTTATTTTGTTGCTCTGAACCAGTTAATCTCGACTAGGCTACAACATTCAGAATTTAGCTTCAAGCAAATACGACAAACACGAGCACGAGATTCATTCATTCATTCATTCATTCATTCATTCATTCATTCATTCATTCATTCATTCATTCAGAACTTATATAGCGCCCCTTCAAGAAGTATACTCAAATAATCAGATGCTAGGCTACTGAAGAGTTCAACGACACTGTGTCACAACGAATTAAGATCATTAACGCCATCCTCCTTTGTCAAGGCTTGGGACTGGCAATCGAGGCGGGCTAGATACATTCCAGGCCCATGGGCTAAGCAGTCATGGACCCTTTCCTATTAGCTTAAGCCTTAAGGTATTGTGAGAGAAAAAATTAATGAAGCAAAATGAAAACTAATAAAAGTGCAGTTGCGACCTATATATCCTACATGAATGAATTTACGATTCTATATTTATTATTATAAGACGATTTCATTCAGTTGTTAAATTGAAGTCTAGACTGATTTTACTTATTACGGTGCTATTTTTAAAGGCGTAGGCTAAATATTATTTTAAGCACCTATGCAATTAATTAGATATAGGTCTAATGTATTAGCCTATAATCGCACTGAATAATTATATAGTCATTAGATGCCGTTTAAATGACTTTAAATGGTATGTAGGCCTAACTGTGTAGGCCTATCTAGATATAATTATAGATGGATGGAGGTTTGACGAGGGCCTATGTCAACAGAGAACGTTGCCGGGTTGCCCTCGACAGAAATTTGTTTGGCATTATATTACAGCAAATCTAAAATGGTGTGTTGAGTAGCGCTGTAGTAATAAGTGTTTCATTTGGGGACAACTTAATTGTGGCATCAGCGGCCGACTTCGACTGCAAAGGTTTTTTAAATGTACACAACTACATGGCGGCGGTGGTGGTGTCTGTGTGTGTGTGTTGGGGGTGGTCTGTCTGTGTATTTAACTGTGTGCATATGAGTGGCTGACGTTGCGCATTGAACACTTGCGTTTCGAAGAGTTTCACTATAATTTCGATCCAGGACCTGGTGTTGGTAATATTTGACAGTAATCAATGTCGCTTGCGACGCCTAGCGACTCCTGCTGGTGGCTATAATACGACGTGTCGGTGGAGAGTAGTGGGTCAGGGCGAAAGGGCTGGAGGGTGCACCGTAGATGCTGGGGGCCTTCACCCATGACAAAGGGCGCGCCCCGCAGCCTCAGCACTGTACTTTTTCAGCTGAGGTTGGGTCGGGAGCACTTCTGAGCAGTGACTTTTGAATTTTTAATAGACATTATACAAATCTCCATAATGAATTAGCCTAATTGGGAAAAACACACAAGTGCAGTGAAACACAGAAATGCCACCAAATGTTTACTGAAGTTTACACAACGAGCACAAAAGTAGAACTGAACAATTATTCTTCCATACAAAACAAGAGTATAAATTAACAAATTAACATACACTTGCCAAAAACAGAACTTCCGAGTAAGCTTATATTTTACACAAATAATAATGAAACCCAAATGTCTTGTGCTTAAAGAAACCTTGAAATTCTACACAAAAAAGTTCTTAAATAATATTCTAACATGTTTCGTTTGCAGACTGCATTATTATAGCATTTTGGCCCAAAACTAAAAGAAGAAAAGTCGTTGAATGACATTTACTATTTTATCATTTAAATTATTTTTTTTATTATCAATATCATAATCTTGAATCGTTGCATTGAACAAAAAGGAATCACAGTTCTTGAGTAAATTTACGCTTAAATCCATCAGGAGAACATTGTGCAGAAATATTTATCTCCCCCAATATTTATCTTCACCAAAATACATCTATCTCGAATATAATCAATATACATCTTCACCAATATACATCAATATACGTCATCAATATACAAAATTTAAAAAATATATCTCTACAAAACAATTTCTTCAATGATATGTAACTTTAACAATATTTACTTTCACCAATATTTATCTTCACATATATTATCTTCACCAGAATATATCATCATCATCAATATACACTGTGTCCACGATAAAGTAGAACCCAAAATAAAGTGCCATAACTCGGTCAAAACTTGTAGGATTTGTCTGAAATTTTACACACAACAACGGTGGCCATATATACACGAGATCCTAAAGTCGATTTGAAATATTCGTGAGTTTGCCAAATTTATGAGCGTTTGAGATAGAGCACCGAAAAATGCAACTTTCCAACATGCAAACGTTAAAGTAGAACCCTAAACTTTGTGAAATATCTTGGTTAATTGCAGTATTATAGGTACCAAATTTGGAGCACATGATCTTCAGTCTTTTCCATCCATACCCTGCAAAGTTTATTACATTTTATTGAACGGTTACGAAGATATACCGTTTTGAAATTGGGTGGTTCAGAAACCAAGTTACCGAACAGTAAAACGCATAGCATGACGTAATTTTTCTGGTTAGCGCAGTGGATACATAGGTTGTTGTTTATAAGCGACATTTGCGGAAACAGACACACTACGAGACCTTTTTTACGTAACAGTAGCCTAGCTGGTTGTAAAAAATGTCCTCTGCGCTGAAAACAATTTTTTTTATAATACTGCAATTAATTTGTATTTCGATGACCGGAAGTGCTCAAAATAAATAAAAATGTGTGAAAATGTCGATTTTTTTACGACGCTAACCGACAATGGCATAGTTTCCTGTTTTATATTGATTTTTCGATAGATATGCATATTTTTTTCTTTTGATTGTTCATAAAAAAGACTTATAACTAGTTTTTATAATTGAATATATGACGTTATTAAATATAAATTATATATATCATGTTGTACACACACAGAATCCAACATTTTACTTATGCGTAAGTACATGTTCTGTGGAAGCTATGGGTGCTCATGGACAAAAATTCATAACTTCGAGGTGCATTCATATATTTTAAACCTAAATATAGCATTTTGTGCAGAAATGAATGCTGAATCCATTGGTGTATTACAAGTTATGATATCTCAAACCAAACCCAAAATCCAGGGGTGGTGGTAACCACCCCTCCTTGGTAGTCAGTGTTACAAAAAAGCCTGGTAGCCCGAGGGTTAATTATCGTATGTTAAATTGGCATCGACTTTATTATTTTTACATACATACATACATACATACATGCATACTATAATAATAATTAAGCCTATACCCCTTCACCACTGCGCCGAACAAATGCATGTATGTGTGTGGGCTTATATGCCTATGTATGTATGCACTCATGTTTTCTTGTATGTATGTTAGTGTGTTTCAGAAAAAAATTATTTCTGAAAACTTAAGTGGCTAGATGCTTAAATGATGAGGTTTGGTGTTGTAAATAACTCCTTAAATTTTCATGGGATTATTACACTGTTTAGTGACACCTCAGCAGAGTTCTGTATTCTGTAATAAGTCATTGTGAATTTACCTTCATTTCCGTACATAAAAATACGTTATTTTGTGTTGTGAGTGGCAGACATTAGTACACAGTGTAACAGACTACTTCTTTTATTTACTTACTTGCACTTAAGATGCACATTGCACAAGTGTTTAAAGGAATATTAAATTAAGTCTTAGCATATTTGCACGGTGTCTCGACTCTCGAGTTGGAATGACAATCTAAGAAGTGGAATGACAATACGGATTGCAAAACACAGATAAAATTCAGCAGGGCAGGATTTTTCTACAGGACCAGAGAGAAGAGAGGAAAATGACAACAGGTAGTGAGTCTCTAGCATTCAAAGAAAAGGAAGAGAAGCAAATACAGAGAAAGTTTGAAGAAATCTGTCACTTCAAAAAGGCAATGGAAGCAAAAGGTGATACAAAGTCAGCTACAGTGGTAGAACACAAGGATGATACTGATGATTAAAAACTCCTAATTAGCAAGTATCATCGACACAAGACTAGCAGGACCAGTGCTGCTGAAAACAAATACTCTTAGTGACTCCTTGGATTATAATACAAATTCATCAAACTGCGATATTCACTACACTCAAGAGACAACACCTCACTCCTAACTGATGATCCACTGTCTGCGACAATCCTTGATTGCACAAAAGCTACACCATGAGAAGCAGTGCACATTGTTGCTTATTTGCTCTTGGCATTGACATTGACGACATGACATTGTCAACTAGTTCTGGAAAGCATGGAAAACAATTAGGAAATTCTAGATACATGCCAAATACGTACCAGGCACACCATGGATTGCTGGTTTTGACAGAAAATTACTACCAGACCTTGATAAGGACCTGATTGACAGGATGCCAATTGTTTATAGGGAATGAATGTTGGTAAATTTTGGCCATTCCAGAACTCCTAGTGAGCCCTACTGGTACTGGCAAACATAATGAGAAGCACTGTGATCCAAACATGACAAGACTGGAAAGATGTACTAGACTGGCTTGCAGGTCTTTGTTCCGATACAACCAGCTCAAACACTGGTGTTAAAACTGAAATCAGCAGGCATTTGAAAACGTATAGGCCTACTGTTTTTAGCCTGCAGTCAACTAGTCAACTCTTTTAACTGATTTCAGCTGCAGTGTTTGAACAATATGTTAAGTCTTCCAGACCAACGATTGCACTATTATATAAGCTTAATCGATTCAAAGAATAGTGGAATTTTATTCACTAGCAAATACAACACATTTTATGCTGTATCCATTTGAGCCAAATCTGATCTCACAATTGGTGAGTTTTGAGTTTGTGTGGGTTTACCAGAAGAGGGACGACAATTATAGGCTTCCTTCAGACTCAACTCAGCCGAATGCTTAAAAGACTACTATAATGGAAATAGCTGTAGTCATTGAACTACTACAGAAGTCTCAAAACTCAAAAATTCTTCAGAGTATTTCAGCCTCTCTATTCAATGGTGTTAATTTCATAGATGTATCACCTATTTCATATGTCCATATCAGACCTTGAATATTGTCGTCAAAAGGCAAAAAAGTGGTTTCTTACATTTTCAGAATTCTATATTGCAACAGGTACACATGATAAAGCTGACCTAATTGCTTTTCTGTGCACAAAATGTGGACTATGATGGAAATTGGTTCACACTTTCTCTGATAATGAACCCGTTTGGTCACAGTAGAGCAGTAAAGTACTGAGCTCGTTATATGGGCGTCGTATCAGTTCGGGAATGCTTAAAACACTACTATAATGGAAATAGCTGTAATCGTTGAACTACAGAAGTCTCAAAAATTCTTCTTATATTTAGTAGTATTTGAGCTGCTCTTTCCAACAGTGTTAATTTCATAGATCTATGTATCACCTATTCCATATGTCCATATCAGGCCTTGAGTATTGTCGTCAGAAGGCAAAACAGTGGTTTCTTTCATTTTCAGAAGGCTATATTGCAACAGGTACACATGATAAAGCTGACCTAATTGCTTTTCTGTGCACACAGTGTGGACTATGATGGCAATTGGTTCACACTTTCTCTGATAATGAACCCATTTTGTCACAGTAGAGTAGTAAAGTACTTGCGCGAGACAGGGTCGTTGTTTTCCCCCTGATTTTCAATGTGTAGCAAGAAAAAGATATCCATCAGATGTCAGGTTCTTTCAATATTCTTGATTAGTACCACGATGACTATGTATCCTGAAAGTTTCATCTATTTATATGCACTGATAGTCGACTTATGGCTTCCTGAATATGGCAGTAAATTAAGACGCAATTTTCGAATCGCGATAAACGGGCTCACCTCGGGTGTCTTTAAAATTCCGTATAAAAAAACTACTGGATGTATTACTTTCAACTTTTGCACATTAAGTTATAATACATTTATGCACATTCTGTGCAAATTTAACCAAAATCTGAGATGGTCAAGTGGCAAACTTTTTGAAAATTTGGTGATTTTAGATGAAATGACCTCAAGTTATGAAACTTTGTATGTCTTGAGGTGTCACTAAAACTCATTGTATAATTCTATAATTTTGCACTAATGTTCCTGATCCCAAACGGCATCAAACTAGGGTGTAGCTCATTATGAAATGAAAAATAATTTTTTCCCCTTTGGTTGGTGAATCGGCCTAATGTATGTAGGCCTATGTATGTATGTATGTATGTATGTATGTATGTATGTATATATCTATGTTTATGTATGTAAGTATGTATGTATGTATGTAGTATTTACGCCCCCCCTAACCAGAAATCCTGGATCCGCCCCTGTACCATCACCAAAATTTGCATTCACCGGATAATTCACCATCACCACCTTACTTCCATCACCACCGCTTCACAATCACACCATTGAAATAATTTACACCGCTCCTTTAAACCACAAAAAGTTCCAAGTCCATCGAAAGCCAACAGGAAGTTCCGGCGATTCACAAAGAAGAGTGCCAGTTCTACTGGGTGGCACATTGAACCTCAGATCCATCATCCACATCTGAAGATTGCACCTCGTCCAATATCGGCGCGTCCTTTGGATCCAGTCGCACCATTGCACGGTTCTCTCGACAATCCGGGATGATGCATTCCGTGCGCGGTGGAAGCAGGTTCTCCAGCTCCACCAACTTATGTGCTGGGAGCCAGTGGTCCGAGGGTAACTCTACCTCGAATAAAATGACGAGGCGACCCTTTTCTAGCGGATTCATGTAGTGAGGCATGCCCTCACCAGGAATGCAGCGGATGTCATCGTGCTTAATAACTTCACCTGGAAAAAACAAATTTATTGGTTTCTCGTCAGTATTTCTTTATTAATTTATAATTGTTAATCGAAAAATAATCTATGAACAGTTGAAAGCAACAAATGCGATAAGAGCAAGTCATCATTGATGCAATAGTTAACATAGAGACAATTGGTAACCCTGAATAGAAGAAAATTTACATCAAGTGGGGCCCTAGGTGCAAGGTAATTTCCACCCTGTAAGATGTTGCGAGACCAACAATAATAATTGGCTGTTGGAAGAACAGTAAGAGCAAATATATATATATATATATATATAATAAAATAAAAACTAAATGGCAATACATTTATACAAGAGTAGATATTATATTTCTTCTACTCATTGTCTTTCACAGGTAAGTTTATTCAATCAATCAATCAATCAAGCAATCAATCAAGCAATGAAGAAATTGATATTTTAAGGATATTCAGCATCAATGTTTATCTGAAATAATAATTATCACCTGGCTGACAATTATTATACTTCGTCCTCACTATCATTTGACCAACGCCATCTACCGAAAGCAACGTTCAGTGGCCCTTTGAGATGGTAGTGTAAAGCGACCCCGTATCCACGGCCAGATTAAGGCATGTTCAACATGTTCAGCCGAACAGGGGCCCCCACACTTTAGGGACCCTCACAGACGAGAAAAAAAATTTTAAGGGGAAAATTGGTATATTTTGACGATAATCAGTATGATCAAATTATTGTAAAGAAATTTCGACCAAACGACTAAAAAAAGGTTATCAGACTTTTTGATCGAATTAAGATCACCAAAAATTTTTCCGAACAGGGCCCCACATTTCTTAATCCGGCACTGCCCGTATCTGCTCGCTTCTTTGTGCCAGAGTCTTTACCATCACCCCAACTCCCCCGTCCCCCTTCAAACATACACCAGGCAATTGAGATTCTATAGTTACAGGTTCTGCAATCGAAACATACCTGGAAGTGAAGCGATGACAATGGTGCGCTTATCCAGTGTCTGAATAGCACGCTGGAATCCACACAGTGCCTCTGTGATGCTGATCTGCATCATCATCAAGAGGTCGTCACCGTTTCTCTGGAAGACATCATGTACCATCTCAATGATTACGATGACAGTGTCACCCGTCTCAACGCCACGCTCCTGATCTCCCTCACCCAAGAAGCGAATCTGCTGGTTAGTTGTCATTCCTGTTCATAAAAATTAATATCAATCAATTAATCAATCAATCAGTCAAGTCAATCAATCAGTCATCAATCAGTCAATTCGTTTACAATCAATCAGTCAGTCAATTAAACAATCAATCAATCAGTTAATCAGACAGTCAGTCAATCAATAGGTCAATCCACCAGTCAATCAATGAATGAATCACTCAGTCAGTCAATTAAGCAATCAGTCAATCCATCAGTCAATTCGTTTACATGAAGTAGTTAAGCTGACACACAGATGAAACCTAAACCGGCAATATTATTCCGGGCATTGCAGAGGCAATCATAACACACACACACACACACCCACACCCACACACACACCCACACACACACACACACCCACACACCCACACACACACGAGAAGTTATGTGATTAGCTCAAAGGTCATAACATCCAGAGGCGTAGCGACCGCCCTTCGTACCCTCCGACCGAAGGGGTCCCCCGCAAGGAAGGGGCCCCTAAAAGTGTCAAAAAATGAACTTAGGTGTGACTATAGGCGATTGACATCTATTGAAGCCATTGCACAATCCGTGTGGGTTTCACTGACAAAATCGTGAAGTAAATACAGAATACATGTACATTGTAGGCCTATGTATTTTTATAATATGAACCCTGTATGTTGCATAAAATAAATGCCGCATGCATCTCGGTGTCTGCTTGTAAGGGACCCGCCGGCCCGGACATTATGCTCGGAGGGGGCCACGTTCATTGTTGCTACGACCCTGATAACATCTGCTACTTAAAGAGGGGATGGAGCAAATACGAAAGGGAGGTGATTAGAGCGATTGTTAATGATGATTTTAGAAAGACTCTCATCAGTAACAATTGAGGGAACCTTTCAAGTCAATCAATGAATGAAAATTTGCATAGCACTCTTCAAGATCTACAGCATTCAGCAATTATCTTGTTCACTTCAATTCCGCAAGTAAAGCATTCATCCGATCCTGGCTTTCCATCGTCAGTTTGGAAGTGCCACTGAAAAGTAGCACTTGAAAAGGTGCTATATAAATAGAAGATGAATTAACTTACTGTTTATAATTCGCTTAAAACTACCAAATATGTTTAACAAGGACTTTCTCCTTGTCAAGTAACAAAAAGTGTGAAAGCAATAATCGAAACATGAAAGATAATTACAGCATCTGCCCAGACAGATTTTTACTTGGTCCTAGGGGTGGACAAAACATTATACGAAATTTCCACGTCAAACGCTCTCACTACTGGTTGCTCTCTGCCAGTACCAGTTCCAAGTCTGGATAGAGGAGGAGGGCGACACTAATCATCTTTGATATCGGAGTGTCGTTAAACGTGCAACTTGAACATATTTTAAGAATATTCAGCATCAAAGTTTATCTGAAATAATATCATCTGGCTGACGTTATACTTCGTCCTCACTCAATTTCATCCCACCATCCATTCTGTTCCTCCAATAGACTTGAACCTCTGGTTCCTCGTTCTAGAACTGCCGTGGCTCAGTCTCGATCATTTGCCTCAGTTGGTCCTTCTCTTTGGAATGTGCTTTCTCCTGTTTGCTCTGCCATTCTTTCAGTGCGTCTCTACTCTACGTGCTCTCTTCTCAAAACCTGCTTCGTCTCAAGGGGCCTTGCACACTGGGAGCACTTCTGAACGGTTCACTCTAACAGCGGCACCATACACATGTCCTCAAATACAATACAATTATTTAAACAGCCACAAATTCACATTTTTAAGAAAACCTCATAGTGGTCCTCCACACATCTTTTCAAAAGACTTTTAGATTTCACAAGTTTAAAACAGCTGCACACCTGTACTATATACAGATGACACATCATCATCATCGTCATCATCGTCGTCATCATCGTCGTCGTCGTCGTCATCATCATCATCATCATCATCATCATCATCATCATCATCATCATCATCATCATCATCATCATCATCATCATCATCATCATCCATGCCATGACCTACCTTTGTCAATGGGAACCTCAAGAAACTTTCGTTGGCGCATCAACTTGCGTCCCGAACAATTCTTACATCTCTGCCTCACATCCACCGCCTCACCCAGACTCTGGCACGTGGAGCAGGACACCTGCATATTTTCCACAATTCCAGGTCCCATTTGTTGCGAGCGGAATTCAAGTCCTGTTCCATGGCAGGTGGTGCACTGCCTTAGCTCACTCGCGTTACCTCCGATCCCTAATGCACAACAATGCAAGTCTATTTAGGTAAGTCTATTTGTCCAGTAGAGCACTCCTCAGTGGCGCTATATTATAAATGCTAAGATAATTTTTATTATTGCAGTGAGATGCAGAACTGCAAGCCAAAGGTAACTAAATAAGTTACTAAATAAGTTACTAAATAATTACCTTAAAATAAACTAAATAAGTTACTAAATAATTAACTAAATGAGTAACTAAATAAGTAACCAAATAAATTACTAAGTAAGTTACTAAATAAGTAACTACATAAGTTACTGAGTAGATGACGATTTCATATTATTTTGCATTTTTAAAATTCATTGCTCGAACCGTTGCCATTTCGTTTTGACCCAGTAAAATATCTGGGTGCAGCCAGGCACCCATGCCAATCATGAGCTGGCAGTAGTGTGATGTGGGCCAATGTATTTCATGTCAAACACTGGCTCTATAGAACATTGCAAAATTACAAACGTAACGTCGTCAAATGTTTACGCGAACTTTCCCATGCATACGCACCGTCGCACACCAAGCAGACGACACGCTTCTCGATAGCCACCTTCAGGATCACTCCAGTGTAGAGGTCTTCAAGGGAGACTTCCAGATGATGTAGGTTGTCATTGCCCCTCAGCCGCCGCCGTCGCTGGGGCACACTGCGACGCCCCGCCCTCTGATCCATTCCACCGAAGACGATGTCGAAGAAGTCCCTTGGGTTGCGCATCCCACTTGCGATGCCACTGTCTTTGATCGCTTGCTCTCCGCCACAGTTGTAGATATCCCTTGCCTTGGGATCGGATAGCACTTCGTAAGCCTGCGAGATGGCTTTGAACTGTACAGACAATAATATTAATAGTCACATTATGTTAATACTATGCCGAATATTAGCCTACGTTATGATAAATGTAACTAAGAATGCTAATGATCACTGTCACACAAAATATTGTAAGTATTGATAAATTAATAATTATGTGTTAAATGCGACGGTGCAAGATATTATAGAAGACTATTACTAGTCGTATTATGTTAATGCTATGTTAAATGTCACTTTATGATAAATGTAATGAAGAATACTAATGGTCACTGTTACACACAATACACTGCAAAATGGTGGTTGAAAGTACTGATAAATTTTATGTTGATTGCAAATGTGGTGCAAGATATTATAGAAGACATTACTATAGTCGCATTATGCTTGCTATGTTAAATGTTACGTTGTGAGGCTATGATAACGTAAAATGTTAATGGGCACAGCGATGTGGAATGACAGTTTCCAAGCATTAGTAAAAAGTGCAATTCAAAATGCTCTGTAAAATGTAATGCAAAGTGCTGCTGTTAGAAATGTCAAATATCAATTTAATCTTTCAATGCTCTATTGAAAGTACTGATGATCGAGTGTTATATATGATGCTAAATTCCATGAAAATGTGCCATGTCAATTGTGATGCGGTATGTGAAATACAAAAAAAGTAAAATGTAAGGACAATGGGAAATGTTATACTAAAATAGCATGCTACATTTTGTAAAATGTTATGCTGAATGTAGTGTGAAATACCAATTTAAATGCAATTCAAAATGTTATATATGTAATGTCAACTTCATGCTAAATGTAACGTGAAGTGTCAAACATATTCCAAAATGTTATCATGTTAAATGTGAAACTTCATGTTAAGTGCAATGAGAAAGGTTATAAATGATAAAGCAAAATATTACATGCAATACAATGTTACGATACAGTGTTATTTTTATAAATGCTAAATTTAAAGCTAAGTTAACATAAATTTTCAACCTTTTCTCCTTCGTTTGGGTTTCTATCCGGGTGATACTTCAACGCCAGCCACCGATAAGCCTTCTTCCGTTCATCCTCTGTGGCGTTTGGTTTCACGCCCAGGTTGTCGTAATACTTCGTCTCCTTGACCATTTCCTCAAAAATTTCTTTGTACAAGCTTCTAAACAAAAAGCATCTGGTCCTGAGTTGCATTATACAAATTCAGAGCATCATAAGAAGTAAAATCAAAATTTACCTGGAGTCATCCTTCCTACCAGCTATACGGCTTTAGGCCCTAAATCCATTGCTATAACACAACTCCATGCCGGTCCTCCACTCTGATCTTCGGACTCCCCTCTATCCATCACTCATCGGACTTTCCATTCGAAACTAAAATCTCATCTCTTTAGAAACAATCACCCCAAATCAACCGATCTTAAAACCTTCCAATTCTCAAACTAAACGCAAACCACCTTACTGCTACTCTGCCACCTCTGATCCTATGGTTACCGCCGGAATACGACCTATGGACTAAGATACTCTTTGAATGCAATGCAATGTAAATCTTCGAGAATTATTTTCTCAGCGCCCACAAAAGCCACGTCAGGGAGACCAGCTTATTCACTGGCGCCGCTCTATCAAATAAAGAACCATCCTTCCGACTAGACACAGCGCTCTTGAATAAGCTGGTGCCCTGCGCTTAGCTTTCGAGCAGCGCTTTAGAAATTTATGTTGTTGCATTCCACCACAACTGTGATGAGCAAAGACAAGAAAATCGATCAGCTGCTCTAGAATCATAACCTTTCCGACATCTTTTCGTATTATAATAAACAAAAAGCACTCACCACTTGCGCAAACTTCAAACAGAACAGACAATTCTAGAAGATAATAATAGCGCTCTGGATTTACGAATGAAACGAATTTCTTTGCAACTTTCTGTCATAGATTCCGTCGAAGTGAAGCCTTTTAAATGCCAGGCGCCACTTATACCTATAGCAAAGAGTCCACACTTTGTCGAATGTACGTTGCGCCATCTGTGAATTGACAGAATTGTGCATTGTATTTAATTTCGAAGCGAAATTAATGGTTTAGTATAAGACTACACAATTATGTTTATCGTGAAGTCTATATTTCAACAGTTTATGCTTGTTACTGGTCTACTTACATGTACTTTCGTGTATTTTCTCTTGAAAACGTTGATGATTAAATACGCATGATATCACTGGTCACATGATGGCGCTTTACAAAACTGCAGCGCAAATAGCATAAGAAATTTCAACGTCTTGGATATCGTATTCCTTGAAACTATGTGTCTCTCTGTCTGTCTCTCGCTGTCTATCGCTGTCTATCGCTGTCTGTCTGTCTGTGTGTCTGTCTGTGTCTGTCTTGCTTTTGTCTGTCTGACAGCGTCTGTCTGTGTCTGTGTGTCTGTCTGTCTGTCTTGCTTTTGTCTGTCTGACAGTGTCTTTGTGTCTGTCTGTCTCTCTCGTGTATATATATATATAATATATATTATATATATTATTTATATATATATATATATATATAGAGAGAGAGAGAGAGACAGACAGACAGACAGACAGACAGACAGACAGAGAGAGATTTACACGCATACATATAAACATAATTATATATATAGTTAAAATTGTAGTGCTTTTGCAATAATTATCTTGCGTTCTCAATAATTAAGCAATGAATCAGCGTTAATATGTAGCTTTCAAGTAACTTCCGGGTTAAGTCGAATCTTTTGTTGCTAAATGAAGCTAGACATTTGCACGCAACAGGATAAGTCAAGCCGAACAAAATGGCTAAATTGGCTAATGCTTAATTTATCCAACCATCGGCATCTGGCATTGTGTTATTATAATTTCGAACCTAATGATCCCTATTGAATGAATGATTTTATATCATTTCTGCCGCTGAGAAATGGCTTTAGACAGTATGAGAATTGTGGAAAAATAACTGGGGGGGGGGGGGGGGTTGGCCTATGATAAACTTGAAATTGGGGTATGAAAAACATACTTTAACATGGGGCTCTAAAAAAGACTGGGGGGGTTGAACCCCCCCAACCCCCCCGGCAATTCTCACCCTGGCTTTAGATTCAGAGAATTTAAAACTGATTTTCATCCTATTTCATTAAGTGCGATTGTCTTCAAAAATGTAAACAAGTGTTCGCGTGGATTGTTTTCTTTTATTAGCCTGTGATTAAAATCTGTAGAAAATCGAAATTGAAAACATTACAACGTTCGTGAAAGTTTTAAATTCATTGAAAATCAAATTCTATAGAGTTCGTTGCGTAAGCTACTGTGAGAATCTAAAGCATAAATCTTGCTTTACGCATCCAAAGCAGTATCGCTGTCGGTCGAAACATCTGCGAGTCCCCCGTATAAGCAGATGCAAATTAGGAACAAGACTGTATTGGATTTTAAAAGCGTTATCATCGTATCCTGTTCTAGCTGCGCGTAGGAGTTTCATGCATATATTATGCCACGTCTATAATATTATCTACTTTGCTCTCGATGTTACTGTCTGATGACATTATAGTACCGTAATTTATTCACAGGTGTGAACTTCAAAGTACTTGCAATAATAATATGGACAAGTACCGAGAAAGTCGAGGAAGTTTTGCGTCGGCCTCCAGTGCTCCGAAGAAAGCCTCTAACTGTGAGAAACTTTCTGATATATTTGATACTTGCTTGTTACAAGTTTAACAACACTGCCACATCAAAGATGCAACTTGACTGACGTTCTATGTCAGTGGTCAGTGTCGTTAAACTTGTGTCGCCCTCCTTCTTTATCCAAGCTTGAGACTGGCACTGGCAGAGTGCAACCAGTGGCAGAGTTATACAACCCGGGTTCGAAACTCATACAGGGCATTAATTTATTAAAGTTTCTGTTAGCTGCCAGTGGCGCTTTCTGTTATGTTGCTTGACTCGGGTTCTGCTGAAAATAAGATAGCCCTTCCCACTTCTGGCTTGGCCGAACCAGTAGTGATCCACCACTTAGGCCATTAGTTTTAAGCTACCGAACCCACTGCTGTAAAGCCGACCTGCGTGCCGTGCTATAGTGGGCCGTATTTCATATAACCTGTACCTGTAATCATTTTGCGTTCTTGTAAGATTGAGTCATTAAACGAAGATTATTGTTATTATTACTATAACCTCATACTGCTCTTTAGTGAAATTGTTTGCATTGATCTGTAAAATATTGACTGAGCCAAATCGTGCTCTACTTGTAATTGGATCAATCATTCTAAAAGAAATTAGGAAATTTAATTAAAAACATTGTTTTGTAATTAATTTTTATTGTTTATTTTAAAATTGTTTTAATTTTAATTATTGACCTGTTAATATTTTCTAATTTATTCTTTTTGACTTTCCAGATGGCAGTGATTTCCTTCGACTGTCAAAAGTCATTAGCAACAACATCCAGAAAATTCAGAGCAATGGTACGTTCCAGAATATTTACACGTACACTTATTTACAGAGCCTTAAAATTCTCTGGTGGACCTAGTGGTCTGGAATGGGCTCCCACAGGAGCTACGTCTGCTTCCTGAGGCTCTTACTGAAACATTTTTTTTGCAACTCAAGATTGTGTATTGCCGTGCCAGAGTCAGGAGCGCTTCTGAGTAGTCCTTAAAGAGGCACTTTAGAAATTCTTGAATGAATGAATTGATGATTACGTATGTAAAGTATGCATGTGTGTGTATTTGTATGTCTGTTCATGTGTGTTTGTATGTATTTCATGTAAATTTAACATATTTTCATCCATAATATGTATATACATATATAAATATATATGTATAATATTGTATTTGTAAACGTGTATGTGTATATATATATACTAGCTGAACCCGGCCACGCCTTGCTGTGGCTGAAAAAAGCCTCCCCCTCCCGCTCCTCCTCCCCCTCCCCCTCCCCCTCCCCTCCCCTCCCCTCCCCCTCCTTCTTCTCCCTCCCCCTTCTCCCCTCCCCCTCCCCCTCCCCCTCCCCTCCCCCTCCCCCTCCCCTCCCCCTCCCCCTCCCCCTCCCCCTCCCCCTCCCCCTCCCCCTCCCCCCCCCCCCCCCCCTCCCCCTCCCCCTCCCCCTCCCCCTCCCCCTCCCCCTCCCCCTCCCCCTCCCCCTCCCCCTCCCCCTCCCCCCCCCCCTCCCCCTCCCCCTCCCCCTCCCCCTCCCCCTCCCCCTCCCCCTCCCCCTCTTCCTCTCTTTGCGATGGCGACGCGGTTCACGCCATAAAACGCTTGAGCAAGAAGGCCGTAATGAAATGCGAAGGCCGTAATGAAATGCGCTAAAGAAATTTACGGAACAAACATGCCGGAATTCGTATGCAAGGCTCATTGACGGGCGTAGGCTGTGTTGAAAACGGCGGAATTTGCAAAGTTGCTTTTTTAGCTTAAAAGATTGCGCTTTTTCCCAAAAAGCATTCTGCAAACCCGGCCGTGTTGGAACTAAACGTTTTGGTGAAGTTTCGAAAGCAATCAATGAAGAAAGTTCGGAGATCTTGCGTCAGGTGCCAAACGCGGTTAGATTTTTATATATATAGATATATATATATATATATATATATATTATTAGACTAACTTTGGATGATATCTGTTCTTTCAGTTCGACAGATGAAGACGATGTTGAATGATTTGGAACGAACGCCAGAGGATACCAGAAAACTTTCTCAACTGTAAACTTTTCGCTTTCACTTTTCAATTTTGGGATGTCAGAAGAGGGAGTTTAAACCCTGGGTATTTTCTAACCCAACTGTAAATTTTTCACGTTCATGTTATAATTTTCTGGCGTTGTTAAGAAGGGGAATGTACCCTCGGGGTCTTTTTTTAAAACCTCAGTGTAAACTTTTCATATTCGTACATGTTTTAATTATATTGGGTTGTTAAGAACGGGTGTGTAACCCCGGAGACTTTTCATGACCTCAATGTAAATTTTAACTTTCATGTTTTAATCTTCTAAGGTGTTAGAAGAGAGAGAATCGAAGCGTATTTTTGTTGGCTGCAAGTGGCTATTTTTATGATGTTTTCATATATTTAATTAGGATATTTTACGTAGTGCCTCTTCAAAGTAGGCTAATTAGAAGGACTCCTGGTCCAACCACGGCTAAATAAGACAGTTTTGAGATTCTTAATATGGAGTAGAGTGGACCCTGGGCAATAAGCGCAGTGTAACAGGGAGACCATTCCAGGCTGTATGCATAATGTAGGACAAGCTGTTGAATGTTGTTGAGTGGTGACATCTTGTGACTTGTAGTCATGAGGTTCAACAGAAGACAAATGCGCTCGTCAAGGATACAGGAACATACATGCAAGACCTCAACAATATTCCGAAGGGTTTCGAGGGAACAGGACAGGTCGGCTCTTTACTACAGTGATTGACTTAATCACTGACTTACTGACTGATTTTGCATGTCTGCTTTTTTGTTGATACTGAAAATAACTTAATGAATGACTTTATAGAAGACTAAATGAATGGATGACATGGATGACCTACCAAATGAATGACTGAATGAATGACTGGATGAAATACTGACTGAGTTAATTTATTACTCGGTAATTAAGGAGTTAATGACTGAGTGAAGTAATTACCTAATGAGTTAATGACTTGGTGAATTAATTAATTAATGAGTTAGTGACTGAGTGAATTAATTAATTAATGAGTTAAAGACTGAATTAATTACTTAATGAATTAATCACAGTGAATTAATTAATTAATGAGGTAATGACTGAGTGATTGGCTGAACGGATAAATGACTGACTCACTTACTGTCCCAGAATGCACCCACCAGATCTCCTCCCTCCACTCCACCCCCAATCAACCCACCCACCATCGTTACATCACTCTCTGACTTGCCCACTCGCTCTCTTTCACAATCTTCACTAACTTTTACTCTTTATCTCAAATTCTACTTGCTCATTTGCTCACTCATTCATCACTTGTGAATCACCCATTCACATTCTTTCATGACCCATTGCTCACTCTCACTCCTTATCTTGTTTACTCGCTCATAATTATGCTCAACCGCTCACTCGCACTCGCTCACTAAACGCGCCCGCTCAACATTTTACTTCCTGACAATTGTTCGTCTCCTTCCCTGTCACCAGAGGCAGCAGCGTCTACAGAAGGAACGCCTGGTCAGCCAATTCACGAAGACGGTGGACGACTTCCAGGTCGTACAGAAGCAGGAGAAGGAGAAGACGAAGGAACAAGTCGTACGCGACAAGAAGTCTGTCAAACGATACAAGGTAGGGCAAGGCTTTTTCCCAGGGTGGGTGGTTTATCATTGTGCTTGTGCTATATGAATTATCTACATTTTTTTTATTGCATTACGATAATGTTTTCGGATTTTTTGAGGGACTTTTTATTCGCGAAGATGTCTTTTGTTTTGAGGGATTGTTTAAAATAAATTTGTTGAAATAAGATGATTTATACCCAATACATCTGTCCCGTCATCCATCCCATCCTTCAGTCACTCTGTCTGTCTGTCTAACTGTCTCTGCATGTATGTATAATTGTATATGTATATGTATGTCTGTCTATCTGTCTCTGTATTTGTCTGTCTCTGTATATGTATGTCTGTCTATCTGTCTCTGTATATGTCTGTCTCTGTATATGTATGTTTGTCTATCTGTCTCTGTACATTTGTGTCTCTGCTCTTTGTCAGTCTTCTGTGTCTGTCTACCTGCCTCTGCTTATGAGTCTGCCTTTCTGTTTCTTTATCTCTCTGCCTCTGTCTGTCCATGTAATATTGTATCTGTCTTTCTGCTTTTCTATCTGTCTGCCTGCCTCTGGTTATATCTGTCTGCCCCCCTCTGTGTCAGTCTATGTGTCTCTGCCTGTCTTCCTACGTATCTGTTCCCCCACAGTGTGAAAGTGGATGCGCGTCTTTTCTTGCTCAAAACATCTGCGATTACGAAATGTGTTTAAATAATTTACATTACTTCGATTTAAATCTTCTAGGAGTCGCTGATGGGACCACTCGACGAGGAAGAGCCTGCGATTGCGAAGGGGTGAGTAACAGCTATCTTTTATCTGTTTGATATTTTTATATATTTTACATTGTAAATTTGATTAAATTGAGCTGATCTTATTTCAATTAAATGACATGTGATTATTGTGATTTATTCTTTTTTGTAATTTTATTCATTGTGTCATTAATGTTTGTTAATATATAAAGAGGTTTAAATTGTGAGGTGATGCATAAAAGAGAGCAATGAATATACTATACATTGAAGCGGTTGGAGAGGAGATATAGATTGGGTAGAGTAAGAGTTTGAGTTGGGTAAAGTTGGAATTTGGGTGCGGTGAGTTGTAGGAGTTTGAATTGGGTAGAAGTGGCTTTGCATGGTAGACTAGGAGAGGATAGGACGATGGTTGGGTAAAGTATGAGTTCTTTTTGTTTAAAGTAGACTTTGATATGGTAGAGTAGAGTGGAATGGGGGTTAGGCAAAGTAAAAGTTTGGGTTGGGTAGGGCAATTATACTATGGTTTTATGGTAATTGAGTTTGGTAAAGTGTCGGATTGAGTAGACTAGACTTGGGTATGGGATGATAGGAAGCAGACTTTGATAGACTCTGGTAAGGTTTTGAAAGGCAACTGGGCAAGGGTAAAGTTAGTTTTGAATGGGGTGATGGATGAATGAGAATGTTGGAGATTTCGATGTTCCTTCTGCCCAAAATTGCATTGCAAAGGTTTCAATAAAATATTGGTTGATTGACTGATAGATTGACTGACTCTTTTTGCTGACTGACTGGCTCACTGACTGATTGACTGATTGACTGATTGACTGATTGATTGATTGACTGACTTATTGACAGGCTGACTGACTGATTGACTGATTGATTGATTGACTGACTGATTGATTGACTGACTTATTGACAGGCTGATTGACTGATGGACTGATTGATTGATTGACGTTAATGCTGGTGTGTTGCAATTCATTTGCAATAGTGTTGGTTGTATATAATTATAAATTGATGATGCATTGTTTTGTGTAGGCAGAAGAGAGGTCAGCAGACTGCAGTGCTTGTCGTTCAGATGGAGGTGACGGATATCGAGTTGGAGTTGATGAGGGAGAGGGAGGAGGAACTGCGCAAGTTGGAGGTGAGTGATGGTGTCTCAAGGGTCCGGAATAGAATGGAATAGAGTAGAATAGAGTAGAATTTAGTAGAAATTTAGTAGAATTTAGTAGAGTAGAATTTAGTAGAGTAGAAAAGAGTAGAATAGAATAAAATAGAGTAGGGTAAAGTAGAGTAGAATTTAATATAGAATTTAATAGAATAGAATTGAGTAGTATGGAATGAAATAGAATAGGGTAGAATGGAATAGAATTGAGTAAAATTGAATAGAATAGGGTAGAATCATACTAGAATGGAATAGAATTGAGTAGAATTTAATAGAATAGAGTAGAATAGGGTGGAATAGATTATAATAGAATTGAATAGAATAGAATAGAATAGAGTATAACAATAGAATGGAATAGATAAACTAGAGTAGAACACGTTCGAATAGAATAGAGCAGAGTAGAATATTCATGTACTATAATGACTTGATTCACTGACCTTTAAAAAAAATTACAAACTGCATTTTCGATGACACAAGAAGTTTTTTAGAATATTCTAATTCTTGTGTGAGAAATGTACAAGTCAGCAAAGAAGTTAAGATGGAAATTTTTATTTCGGAGGCGATTTCATTGGAAGAAGATGAAGAAGAAAAGGAGGAGGAGGTGGAGGAGCAGGAGGAGGAGGAAGAGGAAGAAGAGGAGGAGGAGGAGGAAGAAGGAAGAGAAGGAAGAGAAGGAGGAGGAGCAGAAGGAGAAGAAAGAAGAGGAAGAAAAGAAAGAAGAGGAGGAGGAAGAAAAGGAGGAGGAAGGAAAAGAGGAGGAAGAGAACGAGGAGGAGGAGGAGGAGTAGTAGTAGGAGGAAGAAGAGTAGGAGGCAGATGAGGAAGAAAGGGAAGAAGAGGAGGAGGAGGAAAAGAAAGATCAGGCATAGACGGAAGAAGAAGAATGAAACAAAGAAAAGAAAGAGAAGAATATGAGGATGAGAAGGAGGGAGTCAAATTACTTTAGGCCCGAACTGTGGTAATGATTGGTCAGCATTGTCACGCGACCTTGATGATGATGATGATGATGATGACGACGATGATAGTAATAATAATAATAATCATAATAATAATCTTGCGTATACCGGGCTCGAACTCGGGTCAGTTGAACACCTCAGATCATTGTGTTATTCAATGGGCTAGCCTTGTCTTTGAGTCCATGATGCTGCACGTCGGAATAAGCCCACCTGCTGTGCAGTGCAGTGCAGTGAGTGCACCCCGCAAACTTGTCTTGAATAATAAATTTCATTTGAAATCATTTGAACGTCGTGTAATATGCACCTTGTTCTTTGAGGCCGTTTAATTCTCTTGCACCGGATTTATTACGCTATTGATTGACGTAAGAATGCTGTTGTTTCTTTTTTGGCTTCCTTATTAGGCATAACTAATGCGCTTCTTTGCTTAGGCCATCTAGCCTACTGCAGCGGTTTCAGAAGTCTTCTCGTCAATCATTCTCTTATCTTCTGCATAAATTGTGCTTTCTCTCGGCTCACGATGTCCATTGATCCATTGTGCTGCTGCGGCTATGCACTCTGTAAACTTTGTGTCGTACATGTGCGTCTTCTTTCATACTTTTGTCTATTCAAACACGTGTAACATCGTCGCTTGACATCACACGTCGTTGCTGACAATACAAAAGTATATTTCATTGAAAAAGTGTTGAGAAAAGAACAGACTGTCTTATCCGATGTGCAAATGTTTCAAAACAGAGCATTACAGTGACTTTAATATTCATAACCTAACAGCGTACCGGTATTATTATTATCAGCAAAAGGTCCATGGTAAAAGTGGTTTTTGAGAGAAAATAATAATACAATGTTTTAATCATTAGGCCTGAATCGTATGCATGACACAAGTAGCACAACACCACAACCAAATAAATTAACTTTAAATCAGAATGTAAGCCTATAGCAATTTCCAATAATTGACCAGTCATAATGTACATCAGTTTTTCAATAAAATATAGTTTTTTTAAATAAATGAATAAAAAATAAATATAAATAAAATAAAATAAATAAAAACTTTTATTTCAAGTTTGCATTAGTTGTAATTATGGCCTCCCATAAAATATCTCGAGTGCATCGATGGGTGTGAAGGGTGTGAAGGGTGTGGTTAGTATGAGGTCGTGACCTTTGCCCTTGACACTGAAACCTAAAACGATCTGAGTTATTGTTTGACGTCGTCGTAATGCGTTGTCGTAATGCGGATGCAGCCGACAATGTTTACGAAATTGTACACAAGATGAAGCAGAAATGTTATATGTATACTGTGTGTGTGTGTGTGTGTGTGTGTATGTATGTGTGAGTGTGTGTGTGTGTGAGTGTGTGTGTGTGTGTGAGTGTGTGTGTGTGTGAGTGTGTTTGAGTGTGTGTGTGTGTGTGTGTGTGTGTGTGTGTGTGTATGTGTGAGTGTGTGTGTATGTATGTGTGAGTGTGTGTATGTGTGAGTGTGTGTGTGTGTGAGTGTGTGTGTGAGTGTGTGTGTGAGTGTGTGTGTTATATGCATATACATGGACGAATGCATATACATATTATATATATATATATATATATGTGTGTATATATAATATATATGCACATATAATTATATGCATTTATATCCACAGCCATGTTTGTCATTATAATGATATGCAATGAGGATGTAGCCTGCATTATAAATGTATTTAGATATTCATTTGTTCATTGATTGATTCTTTCAATCAATAGATGAATATTGTACAGCTCCTCTTCAAGGTGACTACTCAGAGGCGCTCCCAACCGCCAGCACGGCCAAATAAAACTGTGATTAAGATGAGAGGAATAATTGAGTTGTGGAAAGTGAGTGGAGCAGCAGGAGGGAATGTCATTCCAGCTAGAAGGTTCTACGACCGAAAAAAGAAGTGCGGCTCTGTATGGGGGAGGTGTGAGCAAAAGAGAACAGACCTTATAACATAATTATGTGTATGTGTGTATGTGTGTGTGCATGCGTGTTTGCGTGCGATTGTGTGTGTATGTAATACTGTAACAGTCTTGTGAGTAGATGATTACATTGCTGTTTATGCAAACGTAATTATTAATATAGTATGTAGGCTGCGTGTGTGCATGCGCATGTGCGTGTGTGTATCTATTATACATGTAACTATATCAGTGGTGTAAAGCTGTACATAAATCAATTGTGATCCTGTGTTGTTAATGCAGTTGTTCTACTCTGATGTCTTTCTGTCTGTCTGTACTCTGTATTACTATTGATCTTGCTTGACATTTAGATAGTATCCCACAAACTGCTGTATATGAATATTCACTTAAGCCTCTACACAGGTGCTCAAAAGCTTTCTTCATGACTTGTCGACTGTGTTAAAGCTAGAATGCTGCTTTCCAGTAGGTTCAGGCAGAGCTGTAATGCTGCTCTCCTAAGGGCTGCTATGTACAATGCTGTTTTCCTGTGTGCTCCTGTGGCTAATGCTGCCTTCCTTTAGGTTGCTACAGTTTAGCTGGTTTCCTGTGGAATGTTTTGACTAATTCAACTTTCCTTCAGTCTGCTGGATGGCTAATATTACTTTCCTCGGACCTAAAATTGTATGACCAATGTTTCTATTCTCGACCTGCGATGTGGCTAATATTACGTACTTGCAATGTCATTGGTAAACTGTTATATAACCTGTCATGAGACTAATGTCACTTTCCTGTAAAAAGTATTATTATTATTGCTAATGTCACTTTCCCGTGTCCTACAATTATTAATGCTAATGTCACTTTCCTGTGTCCTACAATTATTATTGCTAATGTCACTTTCCTGTGTCCTACAATTATTATTGCTAATGTCACTTTCCTGTGTCCTACAATTATTATTGCTAATGTCACTTTCCTGTGTCCTACAATTATTATTGCTAATGTCACTTTCCTGTGTCCTACAATTATTAATGCTAATGTCACTTTCCTGTGTCCTACAATTATTATTGCTAATGTCACTTTCCTGTGTCCTACAATTATTATTGCTAATGTCACTTTCCTGTGTCCTACAATTATTATTGCTAATGTCACTTTCCTGTGTCCTACAATTATTATTGCTAATGTCACTTTCCTGTGTCCTACAATTATTATTGCTAATGTCACTTTCCCGTGTCCTACAATTATTAATGCTAATGTCACTTTCCTGTGTCCTACAATTATTATTGCTAATGTCACTTTCCTGTGTCCTACAATTATTATTGCTAATGTCACTTTCCTGTGTCCTACAATTATTATTGCTAATGTCACTTTCCTGTGTCCTACAATTATTATTGCTAATGTCACTTTCCTGTGTCCTGCGATAAGACTAATGTCATTTTCCTGTGTCCTACAAAATCGCTAATGTCACTTTCCTGTGGCATGTGATATGACTAGTGCTGCTTTCCTGTAGGCTGACATCATGGATGTGAACGAGATCTTCAGAGACCTTGGAGCAATGATTCACGAACAAGGAGAAGTATTAGGTAGGCAGACAAGCAGACATACACACTCAGACATGCAGACATACACACTCAGACAAGCAGACATACATACTCAGACAAGCAGACATACACACTCAGACATGCAGACATACACACTCAGACAAGCAGACATACATGCTCAGACATGCAGACATACACACTCAGACATGCAGACATACACACTCAGACATGCGGACATACACACTCAGACATGCAGACATACACACTCAGACATGCAGACATACACACTCAGACATTCAGACATATGCACTCAGACATGCAGACATATGCACTCAGACATTGCAGACATACACACTCAGACAAGCAGACATACACACTCAGACATGCAGACATACACACAGACATGCAGACATGTGCACTCAGACATTGCAGACATACACACTCAGACATGCAGACATACACACTCAGACATGCAGACATACGCACTCAGACATGCAGACATACACACTCAGACATGCAGACATACACACTCAGACAAGCAGACATACACACTCAGACATGCAGACATACGCACTCAGACATGCAGACATACACACTCAGACATGCAGACATACACACTCAGACATGCAGACATACACACTCAGACATGCAGACATACGCACTCAGACATGCAGACATACACACTCAGACATGCAGACATACACACTCAGACATGCAGACATACACACTCAGACATGCAGACATACACACTCAGACATGCAGACATACACACTCAGACATGCAGACATACGCACTCAGACATGCAGACATACATACTCAGACATGCAGACATACATACTCAGACATGCTGACATACACACTCAGCCATGCAGACACACACACTCAGACAAGCAGACATACACACTCAGACATGCAGACATACACACTCAGACATGCAGACATACACACTCAGACATGCAGACATACACACTCAGACATGCAGACATACACACTCAGACATGCAGACATACACACTCAGACATGCAGACATACACACTCAGACAAGCAGACATACACACTCAGACATGCAGACATACACACTCAGACATGCAGACATACACACTCAGACATGCAGACATACACACGCAGACATACACACTCAGACATGCAGACATACACACTCAGACATGCAGACATACACACTCAGACATGCAGACATACACACTCAGACATGCAGACATACACACTCAGACATGCAGACATACACACTCAGACAAGCAGACATACACACTCAGACAAGCAGACATACACACTCAGACATGCAGACATACACACGCAGACATACACACTCAGACATGCAGACATACACACTCAGACATGCAGACATACACACTCAGACATGCAGACATACACACTCAGACATGCAGACATACACACTCAGACATGCAGATATACACACTCAGACAAGCAGACATACACACTCAGACAAGCAGACATACACACTCAGACATGCAGACATACACACAGACATGCAGACATACACACTCAGACATTCAGACATATGCACTCAGACATGCAGACATACACACTCAGACATGCAGACATACACACTCAGACATGCAGACATACACACTCAGACATGCAGACATACACACTCAGACAAGCAGACATACACACTCAGACAAGCAGACATACACACTCAGACATGCAGACATACACACGCAGACATACACACTCAGACATGCAGACATACACACTCAGACATGCAGACATACACACTCAGACATGCAGACATACACACTCAGACATGCAGACATACACACTCAGACATGCAGATATACACACTCAGACAAGCAGACATACACACTCAGACAAGCAGACATACACACTCAGACATGCAGACATACACACAGACATGCAGACATACACACTCAGACATTCAGACATATGCACTCAGACATGCAGACATATGCACTCAGACATTGCAGACATACACACTCAGACATGCAGACATACACACTCAGACATGCAGACATACACACTCAGACATGGAGACATACACACTCAGACATGCAGACATACACACTCAGACATGCAGACATACACACTCAGACAAGCAGACATACACACTCAGACATGCAGACATACACACAGACATGCAGACATATGCACTCAGACATTGCAGACATACACACTCAGACATGCAGACATACACACGCAGACATACACACTCAGACATGCAGACATACACACTCAGACATGCAGACATACACACTCAGACATGCAGACATACACACTCAGACATGCAGACATACACACTCAGACATGCAGATATACACACTCAGACAAGCAGACATACACACTCAGACAAGCAGACATACACACTCAGACATGCAGACATACACACAGACATGCAGACATACACACTCAGACATTCAGACATATGCACTCAGACATGCAGACATACGCACTCAGACATTGCAGACATACACACTCAGACATGCAGACATACACACTCAGACATGCAGACATACACACTCAGACATGCAGACATACACACTCAGACATGCGGACATACACACTCTGACATGCAGACATACGCACTCAGACATGCAGACATACATACTCAGACATGCAGACATACATACTCAGACATGCTGACATACACACTCAGCCATGCCGACACACACACTCAGACAAGCAGACATACACACTCAGACATGCAGACATACACACTCAGACATGCAGACATACACACTCAGACATGCAGACATACACACTCAGACATGCAGACATTCACACTCAGACATGCAGACATACACACTCAGACATGCAGACATACACACTCAGACAAGCAGACATACACACTCAGACATGCAGACATACACACTCAGACATGCAGACATACACACTCAGACATGCAGACATACACACGCAGACATACACACTCAGACATGCAGACATACACACTCAGACATGCAGACATACACACTCAGACATGCAGACATACACACTCAGACATGCAGACATACACACTCAGACATGCAGACATACACACTCAGACATGCAGACATACACACTCAGACAAGCAGACATACACACTCAGACAAGCAGACATACACACTCAGACATGCAGACATACACACGCAGACATACACACTCAGACATGCAGACATACACACTCAGACATGCAGACATACACACTCAGACATGCAGACATACACACTCAGACATGCAGACATACACACTCAGACATGCAGATATACACACTCAGACAAGCAGACATACACACTCAGACAAGCAGACATACACACTCAGACATGCAGACATACACACAGACATGCAGACATACACACTCAGACATTCAGACATATGCACTCAGACATGCAGACATATGCACTCAGACATTGCAGACATACACACTCAGACATGCAGACATACACACTCAGACATGCAGACATACACACTCAGACAAGCAGACATACACACTCAGACAAGCAGACATACACACTCAGACATGCAGACATACACACGCAGACATACACACTCAGACATGCAGACATACACACTCAGACATGCAGACATACACACTCAGACATGCAGACATACACACTCAGACATGCAGACATACACACTCAGACATGCAGATATACACACTCAGACAAGCAGACATACACACTCAGACAAGCAGACATACACACTCAGACATGCAGACATACACACAGACATGCAGACATACACACTCAGACATTCAGACATATGCACTCAGACATGCAGACATACACACTCAGACAAGCAGACATACACACTCAGACATGCAGACATACACACTCAGACATGCAGACATACACACTCAGACATGCAGACATACACACGCAGACATACACACTCAGACATGCAGACATACACACTCAGACATGCAGACATACACACTCAGACATGCAGACATACACACTCAGACATGCAGACATACACACTCAGACATGCAGACATACACACTCAGACATGCAGACATACACACTCAGACAAGCAGACATACACACTCAGACAAGCAGACATACACACTCAGACATGCAGACATACACACGCAGACATACACACTCAGACATGCAGACATACACACTCAGACATGCAGACATACACACTCAGACATGCAGACATACACACTCAGACAAGCAGACATACACACTCAGACAAGCAGACATACACACTCAGACATGCAGACATACACACGCAGACATACACACTCAGACATGCAGACATACACACTCAGACATGCAGACATACACACTCAGACATACAGACATACACACTCAGACATGCAGACATACACACTCAGACATGCAGATATACACACTCAGACAAGCAGACATACACACTCAGACAAGCAGACCTACACACTCAGACATGCAGACATACACACAGACATGCAGACATACACACTCAGACATTCAGACATATGCACTCAGACATGCAGACATATGCACTCAGACATTGCAGACATACACACTCAGACATGCAGACATACACACTCAGACATGCAGACATACACACTCAGACAAGCAGACATACACACTCAGACAAGCAGACATACACACTCAGACATGCAGACATACACACGCAGACATACACACTCAGACATGCAGACATACACACTCAGACATGCAGACATACACACTCAGACATGCAAACATACACACTCAGACATGCAGACATACACACTCAGACATGCAGACATACACACTCAGACAAGCAGACATACACACTCAGACATGCAGACATACACACTCAGACATACACACTCAGACATGCAGACATACACACTCAGACATGCAGACATACACACTCAGACATGCAGACATACACACTCAGACATGCAGACATACGCACTCAGACATGCAGACATACATACTCAGACATGCAGACATACATACTCAGACATGCTGACATACACACTCAGCCATGCAGACACACACACTCAGACAAGCAGACATACACACTCAGACATGCAGACATACACACTCAGACATGCAGACATACACACTCAGACATGCAGACATACACACTCAGACATGCAGACATACACACTCAGACATGCAGACATACACACTCAGACATGCAGACATACACACTCAGACAAGCAGACATACACACTCAGACATGCAGACATACACACTCAGACATGCAGACATACACACTTAGACATGCAGACATACACACGCAGACATACACACTCAGACATGCAGACATACACACTCAGACATGCAGACATACACACTCAGACATGCAGACATACACACACTCAGACATGCAGACATACACACTCAGACATGCAGACATACACACTCAGACATGCAGACATACACACTCAGACAAGCAGACATACACACTCAGACAAGCAGACATACACACTCAGACATGCAGACATACACACGCAGACATACACACTCAGACATGCAGACATACACACTCAGACATGCAGACATACACACTCAGACATGCAGACATACACACTCAGACATGCAGACATACACACTCAGACATGCAGATATACACACTCAGACAAGCAGACATACACACTCAGACAAGCAGACATACACACTCAGACATGCAGACATACACACAGACATGCAGACATACACACTCAGACATTCAGACATTTGCACTCAGACATGCAGACATATGCACTCAGACATTGCAGACATACACACTCAGACATGCAGACATACACACCCAGACATGCAGACATACACACTCAGACATGGAGACATACACACTCAGACATGCAGACATACACACTCAGACATGCAGACATACACACTCAGACAAGCAGACATACACACTCAGACATGCAGACATACACACAGACATGCAGACATATGCACTCAGACATTGCAGACATACACACTCAGACATGCAGAGATACACACTCAGACATACACACTCAGACATGCAGACATATGCACTCAGACATGCAGACATACACACTCAGACATGCAGACATACGCACTCAGGCATGCAGACATACACACTCAGACATGCAGACTTACACACTCAGACAAGCAGACATACACACTCAGACATGCAGACATACGCACTCAGACATGCAGACATACACACTCAGACATGCAGACATACACACTCAGACATGCAGACATACACACTCAGACATGCAGACATACGCACTCAGACATGCAGACATACACACTCAGACATGCAGACATACACACTCAGACATGCAGACATACACACTCAGACATGCAGACATACACACTCAGACATGCAGACATACACACTCTGACATGCAGACATACGCACTCAGACATGCAGACATACATACTCAGACATGCAGACATACATACTCAGACATGCTGACATACACACTCAGCCATGCCGACACACACACTCAGACAAGCAGACATACACACTCAGACATGCAGACATACACACTCAGACATGCAGACATACACACTCAGACATACACACTCAGACATGCAGACATATGCACTCAGACATGCAGACATACACACTCAGACATGCAGACATACACACTCAGACATGCAGACATACACACTCAGACATGCAGACATACACACTCAGACATGCAGACATACACACTCAGACATGCAGACATACACACTCAGACAAGCAGACATACACACTCAGACATGCAGACATACACACGCAGACATACACACTCAGACATGCAGACATACACACTCAGACATGCAGACATACACACTCAGACATGCAAACATACACACTCAGACATGCAGACATACACACTCAGACATGCAGACATACACACTCAGACAAGCAGACATACACACTCAGACATGCAGACATACACACTCAGACATACACACTCAGACATGCAGACATACACACTCAGACATGCAGACATACACACTCAGACATGCAGACATACACACTCAGACATGCAGACATACGCACTCAGACATGCAGACATACATACTCAGACATGCAGACATACATACTCAGACATGCTGACATACACACTCAGCCATGCAGACACACACACTCAGACAAGCAGACATACACACTCAGACATGCAGACATACACACTCAGACATGCAGACATACACACTCAGACATGCAGACATACACACTCAGACATGCAGACATACACACTCAGACATGCAGACATACACACTCAGACATGCAGACATACACACTCAGACAAGCAGACATACACACTCAGACATGCAGACATACACACTCAGACATGCAGACATACACACTCAGACATGCAGACATACACACGCAGACATACACACTCAGACATGCAGACATACACACTCAGACATGCAGACATACACACTCAGACATGCAGACATACACACTCAGACATGCAGACATACACACTCAGACATGCAGACATACACACTCAGACATGCAGACATACACACTCAGACAAGCAGACATACACACTCAGACAAGCAGACATACACACTCAGACATGCAGACATACACACGCAGACATACACACTCAGACATGCAGACATACACACTCAGACATGCAGACATACACACTCAGACATGCAGACATACACACTCAGACATGCAGACATACACACTCAGACATGCAGATATACACACTCAGACAAGCAGACATACACACTCAGACAAGCAGACATACACACTCAGACATGCAGACATACACACAGACATGCAGACATACACACTCAGACATTCAGACATTTGCACTCAGACATGCAGACATATGCACTCAGACATTGCAGACATACACACTCAGACATGCAGACATACACACTCAGACATGCAGACATACACACTCAGACATGGAGACATACACACTCAGACATGCAGACATACACACTCAGACATGCAGACATACACACTCAGACAAGCAGACATACACACTCAGACATGCAGACATACACACAGACATGCAGACATATGCACTCAGACATTGCAGACATACACACTCAGACATGCAGACATACACACTCAGACATACACACTCAGACATGCAGACATATGCACTCAGACATGCAGACATACACACTCAGACATGCAGACATACGCACTCAGACATGCAGACATACACACTCAGACATGCAGACTTACACACTCAGACAAGCAGACATACACACTCAGACATGCAGACATACGCACTCAGACATGCAGACATACACACTCAGACATGCAGACATACACACTCAGACATGCAGACATACACACTCAGACATGCAGACATACGCACTCAGACATGCAGACATACACACTCAGACATGCAGACATACACACTCAGACATGCAGACATACACACTCAGACATGCAGACATACACACTCAGACATGCAGACATACACACTCTGACATGCAGACATACGCACTCAGACATGCAGACATACATACTCAGACATGCAGACATACATACTCAGACATGCTGACATACACACTCAGCCATGCCGACACACACACTCAGACAAGCAGACATACACACTCAGACATGCAGACATACACACTCAGACATGCAGACATACACACTCAGACATACACACTCAGACATGCAGACATATGCACTCAGACATACACACTCAGACATGCAGACATACACACTCAGACATGCAGACATACACACTCAGACATGCAGACATACACACTCAGACAAGCAGACATACACACTCAGACATGCAGACATACACACGCAGACATACACACTCAGACATGCAGACATACACACTCAGACATGCAGACATACACACTCAGACATGCAAACATACACACTCAGACATGCAGACATACACACTCAGACATGCAGACATACACACTCAGACAAGCAGACATACACACTCAGACATGCAGACATACACACTCAGACATACACACTCAGACATGCAGACATACACACTCAGACATGCAGACATACACACTCAGACATGCAGACATACACACTCACTGTCACTCAGACATGCAGACATATACACTCAGACATGCAGACATACACACTCAGACAAGCAGACAGACAGAAAAACAGACACAAAGGCAGACTATAGAAAACAATGACACTTTCAATCTATATAAATAAAAATGAAACTTTCCAATAGTTTGTTGCCAGTGTTCTCGAAAAGTACCGCACAGATTGTTTTGAAAATTTAACAAAACCTTCCATTCCAATAAGAGAGTTTCCAATTTTTTTTCTCCGAATAAACGCAATATTTTCCACAAAAAGTGAACTTTGCATTCCGCTCGACCGCCATTTGCAAATTCAACAAAACTGCACGTTGCCAGATTTCAGAAACGCCTTGACAGTGACTGCGACCATGCAGACGAAACATGAATGAGGTCGCGTGCCGTGACGTCATAAGCGATTCGCATAATTATATTTTGCGACCTTTCAACATTTTTGCTTGAGGGAGGAAAGTAGCGGAGGGAGCGGGACGGAGGGGGAGGGGAGGGGGAGTGGAGAGTCTTTCTGCCACAGCAACGCGTGGCCGGGTACAGCTAGTAATATATAATATCGATATCTTTGTTTATTTTCTAACTGCCAAACCACATATAATATGATGGTTCATTGTATGAATGGATGATCAGAAGTTATCACAGAAATTGAACTTTACTGTCTGGCAGCTATGCAGGGCGACCATCATGTCGTTTTGCTCAGTTCACCAATGCCATCTGCTTAATGGAGGGTTGAGTGAACCTTTGGGAGGGTAGTTGGAAGTGGTCTCACATTCATGCGCTTTTCGTGCCAGAGTGTTTACCATTACACTAAGCCCTCCTCCCACTTGCCTGTAAAATTGCAGTCTGTCATGGGGGTGTAGTGGTGCAGGGGTATATTAGGGACGTTGGAACTGAAGGGTTGCAAGTTCAAATCCACCTCGAAGCCGCCACGTAGGGACATTGAGGAAGTCCTTCATTCACATTTATTGTTCATGCGCTTCGACGTGAAACTCTGATACAGTGTCCGTGCAGTAGTCGGGAGCGCCTCTGAGTCGAAATCTTGAAGAGGCGCTACAGCAAGTACTCAAACATACGAGTCTTTCTGTGTCTGTCTTGTCACTCTGACTGTGTGTGTGTGTGTGTGTGTGTGTGTGTGTGTGTGTGTGTGTGTGTGTGTGTGTGTGTGTGTGTGTGTGTGTGTGTGTGTGTGTGTGTGTGTGTCTATCGGTCTGTCCGTCTATTCTGTCTGTCAGAGTACAAATATCATTGCACCTATGGCTATGGTAGAGATCAACTCAACGTTTACCAATGACATTTACAATGTGCGTTTGCTGTGAAAGGCGCCGCTTTTTAAACCAGGTATATGATCCAACGTCAGTTTAAGGCAACGAGCCGACTATTTAAAACAAGCGCAGGCTATATATATAGCGTTTCTTTGTCTACTGACATCGATGGCTTCCCGATTGGAAATGAACGAAACACTCGAAGACTGGTTCCCTGGTTGCTGTCGGAGTCACCGGAAGACCTTTACCGGAGGAACGATTCTCAATCAATCCGCTCGTATTCCTATCGGGAAAGCGTGGAGTCGTTTGTATGGTAGCCAATTAAGGCGCCATTGCTTCAGGCGGGTGTGACGACAATTATGCACTATTAGGCGAAATCAGTTCCAGACAAAAATATGGCGGTTTCAGCCAATAATTGTGGGGCACGGTGGTGTAGTGGTGGCGTCGTTGCCTTGGAGCCGGAAGGTTCGAGGTTCGAATCCACCTCGCCGCGTAAGGACCTTGGGCAAGTCCTTCACTCACAATTGCTCAGCGCTTCGGCGTGAAACTCTGATGCAGTGCCCGCTCTGCATTCGGGAGCGCCTCTGAGTAATGAGAGCTGGAAGGGGTGCTATAACAAGTGCATATACAAACAAACAGACATGTATGGTATCAACAATAATGACGTTGACTTTTTAAATTACAATTACTGAATCCGCATCTTTCTTTTTGTTTTGTTTTGTCTCCGTATCAGACACTATTGAGAGTAACGTTGAGGCAACTGCTGCGAGTGTGGCAGACGGAACGAAGGAGTTGCAGACGGCTAAAGAAAGTCAAGTAGGCGCATTTTCAAAGCTATCCTTTCCTTAGATCTTATTGTGTAGAGTAGTTAATGAGTCATCTCCTTTGTATAACGATGCCTTGCTGATGCATGAAGTTGCCCTGGACCGTTGACTTTACACTGTGTTTATGTCTTTTAGAACTATACCATCCAAAGTAGTATGTAAGTTGGTAAGTAAGTTAGACTGTGCGGCAAATCTACAGGAGTTTGCGTATAAGTAAATAGGAATTCATGCAAGGTCAGACAACATTTTCATAATGAAGCTTCTTTTGGCAATGGCATCAACTCTCGATCATGTGACCTGGGTCGAGTATTGCATAGACTGACCTTATGAGGAAGGAAGGAGGAGGAGGTCGTGGTGGATGTGACAAGGGTTTGAGAGGATAGAGCGTAAAAGAGCAGAGTCAGCTGCAGAAGAGTGCTCATGAAAACTAGGAAATTTGGTAGTGAGTGTCAGGACAGTGCTTACTGCTTAATTTGTAACAGTGTATCAGTAGATAGTTAAAGCTTGTATGTATAGTAGGGAGACAGTATATGTCTGACTCTTGTGCTAGTTCTTGGTTTTGACTGTGAAGATACACAACGAGAAGATTATTACAAGATATTAATTAAAAACGAATTGACTTTGTTTTAAATTATGAGCTGCAACAAAACCAGGTCCTCACAGTGAGGAAGATTGAATGCGTCAATTTTCTCAGACGACTGTGGTGGTAGTATTAGTATTGGAGGCGGTGGCGGCTGTGGGGGTGGCGGTGGTGTGGTGGTGGTGGTGGTGGTGATGTTAGTGTCGGCAGCTGTGGTGGTGGTGGCGGTGGTAGTGGTGGTCGTTGGTGGTGGTGGTGGGAAGTAAATGTCAGGAAATATGTAATTTTTCAGTTGCAATTATTCACAAACACGGCTAGTTAAAAACTGGCAAAGAAAAAAAAACGGAACTTAAATACCAAATAAAATATGTTTGCAAGTTGCAACAATAAGAAACATCTTTTGGACAGAACCACATTCAGTTGGTCTTTTCTAATGATCTAATCTCAGCCAGACAGCCACAGTATATACTATATAGCTATTGGAAATCTGGTACAAACTAGTAAGTAAAAAAACTGGAGTTTGGACGGCGTTATACTTAGTCCTCACTCAGCTTCCTCCCACCGTCCACTTCGTTCATCAAACAGGCTTCACCTCTTCGTTCCTCTCTATAGAACTGCTGTGGCTCAGTCTCGATCATTTGCCTCAATTGGTTCTTCGCTTTGGAATGTACTTTCTCCTTCTGTTTGCTCTACATGTCTGTCCTGAAAGTCTCTCTTCTTCCTTCTCTCTTTTCAAAACCTGCTTCTTCTCTACACACTTCTTACCCCGCCCTCTTCCATCGCGACCCCTCTGAACGGTTCACTCTATGAAGGCGCTTTATAAATGCTCCAAAAAATTTAATGCCCATATTGATTCTCAAAAATCCCCAGATCCCAAGTCGGTACTGGAAATCCCGAGATCTAGTGTTAACTCTGATGACAATAATTATTATAATGGCTGTTGCAGTTGACGTCGTCAGAAGTTATTTTGAGCATTTCACTCCGCCATAATACAGGATGGATGGATCCAGATTTGACGAGGGCCTATGACAACCAGTGATATTTTCGTTAACGAGAACGAAATAAAAACTAAATTTTTTGGCGGAATCGTTAATAATAACGAAATCATAAGATTCATAACTATAATTATTTCACTAACGAAAATAGAATAAAAACTATATTTAAAAGTACCGAACTGAATAATAATAATAACTAAAATTATTAGCCAAACGAAAATTGTTGAAAGTCGTGTAAATTTTTTTCGATCACGTTTTGGAATGCACTGGGTGAACGCTCCGATGTCAAAAAACGCGCCCATTATCAACTTCCGCAATTCTATCAACTTCCGCTTCCTTTATTTCAGAAAAAGCAGCGAAGTGTGGTTGTTATTCATACTGAAATATTTATTTTGTTTAGAAAGTAAATAATAATGAGTTCGCTTGCAAAATTGCTCGCTGGGCGAAAAAAGGATAGTCCGGTTTGGAAATTCTTCGTTTTTACGATGCTATAACAAATAAATCCAAATGTAAGGCTGCTGAGTTACCGGCAACATCGAACAATAATGACACTATTCTGGATCAGCTGAATCGATATATAATGGATACTGACAATGTTGTGTGTGACAATGCACTTGACTTCTGGCAAGATAAAAAAAGTTGCTATAGCAATTTATAGTTCAATTTCATGCTTGGTCAGGATTTGGTAACTGCCTCAGCCTCTCAGGCATAGGCCTACGTTGAGCGGATTTTTTCAGTGTGCTGTATCCTCACTGCAGGTCGTCGCAACATAATTAGAAAATCTTTCGAGATGAGGGTCTTCCACAAATTAAATAACCATATTCTTGTTTAACTTCAGTTGCATTCTTCATTAATACTCTTCCAACACAGTGAACACACCACGTTAATTAAATATAGGCGTTCTTTTGTTCTGTAACTTCTGTTGTTTTCCTATGTATTGTATTAATTATGCAAACTGAACTTGAACTAAATAAAAACTAAAATTATTTTCATTGAACTGAATAATAATAAAAACTAAAATTATTTCATTAACTAAAATAGAATAATAATAATAAATAAAAAGTTAGAATAGAATAAAAATAATAACTAAAATTATTCCCTGAACTAAAATATCACTGATGACAACAGAGGCCGTTGCCCTCGAAAAAAATTTGTTTGGCATAAAATAATTACAGCACTATATAGTACTTATTTTTATATTGCCATATTCGCACTTAAAGAGATGTATAATTATTTTGCCTGTTTTCATTTGTTTCTAAGTCAGTAAGAAAGTATTTTCTTTATTAAAGTTTATTTATCCCATTGCAAACGCGCAATGGGACAGAGAAAATCATTTTAATACATCGACATAATAATAAATAATTGGTAATAAAACGTACACATTAGGCCTAAATCACACGTTGAATAAAATTAATAAAATATTAACGTTAAACAAGTCATAATATGTACAGCATTCTGGTGATAAATCCTTTTTCAATCAAAGAATCACAGCATCATATCTCTAGTCTCTAGACTATGTGAGCCAGGCCTAGGGAGTGTCCAGTTACTCGTTCCGGAGGGAGAAGATCATGAAGGACATGCACGTGGTCACTGAGGAGAGAAGCAATGAAGAGGAATTCATTTGGCAAAACCTGTGTCGTAGGCCTATCAGATATTTTCTAATAATAGTGGACAGACGACTCATAATAATATTTATGACCAAAGGCGGATACAGAAACTTTGAACGGGGGAGGGCCAAAAAATTCTAGGCCTTGGGTCTGGGGAAAAATTTTTTGTGTCGTCTGCCAAAGTTTTCGGGAAAATCATACCATTTCATCCGCCCAAAAGTTGATGACTTTAACAAAATTTTTATATCTCTATAAATTTTTTTAGTCCTCAGGTTTTAACTCCCGGAAAAACATGCCATTTCCAAATGATGCCATTTCCAAATGGGGGGCCACAATGCATGGCCATTTCTTAATAGGGGGGGGGGGGGCAAAATTTGCAATATATACATTGCACCACAGCATGTTCGATCCAAATGGGGGGGGGGGGGCCACGATACATGGGCATTCCTAAAGGGGGGGCATGGCCGGATAAGCCCCCCTGGATCCGCCCCTGATTATGATCGTCGCTTGCAAATCCCACAACATGCTGGTGAAGAATACAGTATTCGATCGACTGTGGTGGTCCGGTACAGCATCGTGTGATCGGCTGCTTGTCAAACCATGCGACACAAGGATGCATAGAATTATTGCTTTGCTTCGCCGGGGAAATTTTGGTGTTCGACCCCCCCTGCGACGTCTCCCCTCGGTCCCACTCCGCCCTTCTTACCCCGCCCTCTTCCGTCGCGGCCCTAACCCGACCCCACTCCACTGTCCGACCCCCACTCCTGTACCCCGCACGCCGCCCCAACCTGGCCCTCTGAACCTTCCCGGGATCGCATACCCTTTCTCTGTGGTTTTTTGTCGAGTGTTAAGAAATATTTGTGGAAAATTTGGGAGCAATTGGTCAAATGAATCATCAGAAGTTTTTTGGGAACATACATAGTTAGTTACATACATATTTTTCTTCTTTTTACGTATAATTATAGATGTTATCAATGTGTGCAGAAAATCCCAATCTATCTGAAAGTGTAGCACCAAGAACCTTGACTACATCAACTCATTCGATCCCAGTAATAGGGGGAGGGCAGTCAGAAGTTTTGGAACGGGGACGTCTAAATATGGTATGGTATAATGCAGCTCAGCTTTTTTTTATTAAGCTCTATTAGTTTTAAGTTACTATAATTATTAAACTTGTTGCTGTTTAGCGACACATGTGTCATATCAAAAATAATTTGTGCCGACCTCCTTCTTCAACCAGGCTTGGGACTGGCACGGTCAGAGAACGAACAGTGGCGAAATTGACATTATATATATAATGTTTATATATATATATATATATACTACCGGTACATTATATATATACATATATATATATATATATATATATATGATTATATATATAATATATATATATATATATCACAAGTCAGTCGTATAACAGAAAAAGCTGAAAATGTATCAAATAAAATATCGTCTGTCAATGAGAAATTTGCTTATTTCTGCATAATGAACATTTTAATTAATGAATTAAACTCAACCGTAGTAGGCCTACAAGACAGTCTTGCGCACGAAATGCAGTGTAAAAATAAAATCGAACTCGCAAAATGCGAAACTGTTTGTGCCAATAATGACACTATGGTTATCGATGAAGATGACGGTGAGTTTGGAATCACAAAGAAGATTACGAAGAAAGTAACAGCACGAAAACATCCTGTAGAAAGTTAGGTGGGAAGTGAGCAAGTACAGCCAACAGGGAATCAAGAATAACATGTTCCTATTTCTGAAGGCCATATACTCATATAGACCCAACAAATCTTTGGTTCATTTCTCGTCTCGCTGTTTATTCAAGCACAGCTGAGGCGAATTAAATATAATGTTTATATTGTTATTTGTTAGTGTTTCAGTTTCGCCACCAATATGTTTTAATAGTAGTAGTAGTAATAGTGTAGTAGTGATAGTGTGGTGGTGGTGGTGGTCGTCGTGGTGGTGGTCGTGGTGGTGGTCGTGGTTGTGGTGGTGGTCATGGTGGTGGTCGTGGTGGTGATGGTGACCGTGGTGGTGGTCACGGTGGTTGTCATGATGATGATGATGACAACGATGAGGACCAATATGAGATAATAATAGCAATAATTTGTCTAATTGTGAGGCTTTGTTTTCCAGGCTACTTTCGTGTATCCTAAGGCACTGTGAGTATTTAAATCGCATTGGAATTATGGTTAAGACTTTAGGGATTGATATTATTTGTTTTGTAGAGTAAAGCACGCAGGAAGAAATGCATCATCATCATCATCGTTTCCGTTATCTTAGCAATTATCATCATCATCATCGTCCTCGCCTCCGTTCTGTCAAAACGGGTCAGTGATTGATTTGTTGATTGATTTGGTGATTGATTTGGTGAATTGATTTGGTGATTGATTTGGTGATTGATTTGGTGCTTTGAGAAGTTGATTGGTGTGATAATTGGGTTGATTGAAAAGCCGAGAGATTATGAGGATTGAAGAAATGGAGGAAGTGGAGGTGTGAGAGTTCAAGGAGTAAGAGGAGGGAGAGGAAGGGCAGAATGGAAAGGAAGAAGAGGGGAGAAGTGGAGAGAGGATTAAGAGGAAGACAGAGAGGGAAGGGGAAGAGGGAGTGGAGAAATAAGAGATGTTTAAGAAGAAGGAGATGAGCAGGAAAAGAGGGAGGAGGAGGAAGGAAGAGCACGAGAATTTGAAGACCCAGTCTCTTTAGCAAGCACCCCACCAACCCCAAAAGCGACCAGCGGTTTGAAGTGTTGGCACCTTCGTTTCCTTAGCCACCGTATTTGAAAACCGGCGGCCTCCTAACCCATAAAATTTGCCTCGCCGCTTGATCTTTCAAAAGAGAGTGTACACTCGAAGTACTCCGTGGCACTCCGTGTACAAACTCGCTATTGATTTTATGTTCGATTCGATAGTTAGTTTGCATTCGTTGTAGGTCTATAGTGAATATCTTTGCTATATATACATTATTGCAGAGCCTAATAGAAGACTCTGCGTTATTGTTGATGTGACCTGCAACTTGCAAGTCAATGGACGATTAAAATCTCAAATCATAAACGTGAATTGGAATGATCCAGAATTGAACGACATCTTATGATAACAAAAGACGTTGACAGATTCATTTTCTCTAAAATATCGCTTTTTGGTATTAACACCGATGTTATAAAGATTGATTGACAGGCGATTTGCTAAAATTAATGTATAATAATTATTATGCTCTGCAGGATTAGAAGGAGGAATCGAAAGTTTAACGACAGCTTATGACAACAGAGGCCGTTGCCGCGCTGCAGTTGAGTACCTTATTAATTATATAGTAAGCCATAAAAAGCGTTTTTAGGGTGTTTAGTTAGAGGATGGCATAATGCAATGTTTATAGCGTCATCTTTGGGGTGACAATAATTTGAGGTCACCCGCCCCCCGCGTCTCTCCAAGCTTGAGACTGGTACTTATTGGCAAAATATATTGGTTGAAACCTGTTGTCGTCATGCATTTGGTGATCCAGCTGCGGTAGAAAATCGCAAGGTGGAATGTGTTCAGCTCTGCGTATCGGCCAGTGTGCTGTTAAAACGCTTAGCTTTCACGTCCATATGATAATTAGGCTCTAAATAGAAACATACATCGAAACGAATCCCTGCCTACAGACCTTTGAATTAATGTATGTGCATAATGTGCGTGGTTATGTATGAATGTATGTATGTATGTGTTTGTATGTGTTTGTATGTGTGAGTATGTACGTATGTACGCACGAACGTATCTATAATTGAGTAGAACTATGACCAGTAACACATGCATACATACATGCATACGTACGTATGTTTCTATGTATGTATGTATGTATGTATGTATGTATGTATGTATGTATGCATGTATGTTTGTTTGTTTGTTTGTATGTTTGTTTGTTTGTTTGTGTGCATGTGTTACTGGCCATAGTTATACACGATTGTGTCGTATTCGCATTGCTGTGCTGTGTTTACTTTCCAGTAATTGGAATCGAATGAAATGAAATGCTTCTTCTCCAAATGAATATTCAACGACCGGTATGAAGAAAGAAGGAAAGTCTAAAATGGCGAAGAAGAATTCTCTTTCAATCAGTCTCGTGAGATTTGAATTTGCTGCAGACCTCTGGCGAACGTTAAAGCGAAAACCGATAGCCGCATTTGTAATTTTATTTTTCTAGCGCATTTTTGGGAATCAATACTCTACGAGTAGAACTATTCTATTATAGATCTGGATTTGATTTCTGGTCAAACCCTGGCTGTACCTATGGGTGCCTGCACATATTATATGGGACAACAGGGTATAGCTTACCTACCTTTGGAAAATTAATACTTGTCGATTAACCTCCCGAAGGTACTACCTTTGGGTTTTTAAGAAATTTCTTTTCTCTAAAGCACTAGTGACTTAACGATACGCAAAGTGTCACTGAGAAATTTTCATTGGGAAATATCTACGAAAAATACTCTGGTCCCATGGTCTTTTTTTTATTGCTTCACATTTTTCAGGGTGTTGCTAAAAAGGTTTGATCATGACCATTGTATTTTGTCCCCAACTCCTGCAAAAATATATGCAGGCGCCGATAGCGTAGTTGTACGAAGAATATTCTTCTATCTTTTGTTTATGTTGTTTGGTAAGAAAGCTGTCAAGTTCAGAGTTTCAGACTGAACATAGGTCATTATTATTTCGTTGTTTAATATATATCATTGCTTTTGACGTATAGCTTTATTACTGACTTTGATATGAAGCCGACGAAATATTCGGTCATCGACCTACACTGTGTCTGATTTTACATCCGGGACTTTTGGAGGTCAGTTGAGTTTTCGTCCTGTTTGTTTTATTGACGATTGTCATAACAAAGCGAAGACGACTTCATTCAGCAATGAGAAACTGCGCCATATACATGTATGTATATATATATATATATATATACATGTATATGTATTGAAGAATAGATGACTTAAAACGACCTCTAAGGAACGACACAGTTGACTTGGTTTACTTCTGCTCCATTCAGAATTTTATCCTGCTGAGTACCCGGATGACAGTGCATTTAATAATAGACCAGTCACTTACATCACCTTCTGTGCTTCAGAAAAGACGGTCTCTGAATGTTTCTTATCCCTCTAATAATTCTAATTAGAATTATTATATGGATATGCCCTAGGTGCTAGAAAACCGGTTTTTCCATTCTGATCTTCCATCTGTTGGTTCAAAGCGCCCTCTGGCAATTTTCAGCTCAAGGCGTTGTATGAATCTGTTATTGCATTACGTTAATGATAATGTTATGATGGTGTTTATTTTCGTATAGCGTAATTTCTATTCGTTTTTTCTATGCAAACGTTTGTTTTTATGTCAGTTGTGTAGAGTTTAATTTTTAACCTTTTTCATAATTTTCAGCTAATTCTAGTTTGTAATGCTTGTAAGATGAAGCAAGTACTATGCTATTTTACCCGGTAATGGTGTTAGGTGATATAATATTATGTGCGTTGACCGCTTAAAAGAGGTGTCTAAATTTCGTTACCATTCTTTTTGAGTGCTTTGTATATTCTTTTGTTATTATACTCGAAGCTACTATAATTATTATCGACACAAACGTCAATATACAGGGTGCGGCCAAAAAAAATACCCCCCTACGAAAATTGCGATTTCTCGAAAACCGCCGAATATTTTGTTACAAATATTTTCATTCTTATTCGTAACATATTTTTACACATTCTCTGAAAATTTGATGCCAGTATCTTTATTTTTGTGATCAAGACATCAGGCAGAAGAAAGAACTTCATTTTTTCAACTGAACAAGGCATTCACGAAATAAGAAATCATATTTTTACATAAAATAGCCTGTGGTGTGCCATAATTACGTCATTTCCGCTTTGCGGATCGTGTTCTTCACCGATGAAAAGATCTTTTACATCAATCCACCAATTAATAATCAAAACAATCGTGTCTGTGCGTAGAAGTAAAAAGCCGATATCCATCCAAGCGTCTGTTGGTCGAAAGAGCTAAGTTCTCTCCCCACATCATGGTTTCTGCATGTGTCAGCTATGAGGGTAAAGAACGCTTACAATTCATTGACGAGAAGGCAAAAGTCAATGCTACGTGGAGAATCTTTTGCCTAAGCTTGTCGATGATTGTCACACTGTCTTGGGAAATCAGTTCCCTTTTCAGCAAGATGGAGCGCCCGCTCACGGCGCCAAGCTGGCCCAAGATTGGTTAACAAGCCACTGTCTTGACTTCATCGACAAGGATTCGTGGCCGCCAAATTCCCAAGATATGAACGCACTCGACTATGCTGTCTGGGGTGCAATGCTTGAGACTTACAACAAACTTACCACAAAGCCAAAGAACATTTCTGAACTGAAAAATACGCTGCAAATCATTAGGAATGGCCTGCCACTTGAGACCACTCAGAAGTCTGTTCTGGGCTTTCGAAAACGTCTGCAAGCTTGAGTAAAAGCAAACGGTGTTCACTTCGAACATTCATTGCACAAAACTTAACAGTGTGGCCTAATCTTGTCAAGAACAATAAGTAACCTTGAACTTTGTTACATTTCTGTTTGCGCCGTTACTTTGTTACTTATTGCTGTCACTAAATGTCTGTTGAAACGAAAATTGCATTGTTTCACTTCAGGGTTGCACCATTTTGGTGTTCATGATTCAAATTTCATTAAATTTAGCCAAGTTGTAGATAAATATGTGTCAAATAGACTGGTGAAGTTTTATAACAAAATGATCAGCGGTTTTTGAGAAATCGCGATTTTCGTAAAGGGGTATTTTTTTTGGCCGCACCCTGTAGGTAGTTTCTGTTTAATGACGACCTGTCATAATTGACATGATTTAGCGTAACCCTCCTCCTTTATCCAAGCTTGGGACTGGCACTCTCAGATTATTTGTCTGTAGCGGCATAAATTATTCGATTATAGCCTAATAAAAAATATAAATATTGATTTTGAATGTACAATTGTAGCTTTTAAAATTCTATCAACTATATTATTGTTGCAGAAAATATTTAAGGTTCTTTTGCCTATCGCAGGCTACATCTCTGCCTTTTATTATGTTTAGGAACTTCACTGGCTTCCTCTCCGTGCTCGCATGTAATGTAGAATCATCACTCTGATCCTAAAGGCTCAGCAGGGTCTTGCGGTAGGGGGAGTCTTGCCCCAAAACATCTGACTATACAATGTTGTACTTTGCCCTCACTCAGCTTCCTCCCACCGTCCACTTCGTTCATACAGCAGACTAGACCTCTTGGTTTCTAGCTCTAGAACTGCTATGGCTCAGTCTCGATCATTTGTCTTAATTGGTCTCTTTGGAATGCACTTTCTCCATCTGTTCGCTCTACGATTCTATCTGGCAGACATCCTATCTTCTTCGTTCTCTCTTCTCAAAACTTACATCTTCTTGTGGGACCTTGCGCAATGGAAGCGCATCTGAACGGTTCATTCTGATGGAAGCGCTTTATAGATGCTCAAATATAATACATTATAAGTGTGAAGTTATTATTATAACGTGTTGTTATTAATCGTAAATTTAAAATTGTCCAATGTTTCTGATCATTTATTTGCGATTCGGTCTAATTATAGGTTAGGCTTCAGTGACGATTGCACGGGTTGCAGGTATGTGGAGATTTAAATTGACAGCGACCGTGTGAAGATTATTCCGATTTCAATGTTGTTTTGTGTCTATTGTGCATTTTTTGTTCGAACGGTTAGCCTACCAGTGTATTCTTCGACAAGCACAGCTAGACTTGCGTAATTATACTGTGACATTTCTAAATCTTGTCATGAGACAAAGGTGCTATTAGAAGATTTCCGACTAAACATGTATGTAGATTTTTCAATAATAGTATACCTATATATGCTGATACTTGAAGGCATGTCTGTAGTAAAAGCTGTTAAAATAATGAAGTAATTTTCAAACGGTTTTCTAATGCCAAAATGATATTCAAATACCTGTAGGTTTTTACCATAGCACCCCACCCTAATTAAGACAAATTTATATGGCCCCCGATTCTGATGTTGTATTTTTAATTAGAGATTTGTGTAGCATCGCTAAGATTCCCTATTAATAGTGATGACTGATGAGCTATATTAATTAACTGAGAGGCAAAGTGAAATGTCGAGACTTTTTTGATTTCTTAAATTATTGACACATTGTAATCGTAATCTATTTTATATAGCGCCACTCAGCTGTCTTCGCTGGTAAATAGAGAGACTTCAGGCGAATGTTGTGTTGCCATGACGTCACCATGTTCCTTAGAGGCTTAGAGCATTGTAACGTTCTGTTCTGAGCAGCACTGCATTAAGGCTAATCCTGGCCCGGGGGTGGGGGCAGCGATTACCCTCTAATGCCTACCTTTGACAACCCTCAGGTCGACCACGCACATATTAATAACTGTAGGCCCTTACAAACTGAGGGCTCGGGTGCTGAAGTACCCTCTTTATAACCTTTGCTACAAGGGTTGTTTTGAGGTACCGTACCGCAAGTGTAATTTTTAGAGCATTGCAACGTACGCTTCTGAGTTGAGCTGTATCGTGCATTCAATTCGCATTTACTGCGGGGTCGAATAGCGAGCTATGTAGCCTAGCTATTCGGTATTCGACCGAATACGAATAGGGGTCACGTGACATCGGTTTCTGCATATGAGGTCGAATACCGAATAGCTATAGTTGGTTCAATTATTCGTACTCGTCGAATAGTTCTAATCACTTATTCGGTACAGCCCTGTTGTTCTTGGGGTAAATGGGGGTTAATTGTGGGGTTAATATAAGTAGTTAGTCCCCCGATGATTCTGCCGTCAGCATCTGGTAGAGATAGACATCTGCTAGACAACCGCGAACGAACTCTTCCTTCGTCAGAACTCCATCTCTGTTGTCGTCCATCTTCTGGAAGATCTCGCGGGTCCTCGCTTCCGGTGTCTCCGCTGGATCCTCGTTGTACATCAACTGAGGTCCAACCATGTTGTAAATGGCCTGTAATGTAAGGTAACGTGTCATCATAGTTTCACTCAAGGATTCATTGACGAATTTCTACAGCGCCTCTTCAGTGGACCTAACTCAGAAGCGCTGCCGACTCTAGCACGGCAAAAAGGACGGTTTTGGGTTGAGTTTAGAATGTAAGCCTACTTCGGTAAGATCTGCAGGAAGCAAGCATATCCCATTCCATGCAGACAACTGGGTGCACCACGGAAAAGGTTCGAATCCGCTCAGGGCCGGATTAACCAGTATGCCATGTATGCCATGGCGGCGGGCCCCCCGTCGTCAGGGGGCCCCCCGCGTCTGAGCAAAAAAAATAATTTTAATGTGCATTTTCCAATTTATTCAGCTTTCCTTCAAGGGCATTGTGTAAATTTTCGTCAATTGCTGATTGTTTTTTCTTAAGGCGAACAGTGACTTGATTTATGTCGGCCCCTGTATCTAGGGCCTATGCCAGCTATGATTAATGATTTTGTCCGTATTCCATAATGGCCTACTTTTAAAGAAATAGGCTCGAGTGACAGACAGGCAAACAGATATGCAATCTATAACAAAATTGACAAATTATTCAGCATTGCGCACTCTCGTGCGTTCTCTTTAGTCGATATGTGATCTAAAAATGGCGATTTCAGCGTGTCTGCAGACTGCAGGCGTTTTCTATGCAGAATTATAAAAATTTATAAAGAAAATCGCCGGGTCGTCAGCAAACATTGGGACTAGGTACGTTTGGAAGCTAAAGGTCTTAAGAAGGCATTAGAGAAAGTTTGGTGACGTTTGCAGCCAATTGCAGGCTTGCAGCGCAGCCGTTCATCTCCTCATTTACCAGTGAACGATGCCGAAGAATAAAATATTTCAATGTTCTGGTGCTCAAAAAAGGCGAGTAGCGAAAGAACGCGCTGACAGGGAAAGAAATAGCGTTTCGTCTATTCCAAAACTGGATAGATTTTTCATGAACTCCACTGCAGTGACAGCCACGTCAAATGAGTCGGAGCAGGGGCAGATTGGAAATGGTGACGATAGTTACATGTATGTGCCATGCACTGACGTTACATCTGAAGAGCCTGAAATTTGCGAGTCTCGTGTCGTAGAGATGACAACACAAAATTCTGCATCGTCAGCTGCAGAGAATCATTATGTCGAAGACATACCATACGGTAAGGGTTCATTTGTGTTGGCTATTTAATCAAGAACCTTGCTCATGTTATAACTGTGAAATGATTTAAGTCGCATATAAAATATATATATGTATATATATATATATAGGGGATAATAGGCCTATGTACTTATATCAAAGAACTTTGCTTCATTCATTCATTCGCTTTATAGAATAAGGCCTATAAAAATAGGCCTATAGAGCCCTGTCAAGAAAGCTAATTCAGGATCCGAGCGCTGCAAAGAAAAAGAACTTGAGAGATTTATGAAACAGTTTCATTGGTCAGATGTAGGCCTAATCGAGACTTAGAAGAGTAAATGTAGGTGCTCTGCTTGATGCACAGCAAACATTAGTTCTGTCATTAGAGCCTTGAAGGGAGCTCATTGGTAGGCTAAGCCTAACAGAATGACGGTTTCCTCCTTTCTACCCTAGGCGTCATAAATCCAGCAGAGTCTGTATTCATTGGACAATAGAAATTATGGTTTTCGCAAGTAAGCTCTATGTTGAAATTTAAAAATTTCATGTGAAATGACATTAATTGTTTATAACATAGAGCTACAGTATGGTACTTGTAAGTTGTATTTGTTTTAACAGGGCGACCTGAACCTGACGAGACCTGTGGTGGTACAGACGAGAGTTGTGTCCAAGAAAACGAGGTAGGCCTATGTTGCGTTTCCAAAGATCCATCTGACTGGTTCCCAGTCTCCTCAGCGACCGTGGCATATTAGCTACAGCAAGAACCCCAGCCAAACGATAATGCTGCGAATGACTATCCAGCATCTGCAAGACGCTACAGCCCAACTTCCAGTGCACCTAAAGGTCGTATTCGTAAGTTCAATAACCAGCTCTTTTATGGTAAAGCTGTGAATGGCGAAACTGAGCTAAGAAAATGGATGCTGTATAGCCCGTCTAAAGGATCTGTGTACTGTTTTTTTGCACACTCATGAACAGCAACAAGGATAAATTCTCCCAGGTTGATGGCTTCAGCAACTGGCAAGTTTCAAATAAGAAAACCAAAATGCACGAGCAGAGCACAAACCACAGGGATTGCATTATTAAAGTGAATACACGGCGTAACGAGAAAGCTCTTGTTGATAAAAGCATCGCGCAACAAATGGAAAAAAGAAAACAAATACGTGGGGCTGTAGCCTGTATAGGAAGAGTATGGTGACGGAAAGTAATGGTGAATTAAGGGCCCCCCTGAGAATATGGCGGCGGGCCCCCCGAGGGCTTAATCCGGGCCTGAATCCGCTCGATATATATTCTGCATACTTGCAGTTCTTGCGAATTAGTGTATAGTAGGCTTACTGGTGAAATGTCACGAGAGAAGAAACAGGTCTCGAGAAAATTAGAGTATAGGAGAAAGCAGTGGCGTCTAACCCCCCCACTTGGAGTGGGAGAACAAACACCCCCCCCCCCATTTTCGCCGACTTAATTTTTTTACGAGAATCTGTTCTTATATTACGTATGCACGGAAGGGAAGGATCACAAAATTTAGGCGATGTACGCATGCCAAATAAATGTCTAATTATGACGTATACATTAGGCTAATAGGATAATAGCAAAGATAATAGGATATGGGGGTGTCAACCAAATACACAGGGGAGGGGTCGAAAATACGATTGTTTGCATACGTAATTATATGGATGGTCATTAAGAGCGTGTCCATTGTTTGACTTAATTCTGCAGTGATGAATTTCAAACGCAAATGTTTGAGCAAAGAACAGGGAATTTAGGAGCATTAAGAGCCTTAGCAAAATCAAGACGCAATATGGCTCAGCTCTACCTAATACCTATGGCTAAATATGCCTAAAATGGTATACGCTTAATAGGCAAGTAGAAAAGTTGTACAATTCTAAATCATTAAAACTTACCACTGCGAAATATCCTGTTGCTGCAGTAGCCGAAAAGAAATATTGCTCTTAAACACAGACGGAGACTTGGTCTTATATTGGGGGGGGGGGGGGGAACAAACGAGCGGCCGAAGGACGATCGCCGAAGCCGAATTCGTTTGGGAGTATGTTTCCCTCCCCAATGTTGAAAACGTTTGAATTTCCACACTGCAATGGTAGCATGTAATAGGCTGTCATTTTAACGAAATTGTTCATCATTTCAGTGACTTCAAAACTGTCCCCACAAATTATTAAAATTTTTCAAATTTACACACTGTAATGGTAGGCTAACACTTGAAGCCGTCATGTCAAAAATTTCTCATAATTTCATTTTTGAAAGAGATGTTTTAAGACTTCAGTAAAGACCTCGCCTACTCCTAGTTTTCTTTTAACTTAAGCTTATTTTGAATTTCCATAGTGTCATGGTAAGATTTTTCATTTTTCAGTGCTGATAGCCTAGCCATGGTTTAGGACTTTACAGTGCTGACTTCCAATTGTATACAATTTTTGGATTTGCACATTGTAGCCGTAGCCTTTTAAGCTGTCATGATTTCAGTGGTTTATTAAGACTTGAATAAATGTCCCATTGTTTAATTTTTTATTTATAAAATATTATGGTAGCTTTTAAGCTGCTATCTTATACGAATTCTCATTATAGATAAATAGTGCATAACACAGTACATAATAAATTATGATATTTATGAAATATTTCTTAAACATTGGGACGATATAAGCATCTCCGTCCCCCCCCCTTAAGTCTCCGTCCATGCGCTTAGAAGCTGGAAATTAAGAATTCGAATTCTCCACAGAAGTTCTCTGTGTAGGCAGACCTTTAGCTGTTGAAAACTCATGCTGATGTCGATGCAACTCTTCGAGAAATAAGAAAAACTTAACACATAAAGTTATAAACAGTCAAATTCGGTTGTCCACAGTATAATGACTATCATCTCGCTTCTAGCACTTTACGTCTGCATCTCTAGCATGGAAAGACTGCTTACATGTAAGCCTACATCAGACCTGCTCTTATCCATATCAGCGATCTGCTGGCTGGGAATCTAATACGAAACATCTGTTATTAGCTTAATTAGGCTTAGGCTACTTTTACAGAAGGGACCACTGTCCGTCGTGTCAGAAGACTGAGGCAGGCGCTGCACTTGCACAGCAGCAAGTGTCTTAGAACGGATCGTTTGATTCCTGCTGCGCGACCGTCGCAATCATTAACTTTGTTCCCTTCATCACCTGCCGTATCGCGGGCTTCGGCTTGGCTCCGTCAGTAACCGTGACAAGGGATAAGAGGTCAATTCCGAATGACTGTGATCCACCCTTGTATGCCAGCCAGAGACCTGACTGACACTAATGTCTATGAGTTTTCGTACTCCCTACCAAATATGTGACTTCAAACGAACCGTGGGTTCGTTAGTTCGAGGCAACATGGGTTTTCGACTATAATTTTCGTATTCCAGGCCTTTATTTAATAGAAATTCAGCAAACCCCCCCCCCAATTTACACCCGAAAAACGTCAAACCCCCCCCACTTTCAGAAGCCGTGGGAGAACGTTCTCCCAACCCCTCCATTGGTAGACGCCACTGGGAGAAAGGGATAAAATTTTAGATCGAGTATAGACGGAGACAGCATATTCCAAGAGTGGGGCCAATTAATGCCCTTAATCACCATTGGTATCCCAGAATTCTATGCCAATCATACACAATGCATGTGTTATATTACCGGTATATAAGTTGCCAATTTGCAATCCCTGCCTTTCATCCAATCGTCAATCTCCCACCCTGTTTAGCCCTGTCATCCACAATGTATTTACCCATAGACCTATCGTTTCCTCTCCATTCCCCCATGCACACCTACCCCGATTATCTCCGTCATCTCCTTTGGTTCAATCGTTCCATCTCCGTTGACGTCATACATCTGGAAAGCCCATTCCAGCTTCTGCTCCGGTTTTCCAGCGGACGTGATGTTGATGGCAAGCAGGAATTCTTTGAAGTCGATCTTTCCGCTGTTGTCCGAATCGAATGTTCGGAAGACGTGTTCGCAGAACTTGTCGGCGTTTCCTTGAGGGAAGAAACTCGAGTAGACGTCGAGGAACTTGGATCTGGTCAGCTGACCGTTTGGACAATCCCTCTACAATCAAACGGACACCCTTAACGTATATTGTATTGTGTTCTATTGTATTGTATAATGTATTGTGTTTGGTTTATGTTGTGTCGTATTGTATTGTATTGTGCTGCATTGTATTGTATTGAAAATTTGTAAAGCGCTTCTTTCAGCAAAAGCCTTTCAGAGGCGCTCCCAGTGCGATCGAATCCAAGAGAAAAGGCAGTTTTTTGGAACCCTTGCATTGCATATATGTACAAATACGCTTCTCTAGCTACCCTACAAAAGTCATTTAGCTATACAGTCATCATGGGCGGAGTTTGGTTTCCGTTCTTGGGAGGGCTAACCCCGTGTATGGGCCTTCTTAGGGGGCTAACCCCGAAAAAGGATACCATTTTCATGGTAAAAAAGTTGAATCTGGGCCTTCCTGGGGGGGGGCTTAGCCCCCCTAGCCCCTGATAAACTCCGCCCATGACAGTCATCTATATAACATTTATTTTACTGTATAGGCTACTATTTATTTTTGCACTACATCACATTTACTAGTTAAATCTGTTAACTGCTATGGTTGACTGTTTAGATATGAATAGAATAGGTTAATTGTAATGTAATCAAATGTCATTGGACGAATGTAGGATAATTATACAGACTACAGAGCTATTTAACATAGTTATTCTAATGTGGAACGTTATTTATTTTGCGTATATCATTTGCATCTTTTCGATACCATGCATTCTCCCCCACCCTGCCGTACGCAAATCGCCATGGATATCCGATTACCCTCCCTACCAGGCATATACCTACGTAATATAATGGACGGTGCTACGGCGATGCGAGTTGGTGTATGGCAACTAATCGGCCAACCAGCCAATCTATCAATCAATCAATCAACCAATCAATCAATCAACCAATCAATCAACCAATCTATCAATCTATGTCTATCTATCTACTATCTATCTATTGTTTGTTTGTATGCGCACTTGTTATAGCGCCCCTTCAAGCTCTTTCTACTCAGAGGCGTTCCCGAATGCAGAGCGGACACTGCATCGGAGTTTCACGCCGAAGCGCTGAGCAATTGTGAGTGAAGGACTTGCCCAAGGTCCTTACGCGGCGAGGTGGATTCGAACCTCGAACCTTCCGGCTCCAAGGCAACGACGCCACCACTACACCACCGCTCCCCATATAACAATCAACCAATCAATCAGTAATCGATTGTAATTTATCTATCACTGTCAGTCGATCATCGTTTCTTATCCAGAGACACCGTGAAGATAGCAGCTGCTTCCACCTATACTCTGATGATCAGAGTCTGATCTACACTGACAGAAGCCACATCCTCCTGTCCGCCCCCACACATATACATCCACTGACCCTATAGTGCCCCACAGGGTCATGACCCCAGACAACCGATGCAAAGAACGTTGCCTCAATTACCCTCAGGGTCAGAGGTCAATCTGTCGGTCTGTGTTATGTAGCGCCATCGTAAAATGATGGCAGAAGAGTCGTCGATCAAAGAACCGGAAGGACGTCCGGGTCGATCTGCGCATGCGCCACGCACCACTGCCTGGAGTTCGTCATGTGGGGAGAGACAGAAACAGACAGATAGACAGACAAAACATAGATAGACAGAGACATAGAGACAGAGCCGGAGAATCTAGACAGAGATAAGAGAACATAGAGTCAAAAGACAGACAGATAGACAGATAGATACACGTAGACAGCGAGAGACATAGAGGCAGACAGACAGACAGACAGACAGACAGAGGGGTCTGATGATGAAGAGGAAAAGTGGTGGGGTGGGGGTGAGGGTGGGGTGTGGATCGACAAGATCGGAAATTGACCTTTCCACATTTCGGATCCACTATTCCGTCTGATGTATGCACGCAGACGAATAAGAGGAAACTGCACCGGGTAGGGAACGTACGTTTCATCCTGACCCTCACTTTGCGCCTTGACCAGGTAGCCTACGTCGATCGAGAAGTACACTGTAGGCCTATAGGCTATAATTGCGCAAACAATGACGGAGTCCAGTCCTCTGCTTGTCACACCCTTAAAACGGATGAGGTATGGCACAATGGCAGAATGGCAAACGTGGTTTGTGCATTACCAGATAAAATTGGAGTATTGCAAGGAGCATAGGCGGAGACTTGGTCTAGGAGTGGGGGGGGGGGCAACTATCGACCGACCAAAGGACGATCGCCGAGGCACCACATTTTTGGCGGACAGCTGAGTCACCGACATTTTCCATTTATGTGATTGAAATTTTCTTTAAAAACATACCATTTTTCTCTGTCAAAATAGCTGAGTTAACCAAAAATGTCCTGAATATTCTAGCACTGTAGATTTTTTAAAACTATTTGTGCATATTGGGGGGGGGGGGAGCATGAGCATGGACGGTTCCCACCACAAACGTTGGGGGACTGTCACCCATAAGTCTCCGCCAATGACAAGGAGACGGATTGATAGTCGCAACATCTCTTCCCGCCACTCTCCCATGCGTTCGTTGACTCAAACTTTCATTCACTAGGTGGACATGGACAAAGAAGAAGCTGGACATGGTGCGCCTTGCATGGCTGCCAATAATTAAATTCAACTCCTGTAATTACTTGTGATGAAGTTTTTCCCACAAAGCGCCCACAACTCCCCCCCCCCCCTGCTAGCACAGAACGTTATGCTTACCTAGATAAAAAATCTAGCTCAAAGTCTGATAGTATCATAAACTGTCTCTGTTAAACTTCGCATCGTACGCTAACTATTGTTGTTTTCCGTTGAGTGATGCAGCCGGACATAATCGCACCAGAAGCTGACAGATGCCAGAGAAAATTATATAGCGCTGTGTTATATTCGTGGAATCCACGATGACGCAGGAAATCAATCAGAATCTATACATGTAGAATCTATATATTGGGCTCAGACACACATCGCTTTAAATCAAAATTAAAGGAATTTTATCGGCAGCTTCATTAGTTTGTACGCTTTGCAGCCAGCACGGGGGGCATAAGTCATGGACAGAAAATAACGATGATTAAGGTGCTTTAATAAACCTCAACAATGTTTGCAACGGGAAAAGTGCTCCACCTAAGAAAAGGCTTGCTATGGCATGCAGGCCTACTGTAGGGGGCATTAGGGGCCGTGAAAACGTACATTATCTACCATGGACATTACCCCACCCCACCCCGAACAAAAGCCCCCCCGGACCAGGCCTATATATATATACTAGCTGTACCCAGCCACGCGTTGCTGTGGCAGAAAAGACCTCCCCCTTTCCCTCCTTCTCCCCTTCCCTCCCCGTGGCAGAAAAGACCTCCCCTCCCCCTCCTTCTCCCCTCCCCTCCCCTCTGCTCCTTTCCTCCCTCACACCGTCGTTTACTGACAGCGGATAGAGCCGAAGAATGTTGGAAGGCCGCAATGGAATTATTTATCGACTCGCTTATGACGTCACGGGACGCGACCTCATTCATGTTTTGTCACTGTGTTTCGGTGCAAGCGTGCGGTTTGGTTGAAATTGTAAATGGCGGTCGAACGGATTGCAAAGCAAAGTTGACTTTTTGTGGAAACGATTTTTTTTTTCGGGGAAAAAAATGTTGTGACCTGGTACTATTGGAATGGAAGGTTTTGGTAAATTTTCAAAACAATCGGCGCGTTACTTTCGGCGTGATCGTGACCGCAGTATTTAAAGTGATGCAAAGTGATAATTTTTGACTTTTTGTGGAAACGATGGTTTTTTTGGGGTGGGTAAAAATGTTGTGACCTGCCGCTATTGGAATGGAAGGTTTCGGTAAATTTTCAAAAGAATCGGTGCTTAACTTTCGGCGTTATCGTGACCGCACTATTGCAAAGTTTAATTTTTATTTATATAGATAAACTAGCTGTACCCAGCCACGCGTTGCTGTGGCAGAAAAGACCTCCCCTCCCCCCTCCCCCTCCCTCCCCCTCCCCCTTCCCCTCCTCCTTCCCCTCCGCCTCCCCCTCCCCTCCCCCTCCCCCTCCGTCCCCCTCCCTCACACCGTCCTTTACTCAAATCAAATCAAATCAAATCAAATCAAAATCAAATCAAATCAAATCAAATTTATTGCTCCCAAAACAGAAAATAATAAAATAGATACAGCAATTACATAATACTACTTGCTAAATGAAGCTAAGGATGTTAAATAAAAAAAATAAAAAATACATGGGCAAACAAGTAGCAATTCAAGGGAAGCAATAGGAGCCCCAGAAGGGAAAATCCCACTAGTTAGGGGCCCTAGATAATGATTACTCATGGCAAAGATGCTGGATAGATGACGCATGTATTGTTAGTATCAAAGTGGGAGCGGCTATAGCCCAAGAATGTTATAAGGCCGCTTTCGTAATATTCGACTCGCTTATGACGTCACGGGACGCAACCTCATTGATGTATCGTCACTGTGTTTTACGGGTGAAGACAATTCTGAAATTTTGCAAGCGCGTGGTTTGGTTGAAGTTGCAAATGGCGGACGAACGGATTGCAAAGTTTACTTTTTGTGGAAAAGGTTGGGTTTTTTCGTGGAAAAGAAATCCTAAGACACGGTGCTATTAGAATGGAAGGTTTTGGTAAATTTTCACAAAAATCGGTGCGTGAGTTTCGGCGTGATTGCGTGATAAACTATTGGAAAGTTTCATTTTTATTTATATAGATGTAGCGGCTGTAGCCTATGCATGTCACCATGCGGGGAGCCCGCTGTGGCGCACTGGATAACAAATGGATATCAGCGGAGCAGAGTTCTATTTCCGAAGAGTGTCTATCCCCCGTAGGATAGACGTGCTTTGTAGGCTGCTATTAATTAGCTCTCTGTATACTGCATACTGCAGGTTGTCTGTTCTGCAGTGGCAGCGCCAGGATTTCAGTTTTGGGGGAGGGCTGAAGTTGGTTCAGAAAATTTTCCCTCGTTTTTATTAGCCAAAATTTGTGACAACCTTTTTTTAGTCGTTTGAAAAAATATTCCATTTCCCCGTCAAAAATCTGACGACTCATTTTAGTCGTCCAATGGTTTTAGCCTTTGTTTTCCCGATTTTGCTCTTTGTCAGGTCAGTATACATACGCTATGTAGCCTACCCAACCTTTCATTCGCTAGGTGGGCGCCCTCACATGGTGGCAAGAGGGGTACTACCCCCCCTGAAAAATTGATTTTATTATTTTTTACTGCTGCTTTTTGGTTTTCAACAAATTTATTTGCGCCAAGGCACCAATGTTACCAACGATAATTATAAAATGTGAAACTGGAAAATTTACATTGATAAACCTCTGTGAAAAATACCCATGCATGTTCTTAATTATCCGCTTTGCATTTTAAAGCTCTTGTAACAAATTTTTAATCGTGGCCATTGTGTTTTGCCCCTCTTGCAAAATGTTCAATTGTTCATGCATATATACGGTGTCCCAAGTGAAGTGAGCCCCTTTTTGTTTTGGTGGTATACTTGTCAATTCTAAATGAAACTCAATAAAATTTCAGAGAGTGTAAGAGGGATAAATTATCAATGTTTCCTGAAAATTTTATTCAATTCTACAAACAGAGTCCGAAGTTATGCACATTTAAATTTGGACAAAGGAAAATGTAAGTTTCCAACATGTAAAAGATAGGAAATTACTGCTTGCAACTGCACGTCTTACTTTCTAAATTAATAATTATTTCCGTCATATTTCCGTCATTTCCATGATGGGGGACAATAATAAAAATGGTTTCCGCAAAGAAGATTTGAGTTTAATAAAAAATTTAATAGGAGGAAAACATTACGGTGCAAAAGGTTTTTAATGGAATTTCCTAACAGAAACTGGCCCATCGCAGCCTTATGAAACTCGCATGCGCGTCACGTTGACCAGAGACCACTTCAAACTGCGAAATGTGGCAGAATGGAATCGTTTTGATCAAAGGGATTGTTGACAATGCAATCAGTGAATGGCGAAAGCAAGTTAGAGCATGCATTCGAGGCTTTCGAGCTAATGGACCGCATTTTGAACATCAGCTTTGAATAACAGCGCTAACACTAATTTCCTATCTTTTACATGTTGGAAACTTACATTTTTCACTGCCCAAATTTGAACGTTCATAACTTCGGACACTGTTTGTAGTATTGGATGAAATTTTCAGGAAACATTGATAATTGATCCCTCTTACATTCTCTGAAATTCTATAGAGTTTCATTTAGAATTGACAAGTATATCGCCAAAACAAAAAGGGGCTCACTTCACTTGGGACACCGTGTATAGGCTTAGATATATTTTTGCGATGTTCGTGCATAATAATAAGTCGATAGGTCAGTGTATTATAGGACTCAGATGGGTGTAGAAGAGTGTAGATCCTCTTGCAGTATACAACACAAAGACCATTGAAATCCGTTGCCAAACAGACCATTGTGAGGAAGGCTTCGAACACCTACGGGCATTGAGCCCATGGTTGTTGTTGTTGTTGTTGTTGATGATGATGATGATGATGATGATGATGATGATGATGATGATGATGACGACGACGAGGACGACGACGACGACGATGATGATGATGATGATGATGATGATGACCTTGTAGGTAGGCCTACTATTACATAATACAATATATATGTAATTATATTTAATATTGTATAATATATATATCTATATAAATAAAAATGAAACTTTCCAATAGTTCGTCGCATTACCACGCCGAAAGCTACGCACCGATTGTTGTGAAAATTTACCAAAACCTTCCATTCAAATAGCACCGTGTCTTAAGATTTTTTCACCCCAAAAAACGCAATCGTTTCCACAAAAAGTGAACTTGGCAATCCGTTCGTCCGCCATTTACAAATTCAACACGTCCCACACGGCTAAACGCTGTCTCCAAACACAGCAGACGAAACATCAATGAGGTGGCGTTCTGTGACGTCATAAGCGAGTCGCGATTAATTTACCAAAGAGGCCGCTTTTAGGCCTTTTCCCAGAGCGGCCTTTGGGCTTGGAATGGACGCTGCGACGGAGGAAAGGAGCGGAGGGAGCGGGACAAAGACGGTGGGGAGGGAGCGGAGGGGGAGGTGGAGGTCAAGAGGAGGGGAAGGAGAGGGGGACGGAGGGGGAGGGGGAGGGGGAGGGGAGGGGGAGGGGGAGGGGGAGGGGGAGGGGAGGGGAGGGGGAGGGGGAGGGGAAGGGGAGGGAGAGGGGGAGGAGGGGGAGTGGAGCCTCTTTTCAGCCACAGCAACGCGTGGCCGGGTTCAGCTAATATATATATATATATATATATATATATATATAAAATTATATAATGCGACCATGCAGCTACATATACATACATGGACTGAGACCCATGGTGCACGCTCATGCAATGCAAAGAGTATACGCTCTATAGGTCTGGCCTGTGCATATCTATATTCGCGGGACAAAATCTATATTGTATTGTATTGTATAAAAACATTTATAAAGCGCCACCACTAGGGTGAACCGTTTAGAGGCGCTCCCAGTGCGCAAGGCCACGAGAGAAGAAATAAGTTTTGAGGAAAGAAAATGAGGAGGAGGGATTACCAGTTAGCAGTTGAGACCGAGTAGATGGAGACAGAGTATTCCAAAGAGATGTAAATAGATGCAACAACCATTGTACCATTTCATCCTTTCTATCATTCAACCATTGTAGCACCTCAACCATTGTACCACCTCAACCATTGTAGCATCTCAACCATTGTACCACCTCAACCATTGTACCACCTCAACCATTGTAGCATCTCAACCATTGTACCACCTCAACGATTGTACCACCTCAACCATTGTAGCATCTCAACCATTGTACCACCTCAACGATTGTACCACCTCAACCATTGTACCACCTCAACCATTGTACCATTTCATCCTTTCTATCATTCAACCATTGTACCACCTCAACCATTGTAGCACCTCAACGATTGTACCACCTCAACCATTGTAGCATCTCAACCATTGTACCACCTCAACGATTGTACCACCTCAACCATTGTAGCATCTCAACCATTGTACCACCTCAACCATTGTACCACCTCAACCATTGTAGCATCTCAACCATTGTACCACCTCAACGATTGTACCACCTCAACCATTGTAGCATCTCAACCATTGTACCACCTCAACGATTGTACCACCTCAACCATTGTAGCATCTCAACCATTGTACCACCTCAACGATTGTACCACCTCAACCATTGTAGCATCTCAACCATTGTACCACCTCAACGATTGTACCACCTCAACCATTGTAGCATCTCAACCATTGTACCACCTCAACGATTGTACCACCTCAACCATTGTACCACCTCAACCATTGTAGCACTTACCATGAATCCTTTGTACCAGGCTTTGATCTGTTGCTTGTTGAAGTAAGTGTTGTCCATCAGAAACTGCATGTCCTCCTTCGGCAGTTTCCTACTCGCAGACACACCCATTGCACCTCTATTATACGCCTTCCTCCTCGTATACGCCTGTCCTGCAGATGCCTGTCTGTCTCTGTCTGGTCGTCTGTTTGATTGTCTGATTCTCTGTCTGTTTGTTCCTTTAGATGTCCTGTCCTATCCGTGTTTGTCTATAACTGGAGTTGTTTGGCGGTGTACCGTCGAGTTTTCCACTGTTCCAACGTTCCACTGTTCCAACGTTCCACTGTTCCAACGTTCCACTGTTCCAACGTTCCACTGTTCCACCGTTTCACTGCTACACCGTTCCAACGTTCCACTGTTACACCGTTCCAATGTTACACCGTTCCAATGTTCCACCGTTACACCGTTCCACTGTTCCAACGTTCCACTGTTCCACCGTTCCACTGTTTCACCATTCCAATGTTCCACCGTTCAACTGGCGAGTTGTCTAAAATCGATAATCAATCATATTTTCAGGCCATCGCATGACGCACTAATATATTTTCAAATACCTAATTGATTAGTTGAAAAATCTATAGGCCTACTATATACACGTCAAAGAGTTTGTCATTCTGTAGGCTATGTATTGTATTTGTTTGTATGGTGCAGGGGTGGATCCAGAAGGGGGCATGACCCGCCCCATTGAGAACTTTGCACATTTGTCACCAGATATTCTGACGGGAAAAATGGACGTGCCCCCCCATCCGGTTCGTTCGTGCAGACTTACAACCAATGCAGCGGGAAAAGTTGGCAGAGAAGACAGAGTGAAAAGTAGCGTATGACCGGTTAAAGGGTTCCATAGATGAAACTTTAGCTGAGTCTACAATTTAGCAGGCCTACAATTAATGTTAGGCTATCTAGATAGGAGTTGGATTGATAAAAAAAAGTTGTTGCTAAAATAAAAGCTGGATTGATTTCAAGAAATCTTCTCCTAGGCTACGCGAAAACTGGATTGATGAAAAGGCCTCATGCCAGTAAAGTAAAAGTCGGAATGATGAAAACTGATTATGCTGCGCCAAGCTAAAAAAGGGGAATAATTTATTGCGCTAAAGCGACCGTTTCCCACGTCACGTTTCGCTCTACACGTGCTTCTATCACCCACGGTGTGACCCACCATCTCCACAGTCAAAGTCTGTTTATTGCAAGAACTTCAGACTCCACTTCTGTTCACAAGTCCCACTGTCAGTATTTATGGCTGTTCTTCATTGTCTCCTAAGAATTAAAAAAAACCGCATCTATGACCGGCTGGACGAGTAATAAAGACTAACTTCCGTTTGCTATTAGCATCCATGTCAAACGCCAAGAATTCTGAACGGTCGGATCCTTTATTACCAGCGACCGCCAGAGGGTCACGACGTGACTGCCTCTTTGAATAATTGATCTATGGAGCGCACGGCAACTTCCGCCACATTGATAATCCGTCTAAGAATAATAAACTCGCAAAAGACGACGCAACAGGGTTGGCAGGTCGTCGCGAAAAGCGCGAATTGGGCCACTTTGAACAATCGCCCACGCGACCTCGCGATATTATGGTCTCCTTTTGAATTGTAACGCAGACGCAACGGCGATGCAGTGAATTTCAATACTTTGACCGTTGTAGCCTATGTTAGGCCTAGGCCTCTACTAGGTGCTACTATTCAAATGTCGTGCTGCAAACTTAATGACAAACTAATATTCTATGAGTCTATGACGCATGAACTATAATTTTAGTCTAGGCCTACTCTATGATAGGCTATCAAAGCAATCACTGCCAATCAGCCATCTTTATTTCTAAGCCGATGGTTTCATAACTTGTCTTGTGATGTGACTAACGAAGCCGATAAACACGTTTCCATGTGCATAGCAACATCGTGCTAATGTGTTCATTTGACTTCTCATCTTGCGACACTTGGGCTACTTTTTACATGAAAGTATTTTCGAAATCTGACAACCCTGCGTTGTAAAGCTCATTTTAGGCCTATTATTTGGTTCTGTTTGCAACCGCCTATGCATATAAATGAATTAAAATGAGTTTACATAGATGTCTTCTTAAGTCGTGACTGCACGCCTCACATTTTCGACTCCGATTCGTGGATGTTTTGGATGGAAATTCATTTCGTAAGTTCTTGGCCTGGACCACGCTACCGATGATCGCCACTGGACGGATCCATTGCGAACAACCCACAAGGGATGCCAGGTTGCCACAACAACACCTCCGCCACCTTACGAGTGATTGCCGTTCCCGCATACATGGATGGGATAAGAAAGAGAGCTGCTGTCAACATATGGCGAGGGACTATAAATTCGGTCCACCACTCAACATCGGACGAGAAACTATCGGCTGGACTCATAATAATTATGTGGAGTTCGTCGGTGGTGACTCGATTTTGCTATCGGGCGTCGTCTTTGCTTGCCCATGGATGACTCTGTCTGTCGTAGAGACTCTGTAACATCGTAGACTAGAGTTTCTGATGGGCGCCGTTCCTGGCTGCCAGCTTTGTAATTGTATTTGTTTTTTATGTTGTGTCTCAGTTGGCGCCGTTGATGGCTGCCATATTTGTCTTGTATTTGTTTTTTGTGTCATGTTTTTGTGCTTGTAAATCAGAGTGCGTTTGCAGCTGATACATTAAAGAATATACTTACTTACTTACTTACTTACATGCACACAATCATAGCTACATGTATTTCATGGTGCACCAGTGCTGCAATGGAACACCCACGCGATTCTATCTTTGCCTTTATTTCTTCGTAGGCGAAGATTTCATCGTCAACATCCGGGGTCTGGTGTTATGATATATGGTTCGACTAAAGTCACTAAAATCTCCACAGAGTCGACGACCATTATGGGCGATAGAATATTTATGGCTAATGCGGGATGGATTTGGAAGGCGACTGGACTTTGTCACTTTGGAAAGACGATTTGACGTTAGGCCTAAAGAGAGCGGCATAAAATAGGCGACAGGAAGAAATCGTTCAATATTCAAACAGGGATCATACATCAATTTACGCCTGCATCCGTAGACAGGGAATCGAGGGAGGCGCCCAGATCTGGTATAGGCTACATACATGCATACATGTATTTCGGTACCGAACTCCGACGCTGCAGGCGCTTTGGCAGTGCTCATCCCAAGCGTGAATAAATGAGGAGGGCGACGCTAATGATATGTTATTACAGCGTCGTTAAACTGAAACATAAAGTATCGGATCGAAGTAGAATTTCTGTGCGACAGGCGCTATATATATATATATATATATATATAGGCTAAGTAGGCCTAACGACAATCTAAGGGACAAGTCATTAGGTTATCGAAATCTGAAAACATATAGGCCTAGCCTAGCCTAAGGGACTCTCGACAGAAGCCAAATATTATTATTTCGTATAGGTCCTAGGCCTAAAAATTCATATCAATCACATAAATTTCAATCACATAAATTTGTATAGCGCCCCCTCAAGATCTCTACTCAGAGATCGTACATTTTCTTATGTTTTTGCCCCCGCCTCTACGAGTAGGCTACAAAAGTTAGGCCTACACCAAGTTTACAGAATAGCGCATCAACAACACTTACAACAGTTGCTTTTCTCTCAACGTTCGCCTGTTGTTGACTTTCGTTAATCCAGTCGCTCTATAACGCTGCTTAAGCATTTTAAATAACTTCAATTCTTGATTGCTACAGTCCATGATTAAATTTTATTTAGTTAATATTATAGTTGGGAATAAAATATTTTTACTCTCCATAATATTTTTACATTTTTAGTGTCAATTTCTATTTTTATTGCAGACTATGCAGAGGTTCGGTTTTTTCCGAACACCGTGTATATAACGTATCTCTACGAAATAACTAATCAGAGGCACTTACTCCGTGGATGAGCTTGCAAGCATAAGTTAGGCCTACAGAGTGAGAATTGGGGAAAAATGACTGGACTCCACTTGGAATTGGGGTGCTAAAACAGACTTCATTATGTGACTGTAAGAAAGACTGGGGTTGAACCCCCCCCCAAACCCCGGCAATTCTCACCCTGGTTAGCTAAAATTGCACTTACATAGTTCAGTTGGAGATGATTTAACTCTGGTTCTCGTAGATCCTCATGCAGATAATGAAAGAGTTTAAAAAATAATAATTTCTCGTTATTGATCTTTTTATGTCAGTTTTGCTAACAATCGACAAAATAAATAGATGTTCCATCCAAAACACACAGAAGACAAACGAACGCGATGCAGTTAAACCTCAGTACACGACGCGACGTCTGCAGCGCCACGTAGCGAATGAATCGCGTTGTAGCGTCACCTAGCGAGAGTCAGCAGCACTGGTCAGTAGCCTAATAGAAGGCTCTGGTCAGCAGCACTCATCATCATTATCTTTTGTGTTACAGCGATTTGAGCGGACGAATTCGGCTTAGAAATGTTCCGTAACTTGCCGTGTGAAACATGACAACAGGAACGTTTGATAAGCTATACACATTACCACCTCTCTCATTTCATCCCATGGTGGTCAAGAAATTTAGGTTTCCTCATGTGGCTTTACCTCGGGTCTCAGGAGGTTAACCTCCTGAGACCCGAGGTAAAGCCACATGAGGAAACCTAAATTTTATCATTTATTCATATCATATGGGATACAAATAAGTCACATATACAGTCATATTATTGTATTACATACGGTTTTGGAAAAAAATGATGTCCAACTAAAGGGACAACAGGTCTTGTATGTTCATGTCCATTCTAATGGACAAGTAATAATGTCCAACTAAAGGGACAACAGGTCTTGTATGTTCATGTCCATTTTAATGGACAAGTAATAATGTCCAACTAAAGGGACAACAGGTCTTGTATGTTCATGTCCATTTTAATGGACAAGTAATAATGTCCAACTAAAGGGACAACAGGTCTTGTATGTTCATGTCCATTTTAATGGACAAGTAATAATGTCCAACTAAAGGGACAACAGGTCTTGTATGTTCATGTCCATTTTAATGGACAAGTAATAATGTCCAAATGAAAGGATAACAGTTTCAGAAAATCAGTCCATAGCAATAGGCAAGCAATGTTGTGCAATATAATTGTTGAAAGGAATTTTTCCAAATGTATCTAATCTTTGTGGAACTGTTCAAAGCAATTGCGCTCAGTACGCAAACACAAATACACTTTGCAAGACTGACATTTGACTTTGGTCTTGCCACTACATCCATTATTTCTACAACGCATGGCATTTTTAATAGGTTTGAAGCTTCTCTCTCCTTGATAGATGACAAAGTCAAGCACCAAGCCTTCGGGGCTGGCAAGAACGAAGTTCTTGAGTCCAACAGGATTTGGCTTGTTGGGAACATATTGGCGCAAACTGCAGGCTCCGGTGAAGGGGATAATCTGTTCGTCTACACAAACATCTAGTGTTCGTTCTTGCAGCAAGCAGCCTTGTTGTATTCCATCCAGAAAAGGCCTAACCTTCCACAGACAATCTGCTTTCTTCACATTGTCTGAAATATCCACATCGACAACAATCTTCAGACCATTTCGGATGCGAAACTAGCGATCACGAGAGATTGTCTTAGCAACTATTGGAATTCGCAATGACTTTTGCCAAAACATCTTAATGTGTGGATATCCAATGCTAGACATCAGTATGCTAGCACCCAGGAAACGCTGAATTTCAGCTGGAGTTGTGTTCAGACTTCTCCCAGATACTGCCACGGAATTCACATTTGTACAATGTGAAAACAATGTGAAGATGTCTTTGTCCAGATACTGCATCATGTAATCCAAAGGTTTCCAATCTGCTCGAGTCTCACTAGCATCACTGTTAGGAACATTGAATGTGGGAACAGTGGGTGAAAACAGATCTGTCTTTTTCCAATAGTTACTCCTATCACCACGTAGACTTGCAAGAGGTTCATCATCACTATCGTCTTCAGATGAAGAAGGAGATGCATCGCATGGATCCTGATGAACTTCATTGTTTTCCACAATTTCATCTTCCGAAACATCGGACAAGTCTGAATCATCTTCTAGAATTTTTTGAAGTGCAGCCGCAGTACTGTAACGCCCTGCAAAAGATGAAGACAAGTAATGAAATAATCTCTGTTAGTTCAGTTCCAACATTATAGCCTAATCACCTTATAATCTGGGCATATTGGATAGCGTGCAAAGTGATAATCTGAAACTGAGGCAGGGTTACTGTCAGAAACTTATTAAATGGGTTAATTCTAATGTTACATAGACCGAAATCGGGCATTTGTGTAGGGCCTACAGTCAGCGTTTACAGAGATTCGGGTTAGAAGGATTTGGGTCGACCATGATAAGACTCAAACCCACAGTCCACTATATTGGACACAACAAAAGTACCATAAATGTCGCTATGCATCGCGTCATAAAAGTATTGACGATGTTATAATCTTATATTAGTAATAATTTCGGTGAACGTGTATTTTAGTATGGTAAATTATTTTCACGCTTATAATTGCACAAAAACAGTCTCAAAATATTTCTGCCAACGTGCTATTGCCAAACTGATGTATTATTATACTTAGAATTTTTTAAAAAGAAGTAAATCGATTGAAAATTTTTAATATTTTGTCACAACAAACCGCCGATCGAAGTTGTTATTCAATTCTGACCCTTTCCGGAAGTTGCGTGCGGCATGTGTGCAATAAGGCAGCACTCAAAAATAATTAAGCAAGTAAGTAAAAGTCCAGCTTTTCAATTGCATCTTGTTTTATGAATCCAACTTCTGTTTCAATAATAATTATTTTTCATCAATCCAGCTCCAATTTAAGCTAGAACATTTTCATTAACCCAGCTTCCATTTCTCGCCCGTGATTTTCGTCAATCCAGCTTCAATTTCATTTATTTAAATAAACCCATCCAGCTTCCATTACTTAAGCTTTTTTCCTTTAATCCGGCTTCTATTTCAGATTTAGAAATATCGTCATCCAGCTTCCATTTATCATTTTAAACTTAGGACCGAAGTTTTGACGTACACACGTCGATGGTTTAGGCGCGTACCCCAACTTCCGGTCATATGTTGTGGTTCAATGGCGATTCGAGCGGCGATTTCGCATGGGAAATGTGACATTTTAAAAGCTCATTTTATGTCAATATTCTTGTTCTCAACAAATTTTAAGCATGCGGTTCGATGACTTGGTCAAATTTAAGCTGTTTGGAATAATTTACGGCACTTTTTGAGTCACTATAAGCGTGAAAATAATTTACCATACTAAAATACACGTTTACCATAATTTCCAATAAGTATTTCTGCGCCTGATTTAAAAATTCCTAAAATTATTGCTTAAAAAATGAATGTTTACCTATTCGAATCAACGGTCGAGTTTCATCCGACTTGGACGCCATTTTGTCAACAATCCAATGCTCAAACAAGTGTAATCTACTCGCTAGGTGAATGAGCTGGACAGTGGTTTTTAAAATAGTTAAGCGCGCACGATTTATTACAATTTTCGAACCGTTGTTCATCCTAATGTACGCGGGGTCTCAGGAGGTTAAAGCCAATGGACTGGCAGATAACTCATCATCATCATCATCATCATCATCATCATCATCATGGTATGGCATATGAACATTTGTAAAGTGTTTAAGCGCCTCTTACAGACTAGCTATTCAAGGGCGCTCTCAGCGTGACAGCTCCGAGGAAATAAAAAAGACTTCAAGTAACGAAGGGCTGAAGATGACACCCCCAATAAGATCTTACTACGGATAGTGGGAGGGAGGTCATTCCACAAAGAAGGGTCTACAACGGCAAAGGCACGGTGTTGGGCCATGGCAGTCCTTGTCCTTGGAACCAATAGATCAAGTCGATCAGCAGACCGGAGAGGCCGCGAAGAGACTGCAGAGAGGGGTTTATGCATCAAGTCACAAAGGTATTTAGGAGCTTGTCCAGTTTGAGCTTTAGAAACTAAGAGCAGTACCTTGAATTGAATACGAGAGGCAATGGGAAGCCAATGAAGAACGTCAGTCATGTAGGTAGAAATGTGGGAGTAGCGAGGTAGACGAGCAATGAGTCTGGCTGCTGAGTTCATAACTGACTTAAGGGAGGATAAGCGAACTTTAGGAAGCCCAGCAAATAGTGAGTTGCAGTAGTCGATTCAACAGCAAATAAAAGCATGAACAATGGTTTTAAATACAGAAGAGGAAACAGATCTTCTGATGGCTCTCAGACGCCTAAGGTGATAATAACATGAGCGTGTCAACTGTGAGAGGTGATCAGAGAACGAAAGGGTGCTATCAAGAGTGACACCCAAATCACGGACACTAGATGAAAATGTAAAGTCAGGGTACATTGAGGACAAGAGAGAGAAGTTAAGTTTAAGGAGCTGGTGTTTAGTACCAAACCAGATCAATTGCATCTTAGTGGGATTAAGGCAAAGTCGGTTGGCAGACATCCATGCGTGGAGATCATGTGACAAGGAGTCGATCAGTCCCACAAGAACAACCTGATCAGCAGGAGGACCATGTACAAAGGTCTGGACATCGTCAGCATATAGGTGGCCAGTGGCCAAGTGTTTAGCAAATAAAGAAGGAATTTCAGCAGTATAAAGTAGATACAAGGACTGAGCCCTGCGGGACTCCAAAACTAACTTTAGCCCAGGTCATTCTGGAATCACCAAGGACGACCATCTGAGTACGATCTGAAAGGTAAGATTTGAACCAGTTAAGAGGGGGTCCAGAGAGGCCACAAGAAAGTTGTGACGCTGCAGCAGTATCATCATCATCATCATGTAATATTTTCTATAATGAACAGACCACAACCGGTTACAGTGTAATGTATCATAGGCCTATGCTACTCATCATATAGTCCCTATTAGTCCTATTATGCTGCTTAGCTGTTTCAAAGCACCTTGTAAGTTGTAAGCAAAAGCTCCAACTGATATACGCTATAGGATATGCAGATAACTCGGGAAAAGAAAATAACCGAACGTTTAATGACCAAATTCAGATATCAGATGTCAATACCAATTATTGTGCTAAGAAAAAGTGCATTATTCAGCAGCAGATTAGCGTTTTGATTATGCAGTGCAAACATGATATAGCCTATTATATACAAATGACTAATTTAAGATTTAAACAATCTGCAAAAACAAGCTGGCAGCCATAGCATGGATTGCAATGTGCTGTATAGAAATCTTGAAGTACAATTAGGACTTCCATGAATTGCATGCCTACCTATAGGCCTACTCTTACCCTACCCCAACCCCAACTGGCTCTGATCTATATTACCGGAAATCACCCTCCAGCTTATGTCTAAACGCACTTAAACGCCTCACCCTTTATCTTTTGAAGGTCGATGGAAACGCATGCTCCAAACCCCACCACTTTCGTTTTTGACAGATCCTTCTGCCAAGTAAAGACACCAGCTACAATCAATCAATCAATCAACCAACTAATCAATCAATCAATCAATCAATCAATCAACTAATCAATCAATCAATCAACCAACCAATCAATCAATCAATCAATCGGTGTCATTCGAAGTCCATTTTCCAATCAATGTTCTGGCGGCAGGCAATCAACGACAATCAAGGACCAATCAACGACGCTCCCAAAGCTTCTGTCGCTCGACATCGAGATCCTCGATCGAAGGCACCGGACGTGGAAGGTCCAACAAGGAACGCTCGTCCGTCAGGATGTGATCCGCTTCCGCTATAGAAACGACCAAAAGTATTAGATTCAGCTTAACGACACTGTGTGATAACAAAGATCATTAGCGTCGCCCTCCTCCTTTATCCAAGCTTGAGACTGGCAGTGGCAGAGTGCAAACAGCGGTGGAATTAAACGACCAAAAGAGTAACACTTCTAATCACGCTTGACAAGAGGGGCATGCGCAAAAACCCAGGGACATTTATGAACCCGGGCTGCAGTGTTCAATCTAGATGTCTCTGGGGAAGTTCCCCCACCCCAGGAATGAGAATTTCCCCCTCCAGAAAAATCTAGAGGTGTTGCACACATGTATACACATAGCATTTTCTCCAAGAATAAGTTTATATGCAACATTCCCCACCACCCTGAAAAAATCGACATACACAGATCTGTGAAGTTTTGCCACCTGCAGAAGAATTCGACTGTGAATCATTGAAGTACTAGACTACTAGTAAAAAGTCATCAAAAATCTAAATTTCCAGTTAAAGGATGTTGTGGGTGTCTGATTCCGGCTGAACCGTTGGTGTCCGCCAAAAACGGCCACCCCCCGCAGGGGGACTCGATTAAACACTGCCTGGGCGCGGAGTAGTTGTACAAAGTTTAGAATTTATGCAATCAGTTTAAACCTCAAATTAACCACAGAATAAAATCATAATTTTAAATATAAATATTTTTTCAATTCAATTCAAATCAATTTGTTTATTGATAAAAAAAGACAGACAATATTATACATTCACAATAGTACACAGTGGTTATTGACAATAATTTTTCGTAGTTGACAATAAGATGATACAGATATAGCCTAGTGTACAATGGTGTACTGCATAAATTATGTTAGAGAGCAGTAGGCTACCGAAATGGTAAATATTATGTAGCACATTGTACACACACTTCTATTATTTCAATGGGACCAATTAATGCTAATAATAATAATAATAATAATAATAATAATAATAATAATAATAATGACAATAACAGAAAAAATAATAGTAAAAATAATAGTCTTCAGCAAAGACTAGCCATCCCAGTACAATGCTATCCCAAATTTAAATTCTTGAAATCCTGAGGGATTATATCGAGGGCTTAAAGGCAAAGGTGCACATCTCCGGTTTTCAGCATTAAGAGATATTCGAATTTGAAAGTTTACGCGTCTTGCATAATTCGAAAATTGGTAGCAACAGAATTGTAAACCCATTTTAAATAACTGTAGACATTGCTCTACAACCTCAAACCAAAAATGTAGCTTTGCCAAAAAAATTAATTCGCCAAAAATGTTTTTATAACAGAAACTGTTGAAAAGTTGCAAGATGTGCACCTTTGCCTATAAGCCTTGTAAGAGAAAGAAGATGTGAACTTTTGCCTGTCAAGATCATGGGCCTTTGCCTGTGAAAGCAAGGAGATGTGAACTTTTTCCTGTCAAGATCATGCGGCTTTGCCTGTAAAAGCAAGGAGATGTGAACTTTTGCCTGTCAAGATAATGCACATTTGCCTGCACAAGGAAGGAGTTGTGAACTTTTGCTGCGAAAATTATGCACATTTGACAGAACAGAACAAGTAACCCTTTCCCCGAGAGTCGATCAGCCATTATTTGAAAATAGACAATGTTATAGTTTTCCAAAGACATTAAAATAGGCCACCGAGATAACCTCATATCTAGAATTATATAATTATTATCTTAAAAGTATGAATATTTTATGCCCACTGGCTGTTCAACCAGATGAAATCATTTTAGGTATTTTTAAACACTGAAAATAGGCCTACTAGCAAAAATACTAGCAAGATTATACATGATGTGTATATGCTATCACGCAGAAGTACATAACGTGCACATGTGAACCTCTGTCTGACCTTAGGTTGGCCTTCGGTGACACAATTAATTACTGCAGAAGTTCATCATTATCTTCAGTCATGAAAATCTAGCTGAATTTACGATTTAAAACTAGTAAGGCATTTACATTGAATAGTCAACCTGCACACAAAATGCAGACAATTATGAAGTTGTGCTGTTAACGTAGGCTACTAGTGATCGAATCAATAGCTATTGACATACAGGCAAAAGTTCACATACACAGAGATACGCACTTCTGCCTGTTAAGGATGTCATCGGGCAATAATGGCGGTGCTGCGCGTAGTAGCCTATATCTAGTACACAACTTAGATGTGCACTTTTGCCTGTCGAAAATTAGATAGTCCAGAAGATGCGAAATATTTAACGTGATTACGACATAATGCTTGGCGTTGATTATTAAGCGCTTTTACCAGATGAAAGAGCTTAAAATTCTGAAAATTTTGATACCAAAAACTCATTTTCGATAAAAATGGTACTTATGCACCTTTGCCTTTAAGCCCTCGATATGTACCTAAGGAAACAAAAAAATTTAAATAAAAATTGTAACAATAATAACGTGACAACATTTAGCCAACACAGATATTAATTAATATCTAAGTCAACAGGAGATCACATCTACTGTAAGGCAATTTAAAGAACTAATAACAATAATGAAATATATCTAGAAACTTTCCAGTGTCATACTAATGTCACAAAGTTTCTTCCCACATGTGTAATAACAATGGAAAATGTTGCTTTTACCTTTAATTCTTACGAATTTATTTCCATAAGCCAAGTCACCGAAATATCCCACAATGAACGTCAGAGGCACCAAAGGTACCAGAACAGCTGGCTTTCGCATCTTTCGAAATCTAGAAATTTCAGCATAAATATCTTGTACAAAACATAAACAAGATATTTTTCTCTAATTGACCAATTGCTGTCCACATTCTGGTGTACAGACACGGAAATAAATGTACATATTCTATAGAGTCGATCAAAAGTCAAATATTTTTAAAACTCACAGACTCACACATCATCCTAAATCCAATGTAAGTACGGTATATTCTTTAGCTTAAATAGGATAGGAAAATGGCAGATGAAACATTCTACTCAAAAGTGCATAACATGTCGTGGAGCCATTGGTGTTTGCTGAATGAGCCAATAAAAGCGCAACATTGTATATGCTGGAAACAGGCAATGAAAACATAGCATTCGTGAAGAGGTAACAAAAATTAACCTGTCAAAACAACATTGGAACAGCCAATCATAGCACAGTATTTAGATATATAGTTACCAAGATGCTTATTGTGTTTTTCCTCTGGTTCCTTTGCTTCGATCTGAGTACTATTATATTTCATGTACTATTATATTTCATGTGCCTAATGTTTCAGGTTGCCATTACTGACTGATGTTTCTTGTTTGTTTTTTGGTTTGGTTTTGGTTTTTTGTTTGTGTTTTTTTATGTTGTTGTTTTTTATGGCTTGTTGCCAAAGGTTTTTTGTGATATTGTGTGAGCTTATGCCACATTGATTTCTTCACTTGTATTTTCTTTAAAAAAATTCTATTTTCTGTTTATATCTCTAACCACACCATCTTGATTTACATTTTACGTTCAGGGGTTATCCAGGTTAGCGGGACCTGTTCCTTTCTGGATGATCCTTTCTGAGTGTTCACCGTTTATACAATCAAGGTGTCCAATGAACATTAATTTTTATTCATGTGTACTATTTTCCTTTGCTGTCTACCTTGGTTATTTGTTTGTTTGTCTGTTGTTCATTCTCAGAATAAACTGATTTGATTGATTGATTGATTGATTGAGTATTTATCAGAACGTTCAATCAACACATAGTATTCATGAAACAGCCAATCAAAGCACAGTATTTATCAGAACAGCCAATCAGCACACCTTTTTAGGGAACAGACAACAAAAACACAGATTAAACCAATGGTCACTCAAACTACAGTGCTCATGTACAAAATACATGCCTTTCCGGATGAGCAACAGAGAACTATAATAATAAGAACAACATAAACTAAATCCTAAGAAGTTAGAAAGCAAGAACGGCATACCCTGCAATGGAACCAAGAGCGGTTACAGTATAGAAAGCGGCCCACCAGTGGAAAAGGTCGCGACCCCTGGCCAGCTGAATCGCCATCTGCTGTTCCCTCATAATGTTCTGCATTGCCACCTGGCGCTCCAGCTTAAAAACGAGAACACAGAATTTATATAGCTCCATCATATATGTAACTTATCACCTTCTGTGCTGGTGGCCATGTGGCCTGGGGGTGGGCTACCATTATACCCGCTGCACATGCTGCCAAGGGTCCTTGACACTTTTTATTGCAATCTTCAAATTTCCTCTTTTTCCAAGGTTGTATCGAAAGCACTCCTGAGTAGTAATTATAAAGGGGTGCTATATAAATCTCGTAATGAATTAATAAATATTTTGTGCAATGAAAAGCAAACAAAATCAGACAAAATATATAATTAATTTCAAACAGACTCTGTGAACAGTCTAGTTGTTCACACTATAACATGAAAAATTCATGACATGCTGTATAAAGATTAAAGAACGCACGGGGTTTTCTAGCAATTTTAAGCAGGCTGAACATGTCACCTGGGCTCGCTGGCTGGACAGCATAAACTCCTGGTTCTTTTTGAAATTCTCATCCATTGCTTTTCCGAAGATGGCCCCCATGTTTCGTTAGAAATACTGAAAACAAAAGCATTCCCATAGGTTTACAGCGCAGCAACACGTTCACAAAGATCACGTAGACAGAGTTTAGCACAACTTGTATCTCGTAGTGCACCACTGTAAATAACTAACTAATAATAGTTTTCCTTTATTGAACAATCCGGTTGACAGACCCGCAACCGGTAACAGTGCAATTGAAACAATTCACAAGAATGGAAATCACAAATTAGTTACTAACAGAACAGACGGCATGCAATACGTACAAACTAGTGCTTTTAACTTTTGCAGAAACACATCACATGCAAATAGAAACGTGGATTAATTTTATGGGGTAGCAGATAAGCTAAAGTTTGGTGACCTTACATCTTTGAAGGTCCCTGCAATGCCCTGCATCGTATCGATGGCCGTGATGATGATGATGATGATGACAACGATGATGATGATCATTGGATATCGTTTAACGAGAACAACAAAATTGGCTACGCTATAATTGGCACATTACATGAATCAATCGATTTTCCTCAGCCAAACTTCATTCAGAAATGCGCTACAAAAATTCAAAGGTCTGCGTTTAGCAAGGGTGTGTTTCGTAAAACTCACAGAATAGTCGGGTAGACTAGAAAAAAACCGGGGCAAAATTGTAACAAGCATTAATTTGGTATCATTGGATTCAGAATTTGAAGCTGATCATTTGAGTGAAAATCCCCATCAATCCCATGTCAGGGATTTACAGGGTGGCCAAAAAAAGAAACCCCAAAGCGGTTTTTTGCTAATATTTCGGCCAAACGTAAGATATTCTTAATCAGTTTGGTATCATTGGATTCAGAATTTAAAGCTGATCATTTGAGTGAAAATCCCCATCAATCCCATGTCAGGGATTTACAGGGTGGCCAAAAAAAGAAACCCCAAAGCGTTTTTTGCTAATATTTCGGCCAAACGTGAGATATTCTTAATCAGTTTGGTATCATTGGATTCAGAATTTGAAGCTGATCATTTGAGTGAAAATCCCCATCAATCCCATGTCAGGGATTTACAGGGTGGCCAAAAAAAGAAACCCCAAAGCGGTTTTTTGCTAATATTTCGGCCAAACGTAAGATATTCTTAATCAGTTTGGTATCATTGGATTCAGAATTTAAAGCTGATCATTTGAGTGAAAATCCCCATCAATCCCATGTCAGGGATTTACAGGGTGGCCAAAAAAATAAACCCCAAAGCGTTTTTGCTAATATTTCGGCCAAACGTGAGATATTCTTAATCAGTTTGGTATCAATGGATTCAGAATTTAAAGCTGATCATTTGAGTGAAAATCCCCATAAATCCCATGTCAGGGATTTACAGGGTGGCCAAAAAAAGAAACCCCAAAGCGGTTTTTTGCTAATATTTCGGCCAAACGTAAGATACTCTTAATCAGTTTGGCATCATTGGATTCAGAATTTAAAGCTGATCATTTGATTGAAAATCCCCATAAATCCCACCATGTCAGGGATTTACAGGGCAGGCAAAAAGTAACCTCAAAACGTTTTTTTTGCTAATATTTCAACCAATCGTAAGACATTCTTAATCAGTTTGGTATCATTGGATTCAGAATTTAAAGCTGATCATTTGAGTGAAAATCCTTCAGAGAGTCAATTGATCTGGTTTGGAACCAAGCAACAGTTGCAAAAGCTTGAAATCTAATTATTGGCTTCATTATTCCCTGATCTAACCTTTTCCTCCAGTGAACTGGGTGTCACACTCGATAGGGATTTGACGTTTACTGAACACCTATCTCTCCTGACCAGCTCCTGTTACTAGACACTATCAACTTTGAACACTTGAAGTGACTATTGTGACTACCTACTATATCAGCCATGTAAGACGGGAGATGCATGGGATATGTTACCTAGTACCCAGATGATCTTGTTGGAACAGACAAATAGGTGGCATGGGTGTAAACACATTTCACTGATTAGCAAAGGCACTGGAAAGCAAGGAACCTTAAAATAAACATCAATACCAAGGAAACTATGGTCTGCTCTAAAATCTATGAGATATACTAAAGGTCAAGGACACGGTTGGAAATGTATTGAAACAAACTAAAAGTATCTTCAAGATCTTATCCGCTTGGTGACCCAGCTTCCTTTCTTTTTCCCACTAAGCCCATGTGACAAGACAGGCATGGTCTCCTTGTCCTGCGAGCAAGCATTGCTATGGTCAAAACTCGGGCTTTTGAATTCGCCATTCCTGCACTTTGGATCAAGCTCTTTCTAGTGACATCTTTGCAATTAACTGGTGACAAAAGTGCAACTTCTCTGCTGTCTGAAACCACTTTCTTTCTGTTTTTCTTTGTGCTGAAGGAATTCTTCTATTAGTGTGCACTGTCAGAAGCACTTTATCAATTCATAGCTGAGTGTTTATTTTGGTCTGTCTGGTGCATTTTTTACAAACGGATAGATTCTTTTCTTCATTAAGTTTTTCTCTGTGTGGCCCGTGACTCTACTAGGTCCTCATGGGTGCCAGCACAATATGGTCTACCCCAGGGCTTAGTCCTTGGTCCCATACTTTATATTGTCTACGCCTCAGGTCTTGCCACACTCCTAACAGGTTTTTGGTCAGCAGTATGCTGACAACGTCCAGGCTTACAACCATTGCTTCCCTTCTAATGTTATCTCAGCGGTTCGGATAATGAGCGGGACTTTGGATGCTCTAGAAGCATAGATGTCGTCCAATAGACCCCACTTGAACCCATCTAAGACAAAATTTATTTGGTTGGGTACATGGCAGCAACTTGCCAAACTTGAACTCTCTTCTTTGCATCTGAATTTCCTGGCTTTGTCTTTGCAACCACGGCTCATGACCTTAGTGTCCAACTTGACCAAGGACTCACTTTTGCTCCTCAACTTTGCCGTCTTGCTAGAGTCTGCTACAATCAGCTGTGCCAGCTTCGCACCGTCATCCGTTCTCTTACGACTGCTGAAACTCTTACTTTAGTGCATACCTTCATTAGATCTCGCATTTGACTATTGCTCTTCGCTTTACATTGGCCTCCCATCCAGCAGAATGACTTGTCTTGACCGGGTGCTGCGCTCTGCTGCGCGCCTTATTGGGCAAATCCCTAAATATGGTCGCGTATCAAACTACAGGCTGGAGGTGCTTCACTGACTCCCTACTCGCTAACGTATAGACTGTAGGGTAGCTGCATTGGTATGGCGATGTTCTCAGGCCTCGTCCCAATTTACCTCTCCGAGAGCTATGCTGCCTTACGTCCGGAGGGGGAAGGTTATTTCCAGGGGTTAATGCCCTACACTCCTTGCAGAGGGTGTCAACTCGAATAATCCTAACCCGAATCATCGAATATGCCGAATACACACAAACGCCCGGATCCCTGAATACTGTTTTATAACAGAAAACGGCCAACCCCAGAAAATTGTTCAGAGTTGAACTGAATATATAGCACAATCGACCTATTTAAGTGTTGCTGCCACACAGTCTAGTGTCTAAAAATCGTTAGCTTTGTGAAAATCGACTTCAGTGATCCGGCCGAAATGCGTTTCAGTGATGCGATCGAGTTTCGGCGATTCGGGTTACACCCTTGCAGAGTATCTACTAGCAGGACCATAATAAATTATGTCCTTGTGCTCATAAACTGTCATAAAACATTCTCAGATCCTTGTCGGTTAAATAAACGAAAATATTATGTGATTTTTATTCAGTTTTGCCAGCAAGCGACAAGTTACGTTATGCATTGGCATCATATGAGCGGAAAAATATAATCGCGCAAAGGGTGTAACAACCTGCATTATCGCTCACTTGGATCGTTTTATAAAATAACTTCATAAATATTAAAGATTAAGATGGGGATTTTCAACAAACATTAAAAAATTACCTTTACCACAGTTTTATCGCAAAACGGTGCTTGTTACAATTTTGCCCGGGTTTCGAAAATATTCACTTTATTCTACTACACTAGAAATCGTGACACTTCTGCCTTTCGAAAACTTTTACGCCACAATCTACCAACAACTCGTGTAATACAATAAATATCACAATATAAAACGTTTTTCGAGGAACTTTCGAGGAATTTTCGCAACGTCTTCCGATAACCCAATTTTCTCACGTGGTTCCCCTTAACCTCTTTTTTGACCTTTCTGGTTTCTTTTGCACAAGATCAAATTGCATTCGGCAATTCGTTGTCACTCTAAAAAATAAAAAAATAAAAAAATTTGTGTAAAAAAACAAGCAAAAAACCCAAGTTTTTCCAAAAAACATTTCCCAAGTTCGGATCGAAAAACCCAAGATCTTGTGAAAAACCCAAGGAGTGGCAACGCTGTTCGGCACAGACCTGAAACCGTTGAGGTTTAAAACTTAATTGTTATCATTCACATTTGCGACGTTCTGTAAAAATCTTGCCACTTTAATCTAATAATACTGTACTCGATGCGTAACGTCGATGGCTTGACCTGATTTTCGGCATGAACCATTTCTATTTCCTAGCAGAAATTTTGGGTTACATTTATATAGCGATTTTTTTAAAACAAAATATAATATTCTTCTTTTAATAATTCAAACTGACATGACGTATTCATTCATTCATTCAATCATTCATTCATTCATTCATTTATTCATTCATTCATTCATTCATTCATTCATTCATTCATTCGGACATTTAGGCTATAGGCCTATAGCGCTCCTTCAGGTAAAAAACCACTATTCAGTATCATGAGATTCCTGGGACTAATATCGATATTAGTCCCAGGAGATTCAAGACAGTCATGGTGTGAACGGAAGTTTAGTCATAGAACTGTTATAGGCCTAATAGTTATTAGTTATTACAAGAAATGTCAGGAATCGAATTTGACTGTATGGCAACATGCAATTAAGGCGTTCATCACATCATTCTCACTTTCTAGCCATCGCCTTCTGATAAGGCTTAAGGCTGAAATAACAGAATAGCTGACCTTGGTCGATTAGATAATTTACATTTGCATGGTGTTGCAAATAATTTACCACTACCAATATTATTAGCCTAACCTTAGGTATCGTGATAGATTGAGAGATGCTAGAGCCACTTTAGATGAACCAAGATTAGACCCAAATTATATTTGGTGTGATATATTTGCACGAGATTATCTCTGTTTTTAAGAAATTTGCTCACCCCAAACAGACTAACACGAATATGCACCCAAGCATTCCGCGAAAGTATAGTCGCTATAGACCTATTATAATTTTATTAAAAACCCATAGGCGTATATTATTATGATAATAGACTAATTAAGTTAGGGAAACTAGTTAATGAGACGCTTCTAATGTTAATTCTGAAATTTGTCCTACCCTGCGGAATGAACACCAAAAGCCTCAGTCTTGATTCATAAACTGTCTCGGACCATGTTGTCTCGGTCTCGGAACTCGCTGTCTCGACCTCAAAGTTTACTATCTTACATACATGTCATGTATATCTTATTATACTGGCCTCACATGTGGGTCATAATAATATTATTAGTAATAATTATGCACAGTGTCAATTATTCTTGATGTGTATTTTTCATTCATTTATTTTAAGAGTGATGACCAGATGTGAAAGTTTGTGAATAATTGTTACACCACCAATTAAAATATTCTTTAAACCTTTGATACTACAAGACAGTGAGAGGCAGACAGACAGACATGCATGCACGTGCATGTCTGTCAAGCTCAACCTTCAAGCTCTTTCAACTCAGAGGCGCTCCCGATTACAGCGTGGACACTGCATCGGAATGTCACGCCGAAGCGCTGAGCAATTGCGAGTGAAGGACTTGCCCAAGGCCCCTACGCGGCGACTTGAGGTGGATTCGAACCTACAACTCTCTGGCTGCAAGGCAATGAACATGCCCACTACACCACCGCACCCCACTGTCACGAGTTGCCCTTGTAAATAGTATTGGGCCCATTGTTGTAGACCTATGCATTATATACCTATATTGTGTTATGTCGTATATAATAGTATTCTGTGCTTAAATGACAGTTTGACAATAGTATATAGATGTACCTATAATAATCTAGCTTATATAATATATCGATGGTCGTCGATGGTCGTTGGGTCCAAAAGGTGTGTCGGGGGTAAAGGTCATCTGTCTGGAAGGCAGATAGGCCTATATAGGCAAGAGAACGGACTGTCTGGGGGTCAGTCGTCGGAAGCTGTCGTCGAGGAGTCATCAGTCGTCGGAGGAGGGTCAGTCGGCGGTCAGTCGTCGGAAGCTGTCGTCGAGGAGTCATCAGTCGTCGGTCGGAGATGCGAAGTGGGCATGCACGCTGAACTTTGCTGAAGGACGTTCGAGCGTAGGACAACGCACAACGGTGCAAGAAGGTGAATACTGGGCACAACGGTGCTACCAGGCGAAGTCCGAGCACAACGGTGCTACTACCAGACGAGGACGGTCTAGAAGGGGCGGACGCTTTCCCGCCATTTTCTCCGTCGCTTTCCGCCACTTCGTCGCAACTTCTCTACCACGTGACCACGTCTATGCTAGACGTGGGCGGTGTCTGTGAGAGCGGAATCTTCTCCGCCACTTCTACGACCGAGGTGGGCGGTGCCGGAAGAAACGGGCACTCCTCTACAAGACGCGACCAGCGGTCGTAGCTGGAACGCCAGCAGGACGGGAACTCTCGACGCTGGGTTCGAGAACGGACCAACGGACGACTTCAGAACCAACCAGACCAGTGAGCCGACCGAAGCCCTTCGCTGCGTAACGGGACTTCTTCACACCTGCAGAAACTGTCTCCATGCGAACGGAAACGTGAGTGGGGGCGAAGTTTTGTTGGGGGGGTCTGGGGGAGGGCACGACCATCGATTAGGGCTTTATAGGCGTAGCCTATTAACGATACTGTTTTTGCTATATATGTAACTATGTCTTTTAGTTTAATTTCAGTTGTCTTTTTATCTGAATAATTTTCTAAACGAGTTCATGCTTTGTTTTCTAGTATTTCGATGACAATATTCTAGACACCCTTTCCTTAATAGGCTAGGGCTAACTCGCCATTAAAGATAACTCATGACAATGTGGTGACAGCGGTGGGATGGTTGAGTTTGTTTAGGATATGGTCGTTGTATTAGGAACATAAGCTACATTTGACTCGATAGAATTAGACGGGGATTTAGACACTGATTAAACGATTTAGCTAAACGCATTGAAGCATTGCTAAAGATAATTTATGCTATTATAGCGTAGGTGTTTCACGCTGCATAAATAGGCCAGAGGGATTGTTTAGAGATCTGTTGTAGACTTAGTTAAACATACTTCTTCTATAGTGTCGCCTATAGTGGGGTCTAAGGTAATTATCTAGACTGAATAGATTAGCATTTGTCGCTTAGGGGATATTCTGTTTCAGTTTAGCCCAGTAGGCTAATTATTTCTCGACATGGAGCAATTGATAGCACTTGCCGAAAGGAGTGGCTTGAAGGGGCCTGAGCTTCTTGAGTTTGTGGAAAAGCACAGAGCTGATGAAGAAGCGCGACAGAAACGGATTCTTGAGCGAGAAGAGAGAGCAGCTGACAGAGAGATGCGCAAGTTTGAACTGGAGCGTCAGGCTAAAGTGGAAGCAGAACAAAACGCACTCAAGAAGTTTGAGATGGAGGAACAGGCTAAAGCTGTAGCCGAAGAAAACGCCATGAAGAAGTTAGATTTGGAGAGACAGGCCACGGCCGAAGCCGAAGCTAATGTAATGAGGAAGTTAGATTTGGAGAGACAAGTAAAAGCAGAAGCCGATGAATCTGCAATGAGAAAATTGGAACTTGAAAGAAAGATGAAACAGGAGGCGCACGAGCAAGCATTGGAAATGCAAAAGGAGCAGCATGAACAATCCATGGCTTTGGAGAAAGCTAAGCTCGAAGGAAAGACTGTACGGCAGGCTAGTATCAGAAGTGTTAGTGAAAACGCAGCATCTGAAGAGGATGGTGAAGAGGAGGAGGAAGAGGAGCGGACCTCGGATTTTACAGTCAATGCGAGGAAAGGACCAAAGCTACCTCCATTTGAGGATGGCAAAGATAATATGGACGCTTATCTGAGAAGATTTGAGAAATATGCGTCTATTCGAAAATGGAAAAGGCAGGAGTGGGCAGTTTATTTGGCCGCACTTTTGAAGGGACGCGCTTTAGATGTGTTTGCGTGTATGCCGCCTGAACAATACGACGATTACGACGCATTGAAAGATGCTCTTCTGAAAAGATATCAGATGACGGAAGAAGGCTTTCACAAGCGGTTTAATAATTGTAGACCGGAGACGGGAGAAGCGCCTCAACAATTCATCACCAGGTTAGAAAGCTACTTGATGAGATGGATTGAGCTCGCCAAAGTCACTCAAGACTTTGATGGATTGAAGAGTTTGCTGGTAAAGAAGCAGTATCTCTCTGTTGTGAGCAAAGAATTGGCGCTGTTCTTGAGAGAAAGGGCGCCAAAAGATCTTCAGGAACTGGCTAAATTGGCGGAGACCTACATAGAGGCACACGAAGTAAAGTCAAAACAGCCATACCAGTCGGACTACGGAGAGAAAGAAGTAAGAACAGAGGGAAAATTTCTCAAGCCAGACTTCGCTAAGGAAAATGAGAGGGCTGGAAAGAAAGACCAAAAACGTAACGGGGCTACTGATAGGCCTTGTTTTTTTTGTAACCGATACGGGCACTCCTATAATTCATGTCGGTTTAGAATGAATACGTCACATAAAGCAGCAGGAATGCAGACTTCCTGGAAGCCTAGAAATGCACGGCAGAACCAGAAGAAAAAAACTGAGAACAAGAAAGATAAATCAGCATCTTCCGCAGGTGATAAGAAAACGCACCAAACGACCGCAACTTCAACCGATCCAGAAGGAACGCTGGTCAAGGAAGGGGGTGACGAAAATGCTGGTCAGGCGTTGAAAAATCTGTCCGATGGTGAAGATGTCGAACTAAGATGTGGTTGCAAAGCGCACGTCATAGCTGAAGCCTGTAGACCGGGTAAATACGGAACTGATATGAAGACAACGATTGGTTATGTAGGAGATCAACAGGTCGAAGTGCTTCGAGACACCGGATGTTCGTCAGTGGTTGTAGCCAGGAGGCTGGTGAAAAAGAATCAGATGACTGGGAAGCATGAGTTGTGCATTCTGATTGACAAAACTACGAGGAAAGTGCCAACCGCTATCATTGAAGTCAGAACGGACTACTTCACAGGGAAAGTGAAAGCGCTCTGCATGAAGGAAACATTATACGATCTTGTAATTGGAAATATATCTGGAGCAGAACTACGGCCCAGATCCTTCGACAAGAGTACTGAGGTACATGAACAAGACTTGTTGATTGACGCAGAGAAAGATGCGGGGTGTACTGAAAAGCAGTTGAATGTGACATCAGCTGTGGAAACCCGACATATGAAAGAGAAAGCGAGAGCATTGCCAAAGCAGTTACGAGTCCCAGAATTTCAGAATGAAGTCACATTGGAAACGTTGAAGAAGGAACAAGCTGAGGACAGTTCATTGAAGAAATACTGGGAGTAGGCCTATTCTACACAGAAAGAAGCGACTGGAACGAACGATGACGATCGCATCGTACGCTTTGATGTGGAACGAGGACTGTTGTATCGCAAGTTTCGATCACCACATCATAACTTCGGCGATGAAGTGAAACAGCTGGTAATTCCATCCAGGTTGAGAACACGAGTAATGGAAATAGCCCATAGCTCAATTCTTGGAGGACACTTGGGCATTCACAAAACTCAAGAGAGAATTCTATCTCAATTCTTTTGGCCAGGATGCTACAGTGATATCGGAAGATACTGTCGATCCTGCGATATTTGTCAAAGAACCTTGCCGAAGGGGCGAGTTCAGAAAGTCCCTTTGATCAAGATGCCGATAATTGACACGGTCTTTAAGAGATGCGTGGTCGACCTGATTGGACCACTTCCATGCTCAGAGCGAGGACACCGGTACATTTTAACATTGGTGGATTGTGCAAGCCGCTATCCGGAGTGTATCGCGCTTAAGCAAATTGACACCTGTTCTGTTGCAGAAGCATTGCTTAGCATCTTTTCAAGGATGGGGGCGCCATTGGAACTGCTCTCGGATAATGGATCACAGTTCACAGGAGCAATGATGAAGGAAGTAGGTCGACTTCTGTCGATAAAACAATTATTCAGCACTCCATATCACAGTCAAAACTGTGGATTGGTTGAAAGATATAACGGAGTCATCAAACAAATGCTTCGGAAAATGTGTGCAGAGAAAGTGAAAGATTGGGATCGATACTTAGATCCTTTGATGTTCGCATATCGTGAGGTCAGTAATGAAAGTACGGGATTCAGTCCATTTGAGATGATTTACGGAAGACCTGTGCGAGGATCCATGGCGATCTTGAAAGAACTGTGGACTAAAGACATTGCTGAACCAGAGGAGAAGACGACTTATGAGTATGTTGTCGATCTGAGGAATCGTCTTCAAGAGACTTGTCATTTAGCGCAAGAAAATCTGCAGAGAGCCGCTGATAAATATAAACGTAATTTTGACAAGCATGCCAAGCCTCGAAAGTTTGATCCAGGCGATAAAGTACTGCTACTGTTGCCTACAGAGAGCAACAAACTGCAAATGCAGTGGAAAGGTCCATTTCAAGTACTGAAACGATTCGGAGAAGCTGATTATGTAATCCAGTTTCCTCACCGAGCAAAGACGTTCCATGCGAACATGCTGAAACGCTATCATGAGCGTCAACCAGAGACGGAGAACAGACCGAGCGAGGAAACCGTGAACGACGAAATGCAAGCTGTAGGAGCGGCTGTCGTCGTCGAAGAATTGTCGGATGCAGAGATGAGGATGACAGGTGAAGGAAATCTGCCACTCTTTAACAATCTGCAGAAAGAGACCTACAAAGATGTGGAGACAGGCCATGATCTGTCAGCGGATCAGAAGAAGGAGGTCGAAAATCTATTGGAGGAATTTCAAGACATCTTCAGTGATGTGCTAAGAAGAATCAAACTAGTCGGTCATCGGATTCAGCCTACGTTAAAGGTCGCAGGGCTGAAGAGGCCATATCCTGTGCCATAGGCTATGAGACAGGAGCTGGACAAGGAAATCGAGGACTAGGTTAGGGGTGATAATGTTGTGAGTGAGTAAGTCGGATGGATCATCAGTCTTTGATCTATCGTTAAGGAGCTAATCCAGTAAATGGGAGTTTAATATTTACTTGGTTTTAATTTTGCAGTCGTATTTCTTTATTATACGCTCCATAAAAAGGTTTGAAAATGTGGGGGCCGATTTTTTAAGCCGCCATCTGTAGGCCTAAATAGGAACTAGGATAAGTAAACCTAGATTTTAACAGGGCAATCGTTTTAGTTTTAGTTGTAAAGAAAAGCTAAGTTAGTTTTCTCTTAAGTGGGGGGCCATTGTCACGAGTTGCCCTTGTAAATAGTATTGGGCCCATTGTTGTAGACCTATGCATTATATACCTATATTGTGTTATGTCGTATATAATAGTATTCTGTGCTTAAATGACAGTTTGACAATAGTATATAGATGTACCTATAATAATCTAGCTTATATAATATATCGATGGTCGTCGATGGTCGTTGGGTCCAAAAGGTGTGTCGGGGGTAAAGGTCATCTGTCTGGAAGGCAGATAGGCCTATATAGGCAAGAGAACGGACTGTCTGGGGGTCAGTCGTCGGAAGCTGTCGTCGAGGAGTCATCAGTCGTCGGTCGGAGATGCGAAGTGGGCATGCACGCTGAACTTTGCTGAAGGACGTTCGAGCGTAGGACAACGCACAACGGTGCAAGAAGGTGAATACTGGGCACAACGGTGCTACCAGGCGAAGTCCGAGCACAACGGTGCTACTACCAGACGAGGACGGTCTAGAAGGGGCGGACGCTTTCCCGCCATTTTCTCCGTCGCTTTCCGCCACTTCGTCGCAACTTCTCTACCACGTGACCACGTCTATGCTAGACGTGGGCGGTGTCTGTGAGAGCGGAATCTTCTCCGCCACTTCTACGACCGAGGTGGGCGGTGCCGGAAGAAACGGGCACTCCTCTACAAGACGCGACCAGCGGTCGTAGCTGGAACGCCAGCAGGACGGGAACTCTCGACGCTGGGTTCGAGAACGGACCAACGGACGACTTCAGAACCAACCAGACCAGTGAGCCGACCGAAGCCCTTCGCTGCGTAACGGGACTTCTTCACACCTGCAGAAACTGTCTCCATGCGAACGGAAACGTGAGTGGGGGCGAAGTTTTGTTGGGGGGGTCTGGGGGAGGGCACGACCATCGATTAGGGCTTTATAGGCGTAGCCTATTAACGATACTGTTTTTGCTATATATGTAACTATGTCTTTTAGTTTAATTTCAGTTGTCTTTTTATCTGAATAATTTTCTAAACGAGTTCATGCTTTGTTTTCTAGTATTTCGATGACAATATTCTAGACACCCTTTCCTTAATAGGCTAGGGCTAACTCGCCATTAAAGATAACTCATGACACCCACAATGTATTTATGTATGTATGTATGCATGCATGCCTGTATGTATGTATGCATGCATGCCTGCATGTATGTATGCATGTATGTATGTATGTATGTATGTATGTATGTGTGCGTATGTATGTATGTATGACCTAACTATGTATACACTGTCATAACTTTCTCATGTCACAAACATCCACTGCGAACATGACATAACATTTTGTAAGACACAGTAGTAAACCAGAATGTTTTATTACAGAAGTTTCATTAAATTTACAATCAGAAAACAGTAAAACAGCACAAAGGAAGAATAGAGCAGTCCCAAAGTTAACCTGAGACACAGCAATTCGTATGAAGAGTAGGAAACTTCATTTTCTTAGCCTCCGCATACGAAGGTGGAGGATTTGGAGCAGGATAAAAGAACAAGTCCACCTCTGATCCTTCACAATTTCCAATCAGGTCATTTAATGTCAGTATCAGATCTGTTGAACAAGAACGACTTCTGTGAATGAGAAGTGTTAAAGACCACAGAGAAGAAGCCTAATACCAGGGTTAAATCCACCCAATATGGGGCGATGGTTTGGTAGACATGGTTTCTCTAAAGGATTACAAGGCAAACGTAAACGGAAGTCATGGACATTATTATAATAGCGCTGTAGAATTCATTGGAAAATCGCATTTTATGTACAATGACTACACAATGTCATCTAAACGTCATCCATGTCAACTCTGAGAGGATGCGTAGCATGCGTAGAGAGCTTACTTCACGGAAGCATTATTTTGCTACTCGCCCTGTTCCTCAGCGGATCATTAGTTAACTCCGCGTATACTCGTTGCAAATACAAATCACGCCCGTTGTAAACCGTGCTGGACATTGACAATAATATTATACAGTGCAAGAAAAACGCCTAAGGCACGAATTTTAATTTCATTCAAACGAGATTTACGGCATTTAAAAGACTTAAGTTTTACGAGCAAAAGACGTTACAAGAAATGACACAGACGACAAGCTTGCTAAACAAAATGTGATCAAGATTGGTCCCCGAAATAAACAAGATCGCACAAAAAAATCCGATTAAATTATACGAAAAACACATGGAACATTGAAAAAGAAACATACAATAGAATATTATTATTGTGTCCTTCACCATTGTCCTCTAAATTTCCTCAATGCTTCAGTTCTTAGTTTGAAGTGTATTTAAGCCAAAACAAACAAATAATAGTAATATTATGCATAAATTATATATTGGAGACGTCTAAATTTTAATCTGAAGGAAGTGTGAAGCAACGTTTAAATGCTTCTTTAGCGCCCTTCTAAAGTTTCTGAACGATAATAGGTCACATTTTGTTTGCATAACAAAGCATTCATATAATTGTATTTACGGCGGAAGATTGACGAATGATTATTATTTGCAAACAAACAAAAAATTGCTTGTGGAGGTTATAAGGTCCAGATAAACCAGCACCACTATGACACACGTCTGTTACACTCATAATAATCTCAACACAAAAACCGCAGCTGTAAAGTGATCAATTGCTATACAGGGTGGGCCATAAAAAAGTAACCCCTATGGTGTTTTGCCCATATCTTTGCCAGAAGTAAGAAATTCGAAATGAAATTTTACAGGCTTAAAGACAGTTCATATTTACACACGAAGGCCAGATTTCATCAAAATATTTCAAACAGAACTAAAGTTATATCACTTTTAGTGAGGCCACCCCTCGTTTTTTGACGATTCAAAAACGAAACGCCAAAAAATTAGGTGTTTTGCTAATATCATGGCCAGAAGTAAGAATTTCAAACTGAAATTTTACAGGTTTAAAGACAATTCATATTTACACATGATGGCCGGATTTCATCAAAATATTTCAAACACAACAAAAGTTATATCACTTTTAGTGAGGCCACCCACCGTTTTTGACGACTCAAAAACGAAACGCAACAAAAAGTCGATTTATTAAGTCTCATCTCAAATAACTATTGTCAAATGAACTTGATAGTGCTTCACAACTTGTGTTCAATGTGCCCACCACCAGTGCCAAAACTTCTTTTGAGTCTCTTTGCAAAGTTCTTGATGGACCTGTTGATTAATCTGACAGATTCCTTATTAATTTTACCAATTTGATTGTCATCTTGCTATGTGACTTCTCAGTGACGTGCATCTATGCTGGTACCATGTTGCTGTTTAAAATAGTGATAATAATGATCATCTGGCAATATCAAGGCTATTTTATAACAATTATTTGAGATGAGACTTAATAAAATTATGTTTTTGCTACTTTTTGATGGGTTACCCTTCTGAATCGTCAAAAAACGGTGGGTTGTCTCACTAAAAGTACTATAACTTTTATTCTGTTTGAAATATTTTGATGAGATCTGACCATCATGTGTAGATATGAATTGTCGTGAAGGCTGTAAAATTTCATTTTGATATTCCTACTTCTGACCAAGATATTGACCAGAATAATTGAATAGATTTTTGTTATTTTTTGTTGCGTGTCGTTTTTAAATCGTCAAAAAACGGTGGGTGGCCTCACTAAAAGTGATATAACTTTTGTTCTGTTTGAAATATTTTAATGAAATCTGGCCATCATGTGTAAATATGAATTGTCTTTAAGACTGTAAAATTTCATTTCGAAATTCTTACTTCTGGCCAAGATATGGGCAGAAAACCTCAGGGGGTTACTTTTTATGGCCCACCTTGTAGTGTAACTCAACATGTAACGCACGTAAACATTTCTATAACGCCTCGATATCAGTGGCATAGCATCACAAACTAATGGTCATTGCATACACATTACACAAGTGTCTGGTTGTAGGCCACAAATACTGCCTCCCATCACCAGACAATCCGTGCAGACACATATCTTTCTATGACAGTACAATGTACATGTACAGCACGCAATTGCAGACGTGAGAAATTCTACACCCCGCATTAAAACATCGCAAAATTAACAATAATTCCTAAACTTGAGATATAGAATAACCCCAAAACCAGCAATAATATAATGATAATCAGCGACATTTGTGCGCTTTCCTCTCAAAGCCAAGTCTGGATCTTTAGACCATCCAAAGCTGATTCTAATCCTGAACACAATGGCGCTAAGAACACTAGAACACTGCTTCTGTTCTACTATGTAAACAGAAAGGTATATTTTCATACTCCCTCCCCTTCTGCACCTCATAAGTTTGTGGATCCATTCCCAAGGCATACGTACTTGTAACTACCGTAATTTTTTTATAACCACTTTTTACAAAAGCTGATTAGTTAAAGTCATCTATAAGACATTTATTTTTCAAACATCAAATCTGCTAGCTAATTTTTTTAACTTATAAAGAAATAAAATACTAAAACTTACGTTTTAAAAAGTTTCAATACCGTACTCAAGTAAATCATGTCAAATCAAATTACTTACAATTTATAACGCACGAACATAATTAGTGACTTATTAGTCACACATACACATTTTGGCAAGACACCCCTCGTCACATATGCCCGCAAGCTAAACCACCTAAATATGATCACCACACCACTCACAACTTACATAATATAATTATTATGGATGGCCTCTTAGCCATCAACAACAAGCAAGGAATTCATAAATTCGTGCAAACATAATAGCCATATACGAAATACAAATAGTGCCAGTGCATCAATAATAAGAAAGAAAATTAGAACAACATTCGTCTTGCATAAACCACTTCATGTCATCCCATGCCTTTGGGTCAAGCCCCATAAATGTTTGCCCTATAGAGTTAAGCAACATTCATGTTCAAATCTTAGAGTAAAGTCAACATTCATGTTCAAACCTTAGAGTGAAGCCAACCTTATGTTCACCCCAAAGCCAAGATTAATTTACGTCCACAACTGTTAAGTTTCCAATCCATCGCTTAGGCTCACGTGCTGATGTCCATCCATCTCTTGCAGTTTATCCCCAATTTCCATCTACCTCTTAGGAGTAAAGCTCCTCTTCCATCCACCTGCACTAGGGCTAATGCCAGATTTAAATTCCATCCCTCTCTAACGATTAAACCTTGGTTTTCCACATATTAGTCAACAATAACAAACTGGTCCAACGTTTACTCGCTTCGAATGCTATATCAGCCAATGCACCAGAAAAGGCATCAACAGAGCCTTTATAGTATAATGCAACACTCACGGCACATACAGATAAGGTAAAGTTCTACAAAGAGGTGACACAAACGGGTTAGGCCACTATGAGGTAACTCAAGGATAACTTCAAGGGATGACTCAAAGGGGTGACCCTATGGATATAAACAGTAAAGTTCTTCAAATAGGTAACTCTAAAGGAGTGACCTCAATAGGGCACCCCACAAAGACCCAACTACAAAACTGCATCTCCAAAGGTGCGGCTTCAAAGAGGTAACTCCAAAAAGGTAATTCCAAAAAGGTAATACCAAAGAGGTAAGGTGTGGTATGGCTGAGCATAATACCCGGGTATTTGATTTAAATTCCCCTTCTTTTGCCTGTCGTGAAAACACAATTTGACAAAAAAACTTGCAACTGCAACTAACATTCATAAAAAAAATGAAGAACACCAATAACTTTGAAAAATGAGACACTTCAAGTCTTAGCCACTCCAAAGACTAGTTTCCATGCTCTCTAATAATTACTAGGTACTGTGAATAAAAAAAATAACCCATTCCATACACAAGAACAGTTTAGCTGTACACAGACTTCTTTTAAGAAGGGACCATAAATGAAAAAATAACAAGGGACCATAACTAAAGGACATCCCCAAAATGACCTCTGGACCCTGTCTGCCTTCATTATCCATAGTTTGTAATACTCTCTCCCAGTCCCCTTGCTGACACCAGAAACCAGATTGTTAACCTTGTAGCGCAAACTGTGATATGGCACATTGGCACAGTGCTACTTCCTAAGTAGGGGACCCAGGCTAAGGAGTTCCAATTCAATACAGCTGTCTGACTAAAGTTGGTTGTTCAAGGCATCCACTGAAATAATTGAATATATAAAAATTTATAAACAGATTTTAACATTGGGGCTTTACATAATAATTTCTCTTCCTTTGTCTCCCACTTTTATCCACATCTGGGCCACCATTCCTTCTGAATAGACGACCTTTATGCTTTTCCAGTAAAAATGCTCTACATTTCTCTATCCATGTCCATTGTCCATCCAAAGACAGCACTTCGAACATCTTAACAACCAAAGTGTAGTCAAACTGACTGAGATACAAATGCAGCTTCTCCCGTCAAGTCTTTAAAAAGCTTATGTGTCATACTTTTAAAAACCTAAGGATCAACATCACCGCAAGAAAAATCAGACAAATACGAACGTTAATAGGAAAAACACATTGCACCATGAGAAGAGTGAATGTCGCTTCAGACTGTTTACCGTTTCACCCCGGACCTTTGGAACCTTTACCTGGAATGGAAATGCATCGGTAGAAAAAGCGTTAAACTATTCTACAAAAAATCGATATAATACGCTGTACTACAGACCTCTGCTTAACTAATTAAAAACAATGATGAAGTTCATGAGGAAGAATTTGATTGCATTCAACAATATTAGTAACAGAAAACTTCATGAAAATTAGAATGAAAAGAACAAAAATTCCACAGCAATTGAAAAAAGTTCGGAGTTGAAATAAGACAACAGCAGTGTCTTCAGCCCACGTCAACCAAAACACTTAGCACCAACCTTAATGTGGGCCTGGTTCATGTGCACTGGTGACACGAGTCTAGAAGAAGCATGCTACGATGAAAGGTATCAAAAGCAGCCAAGATGTCAAGCAAACATGAGCCACGTTAACACGTATGCTAGAATGTAATCCGGAATGCGACGACTTTGCAACATCACGTTAAATACATGACTATGCTTGTGAGCAAGGCTGATGTTGTGCTAATATTTAAACTACCGCGTTGGAAATGTATATGATTGCACCACTCAGGAAGAGTTGCTAAATTACTGGATGCATGAAATAACATGCAGCAGCTGGCTGTAAAAGATCTGAACACTTTCATCAAGAGTGTACGAGGCTCACATTCTAGAATACGTTCACATTACTGCATCTAAAATATGAACACTTGAAACACAGCATCATTCAAGATTCACACAAACTTATATACAGCATGCGTCATTCTGACAACTGTTTCTCAGCAACAAAAAATTAAGCAGACTTAAACAGCATATTAAAATCGCAGAAACCCATGTGTAAAGACGGCACAAAGTATCATTATGTGTCAAGACGGCACAAAGTATCGTTATGTGTCAAAACGGCACAAAGCATCGTTATGTGTCAAGACGGCACAAAGTATCATTATGGGTCAAGACGGCACAAAGTATCATTATGTGTCAAGACGGCACAAAGTATCATTATGTGTCAAGATGGCACAAAGTATCATTATGTGTCAAGACGGCACAAAGTATCATTATGTGTCAAAACGGCACAAAGTATCGTTATGTGTCAAGACGGCACAAAGTATCATTATGTGTCAAGACGGCACAAAGTATCATTATGTGTCAAGACGGCACAAAGTATCATTATGTGTAAAGACCGCACAAAGTATCATGCTGTACGAAGTTCAAACCAGACAAATGGCAACTGCAGTAACAGATTTAAATAGAACCTCTCAAATCATTATTATTACCAAACACATTTTTAACGTGCACAAATTCACATAAAATTAATAAAGAGACTCATCAGTGCTAAGTGTACACTAGTTGGGACATGGCATGAGCCGCAAACCCCATAATAGTGACAGAGTAGATCAAAGAAACAGAAACAGAGCAAAACTAAGACATTATTAAACTGGCCTTCAATGCTCTCTGAAATCATCTCTGCCAACTTTCTCCACAACTTTTTCACCAAAGAGGCAGAGACACACAGTCATGGCTAGAAAAATCTTCGTCTCATTTCAACACTAATTATACAGAGTCTTCTTTTCGTTAGTAAGAAATAATTTGTGTATTGCATTCACATGGTTAATTCCACTATCTAATGACAAAGGCACCAAGCAATGGTTGCGGTACAATTGTGCGTTTAAGACTTTGGTCGAAATCTCTAACAGCGTCAACCCAATCAACCACAAGTGAAACTAAAATTAACCACAGACTGTAACACCTGCTAAACAATTGTGACAGTAAAATCAGCAAAGAATAAAAGAAATCAATAAAAGAAAGAAAAATTTAATACTAAATTTTTTTAATCCAAAATTCAAAACAAAAAGATAAAGCATTTTTAAATAATAAGCACTATAAATGTTACATTAATAATGGTAAATAATAATAAGATAACATGTAAAAAAATCTAAAATTATTAATCGTAACACTAAAAGTAATAATTAAAATATAATTAATTAATAGATGAAACAATAACGATAAACCGCAAATTCAGCCATGAGAAAACACGATAAGAGAAAATAATGAATTCCAAAGTAATAACTGAAAATAAGAAATAACAGCAGTAAACGAAACACTTCGAAAATTAAAGAAATCCTTAAAAGGATTACAGAGAATGATTGAAATTTTCAAAACCTGTGGAATAACAGAGAACTCAGAGAAAAAAAAAATGTAAATAATAATAATAAAATAATGAAAATAAGCCATAATGAGAATAGAATTGGTGATACATAAGTCAGAGAGAAAAAAATAATAATATTATGAAATAATGAAAATAAGCCACAATAGAATAGAATTGGTGATACATATGAACATGAGCAGAGGGGAAGTTCCGTTGTTGAATGTCAAGCGCCGCTAGACGATCCTTTGACCCGTTCCGAAGGCAGTGAACATGAGGCAACCAGTGAAGCAGACGGCAGACGTCATGTTGAAGACAACGCTCCAGCTCTTCCATCGATCGAGCATATACCCAGCGACGTAGACTCCGATGAAACCGGGAATGGCGCCAGCCGTATTCATCAGACCTACCGTAAAAACAAACGACATCGGTGTCAGGATCACGTCATTGGGAATTGTCTTTCACTTACTTTGTATTGTATATGACCATTTTAAAAGTGCTTCCCTCAGCAATAGCTTTTCAGAATCCATCACAGTGCGATCGACACACACGAGAAAAAAGGCAGTTGATTTGAGGCAAGAGAGAGATGAGGAAAGACTAGCAGAGAGAAAGGTGGAGCGAACTGATGTCAAGAAAGCGCAGAGCTACATCCTACAAACTTGCAATATATTTAAAATATGATTTTAATCATTTGTTAACTTAAAGTTTAAACAGATTGTAGTCAACTTTTTCTGCAATATTATATTTAAACAAAAGGCATAAATCATAAACTTTTCTACCCACACTACCCAACCAGGGCCTCCAAAAGTCGCCAGGCCCGTGTGCATTTCCCCTCCTAATCCACCCACTCGACGCCTTAAATGCGACACTGACCAAAGACTGATCCGGCGTAGTCGGGCGCAATGTCTTGGACGTTGACGGAGATGGCGCTGTGATGGAAAGCGCAGAAAGCGATTGCGGTCGTCATGCAGATGAGCGCCGACTCATACGTCGTCATGAACGACATACAGAAGAGAAAGAAACCGGCGCCACAGAACGATATGGACTGCGGAGGAGAAGGAGACAGAAGAACAGAAACAATGCATCAACAGGTGTCGCTAGTAATAATAATAATATAATAACAATAATAATTAATAATAATTAATAATAATTAATAATAATAAGTTCAATGATGATATAATAATGATGATGATAATAATAAGGGCAATATTAATAATAATAATAATAATAATAATAATGCGGTCTCAGGCTAAGCGATGAGGCCATCAGAGTGGCGGCTGGGCTTCGTCTAGGAGCCAATATCTGCCAACCTCACACCTGCGCTTGTGGCACGTTGGTCACCGCTAGAGGGACACACGGCCTCTCCTGTTCCCTTGGATTTGGTCGCGTCGCTAGGCACGCTGCCATCAACGATCTTATCCACCGTAGCCTCATCAGAGCCGGCTTTCCAGCGATCAAAGAACCACGGGGCATGCTACGTTCGGACGGGAAGAGACCAGACGGCACCACCCTTATTCCATGGAAAGCGGGCCGATGTCTCGCATGGGATGCCACAGTGGTCGACACCCTTGCGCCCTCCTATCTACAGGCAACGGCTGTCACTGCAGGAGCTGCAGCTGAAATAGCAGATAGTAGAAAGGAACAAAAATATGTGTCAATTACAGCTACACACGACTTCATTCCGCTGGCCATGGAGACGCTAGGACCCATCAATTCTAGAGGAATTGTCTTCTTAACTGACTTGGGTCGTCATTTGTCAAAGGCGTCGGACGATCTGAGAGAGACGTCCTTTCTCTTTCAAAGACTTTCAATTACTATCCAGCGCTTTAACGCTGTGGCTTTCACGGGCTCTTTCGTTAACACTTTGCCCGATTTGGAAAACGGGTAGCCTTTCAATAACATAACATGACTATAATAATAATAATAATAATAATAATAATAATAATAATAATAATAATAATAATATTAATAATAATAATAATAATAATAATAATAATAATAATTAATAATAATAAGAAGAAAAAGACCAATACGTATGCAATGATTTTAATAATCATAATATAATAACAACAATGATAATAATTAATAATAATAAGCTCAATGATGACATGATAATATGATGAAAATAATAAAAGTAGTAACAGTAATAACAGAAATAATAATTATTATAATTGAGGATAAAATATTACTCCAATAAATAAAATACAATGTGGTGTAGCTCGAATGTTATATAGACTGTTAAAGAAAGGAGGGAGTAAAGTCCAAAAAATGTGATAAGGATCAATGGTTAGAATGGTCTGGCATCAGGCAATCTCGCAAATTTAGTCACACTTAACATAGAATGAGGCAAGAAACTAACAGCAGTTCATCAAGAACAATTTCAAGTAAATACTGCCTACAGCTAAACACCCTTGCTATAATCATTGTTCCAGCAAATTTATTAGAATTATTGTTCCAGCAAACATAGTATAATCATTGTTCCAGCAAACTTATAATCATTGTTCCAGCAAACATAGTATAATCATTGTTCCAGCAAACTTATAATCATTGTTCCAGCAAACTTATTGTAATCATTGTTCGAGCAAACTTATTATAATCATTGTTCCAGCAAACTTATTGTAATCATTGTTCGAGCAAACTTATTGTAATCATTGTTCCAGCAAACTTATTATAATCATTGTTCCAGCAAACTTATTATAATCATTGTTCCAGCAAACTTAGTATAATCATTGTTCCAGCAAACTTAGTATAATCATTGTTCCAGCAAACTTATTGTAATCATTGTTCCAGCAAACTTATAATCATTGTTCCAGCAAACTTATAATCCTTGTTCCAGCAAACTTATAATCATTGTTCCAGCAAACATAGTATAATCATTGTTCCAGCAAACTTATAATCATTGTTCCAGCAAACTTATAATCATTGTTCCAGCAAACTTATTATAATCATTGTTCCAGCAAACTTATAATCATTGTTCCAGCAAACTTAGTATATAATCATTGTTCCAGCAAACTTATTGTAATCATTGTTCCATCAAACTTATTGTAATCATTGTTCCAGCAAACTTATTATAATCATTGTTCCAGCAAACTTATTATAATCATTGTTCCAGCAAACTTATTATAATCATTGTTCCAGCAAACTTATTATAATCATTGTTCCAGCAAACTTATTATAATCATTGTTCCAGCAAACTTATTATAATCATTGTTCCAGCAAACTTATTATAATCATTGTTCCAGCAAACTTATTATAATCATTGTTCCAGCAAACTTCAAACACCTACCTGAATAAATTTCCGAACAAAAGTCGTCGAGTATCCTACAAGAAAAATGGGAAAATCGACATTAAGTAAAGATGACCAACGATGATCAGGTCGGTAAGGCACTGGACAACGACCCTCCAAATGTCTGTCAGGGGTTAAAATCCTCAACAGGGCAGAAGTTTGGTTCTAGATTTATGCTTCACCTGTGCCCCTAGCCAAGTCAGCTATAATGAGTACACTGACCGTACACTGCTGATGAAAACACAATTTTTGCCTAAATAGAAGCTGGATTGATTACACGAATTCCTGCCTAATTGGAAGCTGGATTGATGAGAAGGATTGATGACAAGGTAGAAGTCGAATTGATGACTAACAATAATGCATCACAGAGAAAATAATTAAAAACGCCAAAGCGAAAGTTTACCATAAGTTTCCCATTTGCATCAGTCTGTGTAAATTACCCGTTATCCTATTGGTTTTTCTGCCTCATGTCTCTCTCTTCTTAAGACTGTCTTATTCGACCGGGTTGGACTGGGAGTGCTCCTGAGAAGTAACCTTGAATGGTAATATATCAAGTTGCCAGTAAATAACAAATAAATAAGTTGCCGCACTATCTTATGTGTCTCAATAACCAATATACACACAAGAATGTTCGATTAAAGTAGCCTATCATAGAACTGGATTCAAATCCTAGAAAAAATGCAAAAAATGGGAAAAAAGAATGAATACGATAGACTGTCCAAACCTTTGACAATCAGCTGATCTGAAAGCCAACCACTGAACCACTGGCAAGGCAAAGACACGGCCCACGGCACGACGTTAAATATCCAACCCTGTCAAACATACACACGCACAAACCCACATGTGTCTTGGTATTCATGTAGTACACGTAAATAAATTCTTGAATTGTCAAACCCGAATTTAGCAGCAACTGTCACAAAATCAAATCAATTTTGGGAAGGCATCTGATTGGTTGGAGCGTGTGCGCAGTGCACAATGTAAGAAATGTGCAATTACCATAATATACTAAATGTTAAATTAAGATTAATTTATATATAAGGCCTTAAAAAAATGTTGTGTTTCCGGTAACCCGACCGACCCTCTTTTATTGCCGCGACTCAAATAATTTTGTAAAATATTTTTATTTAAAAAAAAAAATTTGAAAAAAAAGTTTTTTGAAAAAATTTAAATTTAAAAATTAAAAAAAACAAACATTTGTATTGACATAAAAGAAAAGACGTCAACAAAATGATATTACTAGGACTGTTTTCTAGAGCAGTTTTAGGTGCAGACAGTCGGGGAAATAGGCAGTTTATACTTGCTTAGAACATGTACTTTGTTGCAGCGTGTACCGTTGTGCAAAAAAGACTAGTGGGGTATACTTTTTCGGATAGCCACTGCATAAAAATATTTTCCCAAAATAAAAATATTTTCCGACCTACCTACCCAATTTTTTTAGCTCTGTTACCGGAAACACAAGATTTTTTTTAGGTCTAATATTAAATTATGATTAATTTATATATGATATTAAATGTTAAATTATGATTAACTTATATATGATATCAAATTTAAATTATGATTAATTAAACGCATTGACGTTAACTACTCCTCTGAATTGCATAACCATCTACCATTAACAAATCTGATTTCTGCCATCTATATCTACGAAAGAGAATGTGGGTATGTGTGTATGCTTGTCCACAATGCACCTCAGTTATGCAGCGACTGAAACCTGAAACCTTGCACCTAGAACAGAGGGACATCAGGACCAGTGGACCAACCAGTGGAGGAGTTGGCAAATTCCTTCATCATGGTGACTGGGTAGAGGGGCTAATAAGCTAAATTTCTCGGGCAACATCGAGTACCCCATAGTTATGCTGATCTAACATCAAATGATCCATTCTCTTCTTTTGGTTCTCTGCCTTCGAAATTATGTCATAAAATGGGATCTAGGTCACAATAAGTCAGAATATAGGTTGGACCAACCTTGGCGTCTGGGAACGTTTCCCGAAAGTAGGTTGGAAGCCAAGACAGGAGAATGAAGAATGTCCAGCTGCCACAGAACTGGCCAACGATGACGGCCCTGGAAACAAGCAGTCAGAGTCAATCGAAAGGTCAATCAAAGGAGTCAATACATTAAACCAGATTTTGTAAACACCTTGTGTACTTGCCAATAAAAGGTGATCAAAAGTTTAGGTCTGAAGAGGTAACATACGACAGAGTATTATAAATACAAAGCAACACATTCTAAAGAAATCGAAGAAAAGGTATGGTAAATAGGGTGAGAAAAAATGCCCCGGTACGGTTAGGGTAACAGCAAGGAAAAAATATGAGGAATCAATCAATTAACCAATCAATTAATCAAGAAATCAATCAATTCGTTTACTAGAAGCACTAAGTTGAAACAGAAACAACTTTAAACAGACAATACTATTCAGGGCATTTACGGAGACTGTCGCAACACAAAGAAAAAATATGCTAGTAGATGCGTTGTAAGAATACGCAAGATGAAGTTATGGCGATCCATACAGGTTCATGAGAAGTTATGTAGTCTAGCCCAAAAGAACATATCCGTCATTAAAAATGAGATGGGGCAACATCTGAAGGACATGATGAAGATAATTGCTAATGCCAGCTTCAAAGAGTCTGTCACTTTGTCCAGTTGAGATAAGCCTACACTTGACAGATACTCAGGCAAGGAACCACAGCGATCTTGTCTCAATCTCTTCTGAGTCATAGATCTTGTCTGTCAAGAGACCATGGGCAAGTCCTTCACTTACAATTGCTCAGCGCTTTGGCGTGAAACTCCGATGCAATGTCCGCTCTGTAATCGGGAGCACCTCTGAGTAGAAGTTTGAAGAGGTGCTATAACAAGTGCACATACAAACAACAGATGATGTGAGCAAACATCAGGACAGCAGCTATCGCAGTGAGCAACGTGAAAATCAACTGCAACCATGAAGGAAGTGATTCCTACCAGAAGGGAACCTTCCGGAAGAGCTTTGCCCACGGAACGACGAGTGTTGGTCGTGGAGAGTCCGTCCTCAGCTCCTCCATGAGATCCTTCTTAGAGCTGCTCAGTCGTAAGGTGCGCGTGTCGTCGATCAGGTGGTAGTGGATGACCCCGACCCACGCCATGCCAAATATACCTGGAAAAAGACATAATGTTGAACACAGCGGGTGTCCAACCGTTGCTCATACTTGTTTCTCGAACATTCTTCGTCACCTGCGTTAGTTGCGAGGAGTGGCTTTGCCGCTTGAACTATAACCTAGATTAGGATCGTATATATAGTCCTCTATGTAAAATTCTATAGGCACATTTTGGTTTGGACTCTGCCCGTTTGGTAATTTTGACACCGTTTGTCAGTTTGATGTCGTTCTCGTTGTTTTGCCAACGTTTTACTTGGAAGCTTCGTTTGGTCGTGCCTATCGCCCTGGCGGTGATTTTGTTGGTTTTCGTCGTGTCGGCTGTATTGAGGTCTCCGTTAGGCTGACTCTCGCATTTGGTTCGGGAGATTCTGTTGTGAGAAAGACTGCGCAACTGTCGTATACGTGAGTGCTTCTGTACATAGTCGCTTGTATATTGCTGTTCCTTCATTAAAACTTATTTTGTTACAACCTGGGACCATTTTCTTCTATCACCCTAGACTAACGCGTAACAATATATAAATACCTGGAAAACACATTATATATGGAAAAACACAAAAGTGTCTGGAAAACAAATTATAAGTGTACCTGGAAAAAACAAACATGCTTGAAAAAACAAAACACAAATATACCTGAACAAAGCATATCTCCAAGTCAAACAATTATATTAATTGTTGTTTGTGGGACATAGGGATTCGAATGCCGCTGCACAAAGCACTACAAGTACGAACTTCTACAAAGGAATCAGTTATTACTACTAAAATTCTACCACTATTTAGTATTGTTATAATTATAATTATTACAGTTATTACCATTATTACTAAATATTATCGTTATTACTGATATAATTATTACTATATATTATTAAGATCGTCATTAGTGCATTATTAACAATATATTATTATTAATTCCCATTATTATCATTTTTATCATCATTATTATCATCATTAAACTTGTTATCACCCTTACTTAATTATTACGATAGCTACCACCATAATTATCATAATTATCATCGTCATCATCACCGATTGTTATTGTTGAGCTGTGTGATTGTTATTGTTCAGCTGCATGATTGTTATTGTTGAGCTGCATGATTGTTATTGTTGAGCTGTGTGATTGTTATTGTTGAGCTGTGTGATTGTTATTGTTGAGCTGTGTGATTGTTATTGTTGAGCTGTGTGATTGTTATTGTTGAGCTGTGTGATTGTTATTGTTGAGCTGTGTGATTGTTATTGTTGAGCTGTGTTATTGTTATTGTTAAGCTGTCGTTATACAAATGATGACTAACCGATGCAGTAGAACGGATAAGTCCAACCGACGTAATCCAAGAGAATCGATCCAACCATTCCCGTCAACAGAGTCCTAGAAAAAAATAACCATTTGAACACACACCGTCCACAACAATGGTTCATTCATCCATTGTCGTTCATTTCAAAAATTTATTTAGCACCCCTCAAAAAGTCCACTCCCAGTGCAACCACGATGATACAGAAAGGTTTTAAGGAGCCTGTAAAATGCTGGTGAGTCAACCATACATGTAGGTAACGGGTGTATCTCCAATGGGTAACTATTCCAGACAGATGGATCTACAACTGATTCATAGCTGAACTACATAACTGCCCAGCCATATACATATCAATCTCAAAACTTGCTACTCAAAACTTGTTTATTCAAAGAGATCAAAAGCAAAAAAACACTCAAGTAGATCAAACGTAATAACATAACAAAGCACATAAGAATTGAGTAACAAATGTTAATCTAAAGTGATAGAAAGGATCCCTAAGAAAAGGTAGCCCAAAAAGGGCTGGGCAGGCTGTGAGAAATCAGATGGTGGAGAGTGAAGTAAAATGAGTGTGTGGCGAGGCAATAGAAAAACAAGAGTTGAGCAAGGAAGAATAGTAAAGGGAAGATGAGACTGGTCATAGTAGAAAGTCAAGGCAGAAACTAGAGAATCTAATCAGGCGGCCGCACACCTCTGTCCATGGTAACTTATTGGTTCCTTTCACATCTATTCCATCTATGAACCAATTGTAGATCACATACATCACATGCAACTATGCACAGTCATTTACTTATCTGTGGGCTGTGTCTGCTACAACAACATGGCTTCACAACACCTCCTATGTTCGCACCTCTCCCATCTTTCGCTTTAAACTTCAAACCTTTTCTAGTGTACCTGTGGCTCTTAACCTTTAACCACCAAGGGTATAGGATTCCCCATACCATTTACTCCACCATGGTTGGTATGGGTTATTGGCTGCCCAGCTTCAATGTGCAATTCTGAATTTTGCATAGAAAGCGCCAGCAATGCACACTTGAATTATACATTGTATCTTATACACACAACGCATGAGCCGTTAATGTATGTATGTACCATCATCGTCATCGTCATCGTCATCATCATCATCATCATCATCATCATCATCATCATCATCATCATCATCATCATCATCATCATCATCATCATCAAAGGCAAGCCCCACTCCGGAGCGTAGCCGTTTCCACAACTCTCCGCCAACCACCACGGTCCTGCGCGCATCTTCAGGTGGCGTTTAGTCCAAGGCCCAGCGGTCTCAGGTCTGCGTCGATCGTCCGGGTCCATGTGTGTCAGTCGTCCAACTGGTCTCTTCCAGGTTTTGGGGGGCCTCCAATCATGGTGCGCAAAGCTCTGGCATGAACTACATAACTGCCCAGCCATACACATATCAATCTAATCAGGCGGCCGCACACAGCGCACCTCTGTTCATGGTAACTTATTGGTTCCTTTCACATCTATCGCATCTATGAACACATGATGATGATATGGTAAATGACTGTGCATAGTTGCATGTGATGTGTGTGACCTACAATTGGTTCATAGATGGAATATGGACCACTGTAATGTACCAATGGTCTCTTATTGAAACTTTTCAACAACAACAGAGAAACCATGTTCACATCACCTGAAGAGTAGAAAGAATCTGTAACATCTGATTCCTTTTGTTCTCACATGCTGGCGCTATATAAATGTTCAATTACAATATTTAATCATTACAAATACTATGACATGAGAATGGTGTTCATCTGCCTACCCGAAGTGAGACCCGGACGAAGCAAAGCTGAAGCTGAAAGCCCTGTCGGCCGCAAGGACTTTCTTCGACAAAAGACTCGATATTGATGGATAATAGACGCCTAAACGGCGAACAAAAGAAAAAACCTTTCTTATGAGAACAATGATAGCAACAATCTTATTTTTCATGTAACCTCTAGCAGAGTTCGTGGATGTGGCGTGACATTTAAAATCATCAATTAAAGAAGATATTACTAAAAGAAATCAGACAATAAATAATGACAGCTTTTTGCAGCATATCCTGAGGAAGAAAGAACAGATTTCAACATTCAAAGTTATCACGTTCATTTTTTTGCTTGGCAAAACTCGAACCACAAATCACTCCTTAACAGAAATTATATATAACCAAAAATAACAACAAACTCAATCAATGGCAACAACCTTGAAAGAGAAGCTTTGTCGGTTTTTTGGTCTCTCGGTTTTAACCACAACACGCTAATCAAAAGCCTATCATATGTAGATCGATATCATCTAAGCGCTAAGCGGGATTTCTTTTAGTCATAAAAGGATTCTTTTGTACAGGGTGGGCCAAAAAAAGTATCCCCTACGATTTTTTGTCAATATCTTGGCCAAAATGAGAATTTTTCAAATCCAGTTTCACGTGCATGAAGGTCATTCATATCTACGTACAATAGCCAAATTTAATCGCCATATGTGAAACAGAACAAAAGTTATATCACTTTTAGTGAGGCCACCCACCGTTTTTTGACGATTCAAAAACGAAAGGCAAAAAAATTAGGTTTTTTGCTAATATCATGGCCAGAAGTAAGAATTTCAAAATTAATCTTTACAGGTTTAACGACAATTCATATTTACACATGATAGCCAGATTTCATAAAAATATTTCAATCACAACAAAATTTATACCACTTTTAGTGAGGCCACCCTCCGTTTTTGACGATTCAAAAATGAAACGCAACAAAAAGTAACAAAACACGATTTTATTAAGTCTCATCTCAAATAACTGTTGTCAAATGAACTTGGTAGTGCTTCACAACTTGTGTTCAATGTGCCCACCACCAGTGCCAAAACTTCTTTTGAGTCTCTTTGCAAAGCTCTTGATGGACCTGTTGATTAACCTGACAGATTCCTTATTTAGCAATTTGATTGTCATCTTGCTAAGTGACTTCTCAGTGACGTGCGGCTACGCTGGTACCCTGTTTCTTTTTTAAATAGTAATAATACTGATCATCTGGCAATATCAAGGCTATTTGATAACAATTATTTGAGATGAGACCTAATAAAATCGTGTTTTTGCTACTTTTTGCTGCATTACGTCTTTGAATCGTCAAAAAATGGGGGGTGGCCTCACTAAAAGAGATATAACTTTTGTTCTGTTTGAAATATTTTTGATGAAATCTAGTCATCATGTGCAGATATGAATTGTATTTAAGCTTGTAAAATTTCATTTCGAAATTCGTACTTCCGGCCAAGATATTGGCCATAATTAAATCGGTTTTATGTTGCTTTTTGTTGCGTCGCGTTTTTGAATCGTCAAAAAACGGTGGGTGGCCTCACTAAAAGCGATATAACTTTTGTTCTGTTTCACATATGGCGATGAAATTTGTCTATTGTACGTAGATATGAATAACTGGAATTTGTGAAACTGGATTTGAAAATTTTCTATTTTTGGCCAAGATATTGATTAAAAATCGTAGGGATTACTTTTTTTGGCTCACCCTGTATAGCCGTGTTTACAATTATATGTAAACGTGATTTCCTTGATTTGGCCGCAAAAATTAAATATTCTGATTTCCTGCTTTGAAAGAAAAAATTTCATAACGTCAATTTCACCGACCTTGACAGCATCCAATGAGAATTCGAGAAATTATTGTGTTGTACCGAACGAACGACCTTGAGCTGGCCCGGATTACTAGTGGAGTGATAAAGGTGAGGAGCGACCAGCCAATCACAGCACTGGAAATGATCGACTCACCACCGAATTGGTCGGCGAGGTAGCCACCGAGAATCTGGGTCGTGGCGTAACCCCAGAAGAACGACGACAAAACAGTGCCCTGGATGAGAGAGCAAACACAAAGACGTGTCACACTCTATGCAGCTATAATATTCAGACTTGACCTCTTGGTTCTTTGCTCTAGAACTGCTGTGGCTCAGTCCCGATCATTTTGCCTCAATTGGTCCTTCTCTTTGGAATATGCACTTTCTATTTCTGTCCGCACTAAAATTCTATCTGACAGTCTCTCTTTTTCCTTCTCCCTTCTCAAAACCTGCGTCTTCTCGTGGGGCCTTGCGCACTGTTTGAACGGTTTACCCTAATAGAGGCGCTTTATAAATGCCTTAATACCATAGATGTAAAAAACGATGGAAACGTAATAAAAAACGAGAAAAAGTCGTTTGTTTTTGAAAAAGAAAAAAAAAACCATAAAAAACCGAAACGGAAAATAATTTGACTTTGCTACATTTAAAACCGCATTTTAACCTTGAAAACCTTGATTAGGAACCTACTACACGCAGGCTATCTCTGAAATGATGATGTTAAATGATGAAATAATGACTTTGGTTAGCTGAATCCTTGAGAGTTGGCGGAAAACATAAGGAACATCAAAAAAATTAAAATTAAGGAAAATAATAACAGAAAGTAAATGAATAAATAAAGTTAAGGAAAAAAAAAACGATAAAAAACGATGGGAAAATAAAAAACGAAAAAAATACGAAAAAAACGTTTTTTACAACTATGCTTAATACAGTACAACACAATATCTAACAAATCAGATACAAGGCCCCGCTACTAGTTACTATTGTAGTTATTGTGGGGCGCTGTGGTGTAGTGGGTATGTTCATCGCCTTGCAGCCGAAGGGTTACAGGTTCGAATCCACCTCAAGCCGATGCGTACAGAGACCATAAGCAAGTACTTCACTCGCAATTGATCAGCGCTTCGGCGTGAAACTCCGATGCAGTGTCCGCGCTTCATTCGGGAGTGCCTCTGAGTAGCGAGAGCTTGAAGGGGTGCTATAACAAGTGCACATGCATACATAGTAAGTACCTGCAGTGCTTAGCACCTAATTGCCTTTAGAAGTGACTTTATGTGCAAGCCTCTCTCCGGATGATCTTCACGCCCTCTTCGTTCTGCTGACTGTCTTGATTTATTTGTACTTCAGTCATTAACCTCATTATAGTCGGGTCAATCTACCACATGACCCCAAAAAATTGCAAGAAAACGTTTTATGACGATTTTCTGGTCTCTTGGGTCTGGTGATGAACATACTAAAAGTTACAAGAAATCGGACCACGGCAAGTGGTCGAATTTTGGCGGGAAAAAAGATGGCCGCCAATTGGACTAGGCCTGGAGTCTGGAAATGATACTGTTAGAAGAAAATCATGTAACAATGTGCTAACATGCTTTTCTAGACTAATTTGACCCTCCTGAGAACGAAAATCGTGGTTAGCAAGCTTAATGTTTAGCGGTTGCATGAGAAAACAAGATGGCGGCCAAAATGGCGGTCTATAATTGCTTCAAATGGTGGCCCAGTCGGGTCAATCTACAAAATGATCAGAGCAATTGTAAGAAGGCGTTTTATGATGATTTTCTGGTCTCTTGGGTCTGGTGATGAACGTACTAAAAGTTACAAGAAATCGGACCACGGAAAGTGGTCGAATTTTGGCGGGAAAAAAGATGGCCGTCAATTGGATCATGCAGGCTTGGAATCTGGAAATGATACTGCTAGAAGCAGATCATGTATAAATTCGCTAAAATGCTTTTCTAGACTAATTTGACCCTCCTGAGAACGAAAATCGTGGTTTTCAAGCTTAATTTTTAGCGTTTGCATGAGAAAACAAGATGGCGGCCAAAATGGCGGCCTGTTGCTTCAAAAGGCTGTAAGTCGGGTATTGTATGTGATATGAACATGATTTTGTAATTTAAATTAAGATGTTAGGGTTCTAGGCATGCAATGGAATTAAAGACACATATGTAGTACTGGACGAAAACCAAAATGGCGGGAAAAATGGCGGCCAGAATGTTGAAATTGATTTAAATGAAGTGATGCAGGCAATTGAAACATGAATTCGGACTCCAACTTATCATTTTGGAGATCACGGAAAGCAGTGGAATCAACTCTGCACTGTGTGACACTGCAAGAAAAGTAAAATGGCAGCGATCGGAAACGTTTCGGAGAAGTTCGTCAACGGGACTGTTGGGCTCATGACAAGCGGAAGTGTGTCGGAAATAGATGGATCTACGGTGGAGGAGGCGGAGGTGGAGGAAGAGAAGGAGGCGGAAAGGGGTATAAGGCGAATTGAATTCATCTTCCACAATCCCATCCTCCTCCAAGCCATCCACATCATCATCAGCATCATCTTCATCACAGCATAACATCAAACGGCGCTGGAGGAATGGTTCATTCCATGTCTCGGGGTCAGTCCATGGATCAATATGTACATGTACATGCATGGGTTTGGCGCTGAAACGAAGGGCTTCACCAACAGTCACCAGGGGCAGTCGACATCGTCTCTCTACGGAAACCTGGCCAATTTGTACCTGCCAGGAACACAGAAACAACACAAGGGTTTGCTATCCATGACGCATCAACCAGCGCACCCCCTACGACCCGTACACCCTAGGGGCCGCCCCTACCTGTTGCTGTTCCATCGTGGTCGTCGCGTGTCCTCCAGCCGTCGTCCACTCCCAAACCCGGACACTTCGAACCTCTTCTCGTTGCACTGATCTTCCCTTCGCGGTGTCAGCCTTCGTATGGGACCAGGAATGCTAAGAGACCGATCATCTCCCACGGAGGCCTCGATGGATTGTCTCGCACCACCACTACCACAACCGCCTCAACCTGGAGACGGGAAAGATCAACACGAAGGACCTAGTGCAGAAGATCAGCAGTGAGCTGAAGAGGCACAGCATCCATTCCACTATCAATTCAGATTGGACCCCTCCCTCTTGAAACATCGCTGTGCAAACAGTGGCTTCTAGGGTAACGTAATCTGCGTTTGGAGTGCAGAAAATATTCGAACAACTTCCATCTCCAGGTGGTGGTGGTGCTGATGATGGTGGTGCTGATGGTGCTGGTGCTATTGGTGGTGGTGATGCGTCATGGATAGCAAACTGTTTGTGTGGTCCCGGCAGGTACCCATTGGCCAGGCTTCCGTAGAGGGACGATGCCGACTGCTCTTGGTGACCGTTGATGAAGCCCTTCGTTTCAGCGCCGACCCCCATGTACATGTTGTTCGATGGACTGACCCCGAGACCTGGAATGAACTCCCTCCAGTGCCGTTTGATGTCATGCTGTGATGATGATGATGATGATGATGTGAATGGCTTGGAGGAGGAAGAATTCCATTCCCCGTATACCCCGTTCCGCCTCCTCCTCCGCCTCCTCCACCGTAGATCCATCTATTTCCGACACACTTCCGCTTGTCATGAGCCCAACAGTCCCGTTGACGAACTTCTCCGAAACGTTTCCGATCGCTGCCATTTTACTTTTCTTGCAGTTTCACACGTGCAGAGCTGATTCCATTGCTTTCCGTGACCTCCAAAATGATAAGTTGGAGTCCGAATTCATGTTTCAATTGCCTGCATCACTTCATTTAAATCAATTTCAACATTCTGGCCGCCATTTTTTCCCGCCATTTTGGTTTTCGTCCAGTACTACATATGTGTCTTTAATTCCATTGCATGCCTAGAACCCTAACATCTTAATTTAAATTACAAAATCATGTTCATATCACATACAATACCCGACTTACAGCCTTTTGAAGCAACAGGCCGCCATTTTGGCCGCCATCTTGTTTTCTCATGCAAACGCTAAAATTCAAGCTTGCTAACCACGATTTTCGTTCTCAGGAGGGTCAAATTAGTCTAGAAAAGCATTTTAGCGAATTTATACATGATCTGCTTCTAGCAGTATCATTTCCAGATTCCAAGCCTGCATGATCCAATTGTCGGCCATCTTTTTTCCCGCCAAAATTCGACCACTTTCCGTGGTCCGATTTCTTGTAACTTATAGTATGTTCATCACCAGACCCAAGAGACCAGAAAATCATCATAAAACGTTTCCTTACAATAGCTTTGATCATTTTGTAGATTGACCCGACTGTGCAACCTTTTGAAGCAATTATAGACCGCCATTTTGGCCGCCATCTTGTTTTCTCATGCAACCGCTAAACATTAAGCTTGCTAACCACGATTTTCGTTCTCAGGAGGGTCAAATTAGTCTAGAAAAGCATGTTAGCACATTGTTACATGATTTTCTTCTAACAGTATCATTTCCAGACTCCAAGCCTAGTCCAATTGGCGGCCATCTTTTTTCCCGCCAAAATTCGACCACTTGCCGTGGTCCGATTTCTTGTAACTTTTAGTATGTTCATCACCAGACCTAAGAGACCAGAAAATCGTCCTAAAACGTTTTCTTGCAATTTTTGGGGGGTTCACCCAAGTTATTTCGTAGATTGACCCGACTATTAACCAAGCATCGGACTTCTGCTGCTGTGGTTCCCACAAAGTGGAAAGAGGCAATAATATCGTATTTAAAAATGATAATAATATTGTATTTAAAAATAATAATAATATTGTATTTAAAAATAATAATAATAATATTGTATTTAAAAATAATAATAATAATATTATTGTATTTTTAAATAATAATACTATTGTATTCAAAAATAATAATAATAATATTGAATTGAAAAATAATAATAATAATATTGTATTTAAAAATAATAATAATAATACTGTATTTAAAAAGTGATAAATCATAAGTCACACTATATACACAATTACCTTGCCCAGTGGCCCTAAATTTTCCTCTCCTACGATAAAAGATCATTCCTACACACCGTGTCTGTCTTGTTCCAACCATACTCTTGGCTGATTGTTACGATGCAGACTGGCATGACGGTCCGAGCCGCGTACAGCACGGCTCCAGCGCAAAACAGCGCGCTTAGCCATACGCCGCGCCGAAACCTGAAACGTAGGAAAAAGTACACAAGTACGTTTTAATCATGCTGATCAAAAAGTCCTGTGTATTAGAGTTTCTACTTGCGGCAGCATACGAATTAGTACGCTATTGGAGTTAGTAATTCTCTATTGAATACCAGTCTGGGGCAACTGCAATGTTTAACATGATGTAAATTGTACATGCAACCTTCAATGTAATGTAAAGTAATTTGTAATTTTATATAACACCGCTTACAGCAGTGACCATTCAGTATCGCTTCCAGTGGGAGTGCATTCCCGAGAAGAATAAAGATTTTGAGGAGAGACAGAGATGTAGGAACAGACCTAGAAAGAATAATAGGAAGGAAGGAAGAGAAAAGGCAAGACAAAAAATGTAACCTTTATTTAAGCAAGCAATTGGGTAAGTAAGCATGCAATCCTTGTTAGTACAAGACAAACGCTCATACTTTACAAATATGCTTACAATGGCAAAAAGTTGCACAATACTGCCATTGACCCACATGTGGTCAGTGGTCACCCCCTCCATTCTGCACAGAAGGGAGATGCTCTTGGATAAAAAAAATTTCAGTGGTCTGGAATGGACTTCCACATGAGCTGCATCTGCTTCCTGCACTCTTACCGTCAAAGCATTCTTTTATTCAACTCAAAACAGAGCTTTTCTGCCAAGCTAAAGACGGGAGCATTTCTTATTTATTCATTCATTACGAGGATTGATATAGCACCCTTTCAATGATACTACTCAGGAGCACTCCCGATCAAAATTCGTCTAAAGAGGACATTTCTAAGACTGTGATAGAACGTGTCAGAAGCGACCCTTGGCAGCACGCACAGATATGGAGACAACTCTCTACTTGTGGTCCATCCGGCTGCGTTCTACAAGTCCCTCAAGTCTTTTTTCTTTGTTCGTGGTTGGGCTGGGAGCGCCTCTGAGTAGTTTCTTGAAGGGGCGCTATATAAATGCTCTGAATGAATGAATGAATGAATGAATGAATGAATGAACTCATTTCAGACCACAAGGCCAGCGACAGAGGAAGCGCATCGCTGTCTGGTAGAAAAACACATCTTAACTATCACCGTAAGACTACCTGTTCCATGGCTGATAATCTGGAATGACTTCTCTCTGCTTGAAGACAACCGACCTTCCATCTTCAATCTCGCTTGTCGCAACATTCATTTCGAAAGTCGATTCAAACTTTGCTATGCATGACGCAGGCCGATCTGAAATAAATATCGTCTAATTTATTCAATTCTTTAGTAAATCTTGTGGTACTGGAAAATGCGGAAATTCATTCATTCATTCAAGCATCTATATAACAACTATTTAACTAAATGACTCAGAGGTGCTCCCGACTGCAGCACAGCCAAAAGAACAGTTTTCAAGTGAATATAATATATTTAATTTATTTCGTTTATTCAAGAAAATTAAGTTGACAGACTGCAACTTATTGCAAGAAAAATGGACTAAGCTATCAGTTTCTGCAAAATTCTAGGGTGGGAGAATGGAAAAATAGTTTTTTTCTTCTGGTTCCTACAGCTAACACTGCAAACAATTCAGAAGAGTAATCGAGAAATGAAATTAAAATCATCTTTTATGGATCTAGAATGAATCTGTCAGATCATATTAGATTAGATCAAACACCAGATTAAAATATAACTTTTAAAATGGAAGTTTGCATTACCAATTAATTTCATATTCTCAGTTTAAAATGAAAGCCGGATTGGCGAAAAGTTTTTCTGAAATTTATGGAAGTTCATTAATGAAAGCAATTCTATGCTTAAATATAGGCTGGATTGAGGGAAATAATTGTTTCTGTAAATAGAAGATGGGTTGGTGTTTTTGCCTAAATAGAATAGGATTAACCGGAAAGGTTGGATTGACGACATTAATTCTTGATTAAACAAATTCGCATTGAAAGAATTTTAAATGAAGGCAGGATTGATGACACTAATCATGAACTTTGGTAGACCGCTTGCTTGAACGTCAAGTGCGGCACTGAAGACATTCAAATAGTTTCGCAACGAAAACTACGGGATAACCTACTTACTTACGAATTGTGGACATAGCTACAAATATCAATTCAGTTTCGTAATTGCAATAAAATTATGAGTTTAATATCATAATGTATTGTGCCACATAGGCATCTTACAGCCACTCCTGAATCATGGAATTTTTGGCAATCCTCCGAAGTCCGGTCCCAAATTATTTCGCATGTCTTATCACATAGATATGCTTCTCCAATGCTTACTTTGTTTTTATACGACCACCAAAATTGTTTAATTCGATGAAAAATATTTCCTGACGAAATAGAAGCGGGATTTTACGCGTGAGGGTCGGTTAGGGTTAGTTTTAGGGTTAGAGCAGTCATTCGGCTGAAATTGAAGCTGGATTGATAAACAATAATTTTCAATGAAAAATTGATGACAAATATTTGCTGACAAAATAGAAGCGGGATTTATCAAACAAATTCTTGCCTAAATAGAAGCTGGATCGATTAAAAGAATTCTCCTCAAACTAGAAGTTGGATTTATTAAAGATAACAACGCTGCAACGTTAGTTCTTAGTGGTCGTATTACTTACTCGCCCTATATCTGAAATGGAAGCTGGGTTAAGGTATTTTGTAAATTTGAAATGGAAGCTGGAATAAGGTATTTTTAAATCTGAAATGGAAGCTGGATTAAAGTAGTTTTATATCTGAAGTGGAAGCTTATACCTTAACCCGGCTTCCATTTTAGATTTAAAAAAATACCGTAATCCAGCTTCCATTACTCAAACGTTTTATCATTAATCCAGCTTCTATATCAGATATAAAATTACTTTATGTTTTCGGCAAATGCTGTGCGCCAATTACAATATTTAGTAGCCGATGTGAACGGTTTGTAAAGTGACGGTGAGACAAATGCTGTGAAATAATTTGGGACCGGACTTCGGAGGATTGCCGAATTTTTTACAAGTAAACATAGATTGTCGGTCGCTATTTAGCTTCTCAATTTAAACCTATTAACTGGTAAAACATCGCGACAAATTCCTGATATGCCGCGAGTTTACAGCAGCCGTCAACGTCAGTATAAGCTGCAAAAAAGCAGGGCAGTCAATAGTAACATACCAACTGTAATTTTTGCAGGTGTACCAGATGTTAGAATGCAAAAATATTCGCCACAGAAGACGACACAAAAAATTGACGTTAAAAATAGACAAAGCTAAATCGTAACTGAAGTAGGACGTTGATATTTGCAATTTTTCTTCAGAATGTTCCGTGAATTCCAAGTTTATTTTGACCGATATTAAACAGAAACATGTAACATCTTATTGCTCGGCAACTCGCCACAACGTCAACTTCCGTCAGTAAGTAAGAAGGTTTGGATAACAATTTCCTGAGTAGCAATATAATAATTAGGTAGTAACCATAGAGATGCATTTTATATAAATAGTACATCTCAATGGTAGCAACATGATGAATTAGTGTAGTAGAATAAAGTGAATATTTTCGAAACCCGGGCAAAATTGTAACAAGCACCGTTTTGCGATAAAACTGTGGTAAAGGTAATTTTTTAATGTTTGTTGAAAATCCCCATCTTAATCTTTAATATTTATGAAGTTATTTTATAAAACGATCCAAGTGAGCGATAATGCAGGTTGTTACACCCTTTGCGCGATTATATTTTTCCGCTCATATGATGCCAATGCATAACGTAACTTGTCGCTTGCTGGCAAAACTGAATAAAAATCACATAATATTTTCGTTTATTTAACCGACAAGGGTCTGAGAATGTTTTATGACAGTTTATGAGCACAAGAACATAATTTATTATGGTCCTGCTAGTAGATACTCTGCAAGGGTGTAACCCGAATCGCCGAAACTCGATCGCATCACTGAAACGCATTTCGGCCGGATCACTGAAGTCGATTTTCACAAAGCTAACGATTTTTAGACACTAGACTGTGTGGCAGCAACACTTAAATAGGTCGATTGTGCTATATATTCAGTTCAACTCTGAACAATTTTCTGGGGTTGGCCGTTTTCTGTTATAAAACAGTATTCAGGGATCCGGGCGTTTGTGTGTATTCGGCATATTCGATGATTCGGGTTAGGATTATTCGAGTTGACACCCTCTGCAAGGAGTGTAGGGCATTAACCCCTGGAAATAACCTTCCCCCTCCGGACGTAAGGCAGCATAGCTCTCGGAGAGGTAAATTGGGACGAGGCCTGAGAACATCGCCATACCAATGCAGCTACCCTACAGTCTATACGTTAGCGAGTAGGGAGTCAGTGAAGCACCTCCAGCCTGTAGTTTGATACGCGACCATATTTAGGGATTTGCCCAATAAGGCGCGCAGCAGAGCGCAGCACCCGGTCAAGACAAGTCATTCTGCTGGATGGGAGGCCAATGTAAAGCGAAGAGCAATAGTCAAATGCGAGATCTAATGAAGGTATGCACTAAAGTAAGAGTTTCAGCAGTCGTAAGAGAACGGATGACGGTGCGAAGCTGGCACAGCTGATTGTAGCAGACTCTAGCAAGACGGCAAAGTTGAGGAGCAAAAGTGAGTCCTTGGTCAAGTTGGACACTAAGGTCATGAGCCGTGATTGCAAAGACAAAGCCAGGAAATTCAGATGCAAAGAAGAGAGTTCAAGTTTGGCAAGTTGCTGCCATGTACCCAACCAAATAAATTTTGTCTTAGATGGGTTCAAGTGGGGTCTATTGGACGACATCTATGCTTCTAGAGCATCCAAAGTCCCGCTCATTATCCGAACCGCTGAGATAACATTAGAAGGGAAGCAATGGTTGTAAGCCTGGACGTTGTCAGCATACTGCTGACCAAAAACCTGTTAGGAGTGTGGCAAGACCTGAGGCGTAGACAATATAAAGTATGGGACCAAGGACTAAGCCCTGGGGTAGACCATATTGTGCTGGCACCCATGAGGACCTAGTAGAGTCACGGGCCACACAGAGAAAAACTTAATGAAGAAAAGAATCTATCCGTTTGTAAAAAATGCACCAGACAGACCAAAATAAACACTCAGCTATGAATTGATAAAGTGCTTCTGACAGTGCACACTAATAGAAGAATTCCTTCAGCACAAAGAAAAACAGAAAGAAAGTGGTTTCAGACAGCAGAGAAGTTGCACTTTTGTCACCAGTTAATTGCAAAGATGTCACTAGAAAGAGCTTGATCCAGAGTGCAGGAATGGCGAATTCAAAAGCCCGAGTTTTGACCATAGCAATGCTTGCTCGCAGGACAAGGAGACCATGCCTGTCTTGTCACATGGGCTTAGTGGGAAAAAGAAAGGAAGCTGGGTCACCAAGCGGATAAGATCTTGAAGATACTTTTAGTTTGTTTCAATACATTTCCAACCGTGTCCTTGACCTTTAGTATATCTCATAGATTTTAGAGCAGACCATAGTTTCCTTGGTATTGATGTTTATTTTAAGGTTCCTTGCTTTCCAGTGCCTTTGGTAATCAGTGAAATGTGTTTACACCCATGCCACCTATTTGTCTGTTCCAACAAGATCATCTGGGTACTAGGTAACATATCCCATGCATCTCCCGTCTTACATGGCTGATATAGTAGGTAGTCACAATAGTCACTTCAAGTGTTCAAAGTTGATAGTGTCTAGTAACAGGAGCTGGTCAGGAGAGATAGGTGTTCAGTAAACGTCAAATCCCTATCGAGTGTGACACCCAGTTCACTGGAGGAAAAGGTTAGATCAGGGAATAATGAAGCCAATAATTAGATTTCAAGCTTTTGCAACTGTTGCTTGGTTCCAAACCAGATCAATTGACTCTCTGAAGGATTTTCACTCAAATGATCAGCTTTAAATTCTGAATCCAATGATACCAAACTGATTAAGAATGTCTTACGATTGGTTGAAATATTAGCAAAAAAAACGTTTTGAGGTTACTTTTTGCCTGCCCTGTAAATCCCTGACATGGTGGGATTTATGGGGATTTTCAATCAAATGATCAGCTTTAAATTCTGAATCCAATGATGCCAAACTGATTAAGAGTATCTTACGTTTGGCCGAAATATTAGCAAAAAACCGCTTTGGGGTTTCTTTTTTTGGCCACCCTGTAAATCCCTGACATGGGATTTATGGGGATTTTCACTCAAATGATCAGCTTTAAATTCTGAATCCATTGATACCAAACTGATTAAGAATATCTCACGTTTGGCCGAAATATTAGCAAAAACGCTTTGGGGTTTATTTTTTTGGCCACCCTGTAAATCCCTGACATGGGATTGATGGGGATTTTCACTCAAATGATCAGCTTTAAATTCTGAATCCAATGATACCAAACTGATTAAGAATATCTTACGTTTGGCCGAAATATTAGCAAAAAACCGCTTTGGGGTTTCTTTTTTTGGCCACCCTGTAAATCCCTGACATGGGATTGATGGGGATTTTCACTCAAATGATCAGCTTCAAATTCTGAATCCAATGATACCAAACTGATTAAGAATATCTCACGTTTGGCCGAAATATTAGCAAAAAACGCTTTGGGGTTTCTTTTTTTGGCCACCCTGTAAATCCCTGACATGGGATTGATGGGGATTTTCACTCAAATGATCAGCTTTAAATTCTGAATCCAATGATACCAAACTGATTAAGAATATCTTACGTTTGGCCGAAATATTAGCAAAAAACCGCTTTGGGGTTTCTTTTTTTGGCCACCCTGTAAATCCCTGACATGGGATTGATGGGGATTTTCACTCAAATGATCAGCTTCAAATTCTGAATCCAATGATACCAAATTAATGCTTGTTACAATTTTGCCCCGGTTTTTTTCTAGTCTACCCGACTAAATCTCTTATGAGTTATGATATGACCGAAATTCATTTACTATGCGGCGCATTTAATAGCCAGAATCAGGCCCGGATTAAGGCATGTTCAACATGTTCGGCCGAACAGAGGCCCCCACACTTTAAGGAGCCCCACACACGAGAAACAACATTTAAAAAAAAGAATTGGTATATTTTGACAAAATTTTGACCATATGACTAAAAAAGGTCAGCTGTTTTGGACGGGAAAGAATCGATGACTTCGATGTAGGCCCTATTGCAAGGATTCTATGTTTTAAAATGTATAAATTGTCCTTGGCCCTATTGTAGGCTAAAGAAATTTTGACCAAACGACTAAAAAATGGTCATCAGATTTTTCGATTGGAGATCCCCAACAAAATTTCCGAACAGGGCCCCACATTTCTTAATCCGGCCCTGGCCAGAAGGCAAACCTGTTAGATAGGGCCTATTATTTAGGCCTACATTGTAAATGTTAAACATGTAAAAAATTGAATGCAGCTTAATATCGTGATTTCTATGAGTGCGGATATATCCATGTGCATAAGTTGGCTAACCAGTCTATTTTTTAGAAGCAGAGCTGCAATAAAACAAGTGCGAAGCTGGGCTCTGTGATCACCCTCTAGCCTAGGCCTATAAAACGGTCTCAGCCTGACAAGCCACCGGTCCACCACGCGCATCATTTATAACTGAGGGCAGTGTCAGAATTGTGGAAAAATAACTGGGGGGTCGGACCATTATCCACTTGGAATCGGGTGTAAAAAAACAGACTTTAACATATGGGGCTCTAAGAAAGACTGAGGGGTTGAAATCCCCAACCCCCCGGCAATTCTCAACCTGACTGAGGGTCGATCCCTCCAAACTGCAGGTCAGGTAGCTGCATCATCCTTCGCACACACATTCGTGAGGGTCTGCTTATAAAAATGACTGAGCCTTCAATTCGCTAAGGGGCGTTGATGTACATGAGTGTCATTGGGCATAATATTATGGACGCCTTGCAGACTGCCACTCTGCCGAATCTGACTTCTTCTTAACTAGCATCTGTTCATGCAAGGTCTAATTATAAGTCATGCATGCATGGATGCATTACATAGGACAAGAGGGGCACTCCCAGCTGAAGAATTGACACTTCATTATAAGCCTACTTTGTTTCTTAAATCAAATTTACTTGCACTAAATCAATAAATAAACTGACAATAAACAAAGTGAAACTGAGAAGTTCACATTTAGAAACTTCTATCTAAAAAACACATGTTCTTGGCATTTGTCAAGCTCTTGCTTAAAATGACCGACAATGTTTTCTCCCTTCTGAAAGTAGCCTATTAGGCCTATCTACCCATGAAGTCGTGTCATCTTGCTGCATACTTTTTCAGTTTGAATCAATAAGTATAAGCTAGGTCTACTGTTACGGTATGTAATAGGCCTAGAACCAGCATACGTAGAGTTCATAGACCCATAGGCCTTAAGCCACCAATTATCTTCTATATAAAATTTTCCCTAACATGACATTGTAACCTATCAGTTCTGCGCGTTACTGACTTTTGTGTCCAGCCTATTCTCATAATATTTTGTGCTCCATCATATGCCTATACCTGTCTATAGCCTTTGTCGATATAGATGTTTCCGACCTCGGCGACCTTGTATAGCCCGTCGAGCTCTTCGCTCTGCGACAACGGGGGAGTTTTGTTTCCTCGAGCTCGCACTTCTACCAGACAGCGCCGATAGAGCCTTTTCTACTGTGGGTCCCGCTATCTGGAAAGGCCTCACAGGCTCACACTAACCTTGCGACTTAGGACTAGGCCTATGCCTAGGCTAAATTCAAATGCCTTTTATAAGTTGCTCAAATCCTATTTTAGCTGTCACTGGGCTCAGTGGGCTGGGAGTGCCTCTGAGTAGGTTTCTTGAAGAGGCGATATATAAATTTTTTAATGAATGCATAATCCTCTTGTAGCATTTTCTCTCGAAGGCCACTTTAGGTCAGTGTTCTTCATTCATCTTCCGTTAATACCCATGAGTAAGCCTCGCATCCATAGGCCTATAATCATGCTGCTGAAAACGTATGTTTTATAGAACGCTCAGTTTTGTCTCTTGCTTTATCCTAGTATAGCTTTGCTGTACATACAATTTTTTTTATTGTCCATAGCTTTGAGTGCTGCTGCGACTTTACAATCCTGGCCACCACCATATATATATATATAGCCCATACATGGGCGCCCGCAGAAATTTTTGCAGGGGGGGGGCAAAACATTTTGATGAAAAATGCAAAGTTGGAAATTAAGAACACGAGTATATTTCAGTGAGGTTTCTTAATGCAAATTTTTCAGTTTCATTTTGTGTATCAGTTTAGTACGAATTAAGCTTAGCTTTTTTAGTGTGAAGAAATGTGTTAAAATACAAAAAGTAACTGTTAAAAGTGGGTTCCTGAAGCGGCGCTGTAATATTATAAGTCCATGGAATGAATGAATAAATAAGCGAAAAATAGGTGTCAGTTTTCAAGGTGCAAGTGTTCCTTCAGCTAGCCTACTTCTATATTGTAATAATAATTTCTAAACTTCTAAAGCGCCACTTGAAAGCCACTGTTGAGAAATTTCAAATTTTGACATTTGTATTGAATCTATAGCCTATTGATATTAATTTTGTGCAGTTGTGAAAGGTTGCATTACAGCCATAATCGATAGGCCTATATACTATTTGCATGGGCGCCCTCCGGAGGGTTAAAAGCCAATGGTCATTGTTCCAGCTTTTAGCAAGATATTGATATTGCCAGGCAGAAAATTAAAAGCATATTTAGTTCTACAGAGATTTCTAAACATAGATTTATGACTTTCACTGTGTGTATTGTTCGTACCATTAGTGCTTTAATGTGAAGAAATTTGTTAAAAACCCAAAAGTAGTAGTTAGAAAAATAAGTTTCAATTTTCCAGGGGGGGGGGCAAGTGCCCCTTGCCCCTATGTGCGGGCGCCCATGAGCCCATACCGATACAGTCTGTTCAAGTCATACGTAGTCGTAGTATAGGCCTACATTCTAGATATTATTATCTTGCATGAGGACCTCATCATATTTTCCGTTAAAATATCTCGCAACAGTTAATAGGCATACTATAGGCTATGTGCAGAACGCCATGCATCGCACGCTTTCGCGAACGACAACAATTAGAGCGGCCATGATTATATATACGACACCTGAACAACAATAATTATTAACACATGTTGCACGTGTCACAGCTGTTGTTTAACACAAAGTATTTAATAATTAACGATGGTAACATCGCGACACACGTAGGCTATCCTAGTAGGCCTACGTCGGAACGACTGTTTCGCATAGGGGCCTACAGTAAGCGCACAGCTGCATGTCCGCAGAGCCACGTCTGATCAGCTTAGGCTACACACTAAAAACGCGTCCTATAACGCGCGTTATAGTTTGACGTCACGCCGACGTCACGCCGTTGAGCAGACGTAGCAAGACGACCAGACATAAGCAAGGAGACATTCCGAGGCACTGGGAGACGTACTGAAGCAGATTTTCAAGCGGACATTCTTGAACAGAGGGGCAAACCATGGCGCAGTTGATGACGCTATTCATAATTATGAGCGGCGCAAGCAGACGAACAGACATAACGGAGCAGACAATGAGACACAATAAAGCAGACAACCAGACATAGCAAAGCATACAAATAGGAAGAGCAGAGAGCAGACGATTTTGTTGGATGCCGTCTGTTCAATGTGCACAATGTCATGTTAGCGCATAAGTTCGTATGTTGCAACCTCTGTGCTTGCAATACGAGTGGTTTGACAATTCTTGCTTGCCGTGCGATGCAAACAGTTAGGCCTAAGCCATCGATGCGACCGTGTTAATTATTTATTCATTTTTTAACTTTATTATATTCGCATAAATCGATGTTTATTCTGTATCCAGCCCTTTTTGAGGATATAAGGGGGGGAGAGAGGGGCTATATAGGCTACAGTTCTAAAAATTCCTTTAAAGAATAGGCTAATTATTATCCTACTGTAGGTAGGCCTATAAGCTGAGTAAGCTCTATAGTTAAAACTGGCGCTTGTGAATGGGTTTTGCGAAACAATCAACGTTTTGAACTCGATCGATAGATTCGATACACAATACATGAATGATGAATTCGACTTCTAACTCAATAACTACCGATGAAGTTGCAAGTCTAGAATCTTCTCAGCGAATTCGGAGCCGTTGAGTTCGGAGAAAGATGGTTGAAGAGGAGGAGGAGGAGGTGGAGGCGAGACACATGTCCGATGATCACGCCGATGTTTGTAGTTCGAATTACCAGCTGCTGCTGTCTGCGAGGAGAGGAGTTTTGTCGAAGGACTTTTCGGAAGAGGAATGTGTTCTGATCCTCGAGGACGAAGCATTCGAACAGCAGCAGCCGTCGATGATCTGCGAATTAGGCAGAACGCGATTGCTGCAGTCTGTTCGGCTATTCAAGGAATACCAAGGTGAGTGCAGAATGCAGATATAGGCCTACTATAGAATTGTTTTCGAATTGGATAATCGGAACACCTGGCCGACATCATCAATTATAGGCCTATTTAAATGTATTATAGCCTATTAATCATTTGCCAGGTACAGTGCGTATACCTGTGGGTCTATCTGCATGCATGATGTAGGCCTACCGAGTGTTATTCTTAATGTACTGAGAAATTACATCTGGCTATAAATTTAAATATTATTTCTGAAAAGTCGACGTAGGCCTATACTCAAACGTTGGTGGAACCAGATCTTGAAGGATGGGGATCCGAACACGAAAGTATGGGCAGGGAAATTCACACGGGGCTATAGTGTAGGCCCTATACGATAATACGATAGCGACAGAACCTCGAGCAGGGCTATAGAATGTGCCGGGGAGTGTTAAGGGTTTCAACCTCCACGCAGTATATAAGCTTAGAGCCCATATAGATATAGCCTATAGATCAGTAGGCCTACTTTGCAACCCCTCAACTCCGCGTGGATCATATTCTGACCCCATCAGTTATGCCTAATTTTCTACACTTCTCATACAATAGCAGCTGCTGTAGAACTCATTGGGTCAAACTGCTGACATTCATTCCAGAATTTTTATAGCGCTTCGTCATGTATGGGACTACTCAGAACCGCTCCCGACTCTATAGCACGGAAAAAGAACAATTTTTGAGTTGATAAAAAAGCTCCAGTATAAGAACCCGAGGAAACATACTATTATATAGCCTAATAGCCTACATGTAGCTCCGGAGGAAGCCAAAATTCATTCCATACCACAGTAGGCCTACTGTGCAACAGTGTGCATGTGCACATTGTGCAATCTGTCTCCAACACGGAAAAGACTTGATTCTGCATGTTGACAGTGTACAATTAGAATTTGTATTAATTTTGTAAGGGCACACAGGTTCCGACTTTATCCCCCGCCATGGATCCAATACGTTTAGGCTACGTGAGGTTCATATGACCCACATGATTACATCTCTACATAGACGTAGGCTATATAGTCAGAAAAACAGGGTTTCCAACTTTCCATGCATTGGGGGCCGAGGTGTTCCAAAGGACATGGTCGCAAAAGAGACAGAACTAGTTAAGTAATTTCATTAATTGATTGACTGATTGATTGAACAGGTGAAGACTTCTCCCACTATCTTCCGGATCCAATCGACCCGATCGACTCATCCGCCGCTAAATCGAAAATCCACGTCAAACGCCGCCGCTCTTCATCCACGATGCCAGACATCAAAGGCACCGCCTCCTCCTCCTCCTCCGCCACTTCAAAGCCATGCCGCCTCCCAGGTACCCCACCCTCAAGACCGAAGCACCACGGCCTGCGCCACCTGCTCCGCCATCTTGCCAACAGCCTACCGCCGAAGAAACGCACGAACAAGATGGCGTCCAACTCAGGCGGCATCCACGCCTTCAGCTTCACGGACTCGAAGATCGGGTGTCCTCACCCAACCGACTCCTCGGACGTCCTCCACCTGCACACCCTCGAACCGGACATCCGGTGCGCCGAAGGGTCGCTTCCGGTTGAAAACCGGATGTTCGAGAACGGATCTGTGACGTCACGACGCAGTTCCCATAGCAACAACTTCACGCTCGTCTCGCGCAGAAGCCAATCAGTTTCAAACGTCACTGATCACGTGACGGACGCTGCACTGCAAGCCACGCCTACCTGCCAATCAACTGGACCACAAGCCACGCCCACCGGTCAGCGTAAAGCGATGGCGGCACAGGCCACGCCCATGAGAGCAACGGCATCACAGACCACGCCCACCTGTCAGTTAATATCACGTCGTTGTTCGGGTACCCGGGAGTACCCGGATGCGGTGAAGTCCGATACGGATGATGCGGTTAAGGAAGAGTCGTTTTGGAAGAGGATGTTGAGCACTTTCCAGAAGGGAGTCGAACGCCAAAGACGTTCATACAGACGCCCAATTGACCAATCACAACCGACCTTAGATGTAACCGACAAATAGAGGCTGTTAAAAAATATAATCGTCCAATTACGGATAAGGGGCGGGGCCATGCAGTGCCTTAAATAGTCATGTAAACTGTACAGTACGTTTATTTTAACTGTCTTAAGTGTACTGTAGCTGGTTACAAGTAAAATATCGAGTATTGCAATGAGAATTGAGTGTGGTTGAAACAAAGTTATAATCAGAACTATTAAAAGCTATTCCGAATACACATTACACTCTGGGCAAGAAAACAAACTATGCGTGTGTGTCATTTAAATAAACTATATGTCAGAAAACCAACTAGGCCCCTATGTGTCAAAACACCACTTTACTCCCTGCTGTATAGGATAAGTAAGTAAGTAAGTAAGTAAGTATTTTCTTTATTACTCCACTTGCAAAAGCACAATGGGACATAGAACATCATTATAATACATCAGTGGTTCTTAACCAGTGTTCGGCCGAACCCCAGGGGTTCGGTGAGCCAGTGCCAGGGGTTCGCCGGTTCGGCAGAGGTCCTCTGAAATATATACATATTCAGTGAAAAATCATCTGCTATTTTTCAACTTTTATTTAATAAATTTTGTTTGAAACCTTATTAAATTTAAAGCTGCTCATCCTGTTAACCTTAGTTTTGGCTTACTGCATCAGTGCACCTTCCGATAATTAACACCGGCAGGCATCTTTCTGTAATAGCCTATAAGGTATGCCTATTACCGATAAGATAGGCCTATGTAATTTTTCGTTGTTTTTCTGCAGAAATAGTATGACGTACGCTAAAAGTAACTATTACCATTTTCTTATATACTTATACCACAGAGTTTGTGGAGCAAAACAGAATTTTTTTTGTTCAAACTACTTGAGGGGTTCGGTGAATGGTCATAGATTTCTCTTGGGGTTCGGCTCCCTTGAAAAGGTTAAGAACCACTGTAATACATCAAAGTAATAACTGTTAATGAAAAATGAATGGATGCATTAGCATTTAGTGGTGGAGTTTTACAGGTTGAAACACTGAAAAAATTATTTCCCAAATATTTTTTAAATTCTGTGTATTTACAACCGTGTTCATCGAACCCCCATCCACTGGAAACCTCAAAAACATTTCCTACACAATGATTCATTCAAGAGACGCAGCTCACTTTGAGTTATGGAACAAAGCTACTTTGAAGAAACCAGAGGAAGCAAAGAATTAAATAAAATTTTTATTTGTAACGAATAAATTCATTTTAGAAAACAATACAAAGCGATCGTAACGAGGTTTTTAAGGTATAGAAAAAGAAAAAGAAGCAGACTAGGAATGAGTGACGTCAGCAAAAACAGACAGATCATCTCTCGGACAAAATACAACAAATAAAAAAACAATTGGCGGAGAATAAAAACAACAGCAATTTTCTTTTCTTTCAACATGTGATTTGTTTTACATTTGATCATTTGTAACTCTTATATCTTTAATTAATAAATTAAAAAGTTCTCTCACTCTTTCTACTCTAGATTTCTTCCATGAGTATATATCTGCACATGTATGTGTGTTACAACAGAATTTCATATGAAAACTTCGGCAAATTATGGACCCAGCAGAGTATGTTTCCATCAACAAAATCCTTCAATATATCTGGGTATTTTAGTAAAAAAACGCTTTACAAAGAGCACCAATGTGAACCTTGAACCAAATGCTGCTCAGGCTACATATCACAATTCCAAAAATAGGATTTACACATTCAGAACTTAACTTGCAAAGCCCAACTAGTATCAAAACAAGCTAAGGTAATCAAATAGGTTCATTAGTAACTTTTATATCGTGCCGATGACACTGGAACATATACTGGCCAGTTTAGGTTTCCACCATCTGATCATAACACCATCCATCCTCCTGTAACCAACATCTTTTGGTGGTGCACAACAATACCGCAATAAACTCCTTTCCAAATAACTAAAGACGTTCAGTAAGTTATATGATATAAAAATCATTTGATTGTACAACTGCAAAATATGCACAGATCAACATCACACAAAATTGACACATGTTGACAAGAACCTACCGTACATTAACAATACACGAGCACATATAATTAACAGCACAACTAACATACACGAACAGCACAACTAACATTATGTTAACAGCACAACTACTGCACAGAAGTACCATACTTAACAGCATGCAAGTACCGTGTGTTAACAGCACAAGGACCATACGCTGAAAGTACAAAAGTACCACGAATCCACAGTTTCCATATTATTCAATGAATTTACTTTCTGCATTTAATGTGCACTAAAGACGTCAGAAAATCATCATCATCCAAGATGCAAAATTACTTTCGACACACATTGAATTCACTCTCAATGCCTTAACCCACAATCCTTGACAGCAAACTCAAAGCCCTACTATACAGACAGAGCACAGCATAAGTGCATATGCCGACCATGAGATACATATGCAAGAAATACATTGAAGCAAGTACCACGTACGTAATAAAATGCACGAATACGCATAGTAGCGCATATACTAACTGGTATTTGCAACTGGTACAATGTACTTGCAACTGGTATTTGTGACGGAAGACAAATGTCTACGATGTCTATTTACGACTAGTACTTATGACGTTTATTAACGACTGGTACTTGCGAATGGTACTTACAACCAGTACTTTAGTATGAAAATGAGTGGTCAAATATATTTTCAAGCTGGCCACACACCCATGACGTAGGCTGTGACCCATATGACCTCATTTACAATACAATACGACTTTACAATTACACAATGCCCCTCTTGCCTTCACAAAGTTCAGAAATGCAAACTGATTGAAGTCAGGGCAAATAATACGCAGACCTCCCGAGGTCGACTGGAAGAGGTAGGCTTTGATTTCGGTGGAAGAGTAGGGAACGCGAAGAGGTGGGGGGTGTCCACGTGGATGTATCGAAAAGTTCTGCAAATGAACACCATTGAAACATGCAAGACAATATTGTCTTATCATGTTTCAATGGTGTTCATTTGCAGAACTAATATGACAATGTACCATGAAAATAATAGTCGTAATACCAGTGCTTAAAGTGTACAGAAAGAAGTGCCAGAACGCCCCTACACTTTGCAGGCTAGCATACTGGCCAAATAGGTGGAAGAACGGTGTACAGGTTTGAAAACAAGTGTCTGGACGCCGTCCATGACAGTCCAGGCACACTTTAAGCCCTGCCTATTGCCTAACACTATGAACCAGACCAACCTTTAAAGTTCAGACAATTTCTTATTGCAGTAGATACTTTAAAACAGACATAACTACATAGACAAACGTACGCAATCACGACAAACTCCGTAAAAATTCACAAACATGAGATTATTATTATTATTGTTCTTATTGTTCTTTACGATATTGTACATAATGCCTCTTCCAGGTAGGCTATTCAGAAGCGCTCCCGGCCCAACCACTGCTAAATAGAAGAGCTTTGAGATTCTTAAGAAACAGAAGTGGAGTGGCCTCTGAGCATAAGTGCAGTGTAACAGGAAGGCCATTCCAGGTTGTATAGGACCAGCGACCCAGAATGAATGGCGCTGTCGAATAGCAGTGAGCGGGAAACCAGACGTGGTTTGCTCAATCATAACAATTTCTTTTCATATTTCTTCTACAAAGAGAATACTATCATCGGAAGCGGAAAGCAAGTTAAGTCGCTTGAAGCATGTAATCGCTAGTGAGATTTGACTGTTCAATACAAAAAATGAGATTTAATTAAAACGTTTACGAAACCAAAAATTTTAACTGAAGACGTTTCAAAGCAGAGAGCAACTGAACGAAAAGCATTACTTAGCTCAACACATTTCAAGCTGAGTGAGAGAGAGATTCAAATTAGTAAGAGATAGGGAGATCTGATTGGGCGAGTGCTTGACTAGTAGCCCGAAGAGCATGGGTTCAATCCTCCTTACTCCCCCCCCCCCTGAGCTGGTTATTGTGCACTGCAGGGACCTTAACAATAGCCTTCGTTTAACTTCAAACTGACACAACGCAAAATGATTTCAATTCAGAGTATGAATAGATGATCACAAGTTATTACTGTATAGGAGTCAAATTTAATTGGTACTTATGACAGGTGACAGGTACTTATGACTGGTGCTTACAACCGGTACTTATGACTGGTACTTGGGTGATAAAATACATTTTCAACCCTGCCAGCACACCCATAAACTTGTCTGAGACCCATAATAGCATCCAAACGCCCCCCCAAAAACAAGTAGACAGTTACCGAGAATGTTACAGGTTTCACAGAGTTGAAATAAGTTAACAAAAATTCTTACTTCATGGCAACGAGGTACTACTGTATGACAACTAAACCGACCAGGAAAATGGGTGCCTGCACACAGGGGGCAATTTTAAGGAGCACTTGCCCCTCCTCAAAAATTGGCATCTAATTTTTGGCTACCACTTTTTGTTTTATAAAAAATTTATGCACTAGAGCGCTAATGATTCAAAAGTGGAACTGCGAAATTGAACTTTAAAGAAGACAAAAATATTTTTACAACAACGCCTAATGCATATCCAATGTTTCTTTCAGCCATGCCGTTTTCTGTCATTGCGATGATACAGCCTAATATAGTGGCGCCTGAATTATGACTTTGTTTGGTTATCATTCAAATGTTCAAATTCTGCATTTAGATTAATACCAGTGTACTTAATTGACAGTTTCGCATCTTCATGTTCTCGCAAAAAAAACTATAACCTTAGCATGCATTCAGTGGCGGCGTGACCTTAACGTTTTGCCCCTCTTGCAAAAAATGATCTGTGGGCTGCGGGCACCTATACGAGGAAAAGACTTCAACAAAACAATACCCGATTGGAAATAACACACTGCACTGCTGACTATTTAATATATGCTCTGAAAGTTGCTTTAAGTGACCAGAATGAGTTTTAGAAACTAATGGAAAGGAATATAAAAATACATAACAATGCATGAGATTTTAAAGAACAAACAATTGGCAAGACTGATTTCATTTGTGCAGACTGCATTGGATCCTAACTGGTTTAGTGTAGCTAAAGTAGAAATGGCATGCATCTGCTAAAAAAGCCCATGAACCTAGTAACAGAGTCTGGATCAGATACGGTACACAGTCCAAAATTATTAAGAATAAAAAAACTATTTATGGATTTATTATTATTTTGATTATGACTACCCGGTATATGCTTTTTATCAGTACAATTATAATGTATTTACAATAAATACTATGCATTTATTATCATTGTTATTATGCATTAATTATTATTGTGCATTAATTGTAATTATTAATAATTTTATTATTATTATTATTACATATTTACTCTAATTATTGTCAGTGGGGTAGAGTACTGCATACCTAGTTGGCAAGGGAAGAGTACTAGTTGGAAGCGTTTTTGGCATCCAGTGTTCACAATTTCACATAATTTAAAAAAAAAATCCAACTAAACAACTAAAAAAATCAACCAAAAGCTGCAAAATGTTTCTTTAAAATGTCACCCAGGAATTACAACCTGAACAATGCAGGAAAAGGAATAAAGATGCATTATTATCATAATTTTTTCTCTCGCCCACGGTAGGAAAAATCCACCAGTTTTTAGAAACTATCCCGCGTAGTTAGTCAGTCCTCACACCCAGAGCAGTGCTATTATCTATTCAATATCAATTTACGTGAGGTATATGTGCAATCCTGTATGATTTAAAAATTAGGGACAGCATTGTTCTGGGCTGACTAAACTTATTATTTTTTTATACCAACATCATAATCATTGATCAGAAGCCTCTATCAAGCTCGAGTTGCATGCTCAAGGCAGTAACTGGTCCATCCAAAAAGCATTTCAAAAGCATTCTTTAAAGCCAGCGTAAGCTACAAAGTAAGTAATACTACGAAAAATGCAAACATCTGACGTAACCCACATTTCACACACAATACAAATCTACAATTGCACAAGTTGAAGCCGCATTAAGCAACAAGTAAAAACAGCACAACTGTGATTCTGCAATGTGCTGCCTCGAAATAAATTCCTCCCTTATCACATAAGCCAGTGTTTAGCAACTCAAAAACTTTCATGGACAAAAAAACTTAAATATATGAACAACCGACAGAAAAGCTGACTAGAATGGATTCCTGGTCGCACAGAAGAATATTGCAGAGTTCTAATGTAAACAAATACATCTTTAAAACTGCCACACAACTATGGCGAGAGCATTACACGAACGTCAAAATCTATTCAAGAATTAATACAAATAAAATTCCTGCTCAAAAGTCGTTTAACGCAGCGGCTTTCACTCTCACTCGCTGCAGTCAACTTGCACGGCAAGCTCATCAACCCAACCCAATGCATGTACAATTTGTACATCAATATCATCCTTACATCAATCAATCCACAATCAACCCCTTAGTACTTCCCTTCCATGTAACCGAGTTGTGGTTTTGTCAACCTGTGTTCTTTTTCACATTAAACGAATATACATATCACTCTATCAAAAGCACAATCAAGCACACAACAAAATCCATCACTCACACAATTCAATTACTCAATCCATCCATCCATCCACCAACCAATCAATCATTTAAATCAATCAATCGATTCAATCACTCAATCAATGCACACCAATCAAATTCTACGAATTGCTGAGAAACATAAAAATCTGCACGGTCCATCTAGACGCCAGATAACACGAACTTCTAAAACACACAATGATCACTGGGACGTCAAATATTCACGCACGACTTTGACTCAAAATTAGAATCAAATCATCGCACATGTATTTACGTGAAAAAACACCAGTCAATCAGAAATCACGAAAATTATGACAATTAATTAGACAATTCGTAAGACGAGCGAGAGAGCAGTCCTTCAAGCTGACGCAACCACACGCATCAAGCGACTTCATTTTCTTAGCCTCAGCATATATATATATATATATATTATTGATGGTGCCCAGTCCTCTCCCCCTCCGTCTCATCCTCCCACCGACAGTGTACAGTCGATGTGCTCATCGTAGCTGAGTTGGGAAGAGGGCGCAGATGGATCAGAAATCTCAAAAAAAATTCTGCCTTGGCGGGGAGTTGAACCCCGACCTCTCGACCCTAACCACTACATTACGAAGACAATTAGTCGTCACGTAAGTCAGTGACACTGCAGCACCTTCAAAATAATGTCGACGCGTTAAACAGATTTAATCCACGAAATCCAGAAATTAAATTCAACTTTTCATCGTTTGCTTTACGTTTCGATTCGACGTAAAACTTCCGTCGTCGCAGAACGCTTCAGCGATCTCGCTGTTCGACGACGAATCCGACGACTTTGGAATGCTCAGCCGGGATTTCCCCGCAGTGGCGCCACCTACGGGCTGAAGGACGTCCGCAGGATGAGCGCCCTGCAACAACACGGACGGTCCAGTGCAGTTTTCCGTTGCGATGGTCGACCAGTTGTCGTCGAAAGTCGGGAAGCGTCGCACGAAGTCGTCCATGACGCTGTCGAACGGGTCGGACTTCGACTCGGCACGACTTGCGACGGAGGTTGATCCGGAAAAATTGGCGGCGGGAATATCCGTCGAACCGTCATCTTGAATGACGTTGACGTTGAGATCTGACGAGTTGAAACAAGTTTTGTCTGTCGTGGTCGTGATGGTCATCTCCTTCTCCAGAATAATTCCGCTTCTGTGTTGTCCGTTGGAGTCGACGCTGGCGGGAGACCGACAATTGCTCTCCGTCTTCTCGTCAGAGTCGTCGCGACTGGAAAAGACGTCGTCGAAAGCGTCGGAGGCGGAGTCTGTCGCCGTTGACGACGCGCCAGGGTTGACCATCAAGTCGGCGGAGAAGCGCTTTCCGAAGGGGTCGGAGGTCGCGCTGCCGGAGGAAAGGGCGTCGACGGAGATGCTCGCAAATGGATCGGAGCGAAAGTTGGAGGCGGCGAACGGGTCGAGGGCGGAGAATGGATCGTGGAATTCGCCGTTGCGAGAGGTTGCCACCGCCGTCGCCGATGACGACGGAGAGGACGACGACGGAAGGTCGCTGTCGCCGCAGAGCGTGGTCGTCGAGTCCTCCATGAGAGTCGCTTTCCGTGGCGGAATCGGAGACGGGGTGGGGAACTCGTGCGGAATAATGGACGCGTATTTTGGAGCAGACTGGAGGGGTGTGTGAGATTGGTCTGCAGCAGAGTCGGGCTTCGTCGCCCTCTTGGAAATGGCGACGGCAAAAGGATCTGTGGTGTGATCCGTCGTTTTGGTCGACCATGTCTGGTGAGATGGACGTACGTCCGTGTTTATTCCTCCGACGTTAACCTCTCCACGCATGGGTGAAAATGTTGCCAGGTCCGACCGTGGGGGCGGCGGTGGGGGAACGTCGGACGATCCGACTAGCGGGTCACCCACGGCAGAAGGCCGTGAGGGCAGAACCGGCAGAATGCCCTCCACCCACCTGTCAATCGAATCCAGGGCCGCCGAGGGGTTCGACTTGGCACAGCTGGATCCAGGACGTGGAGGAGGAATGGGTGCGTGGTGGTCAAGAACCATTGGTGTGTTCTGCGGCAAAGGAGGGGGTGGAGCGTCCGGAGATGGGAAGCTAACCACATCCGAGCAACTCTCCCGATCGCTCGAGTTTTCCGGGGCCGGCCCCAAAGCACCCTCGCAAGGGATCGGCCCCAGGGCGGCATTCTCCTCAACCCCAACGTGCACTGGAATCCACGCGGCAACCGTCGGCTCGGCCTTGAAACCCGAGAAATCGGCGAACGCGTCCGGCTCCACGAAAAACCCGTAAATCGGTTCGACTCTCGCGTTGCGACTTGCGTCGACCAAAGCGGTTTTGGCTTGCGTCTCGCGCGGCGACCAGATTACGATTTCTCCGGCGTCGTCGTCGTCGCTCCCTTGCGACTTGCTGAAGAACGGATCGTTGGCGAATGGATCCTTTCTCCGCGTCGTCGATGGTTTGATCTCCGATGGTTTTCCAGCTGCGTCGAATTCGAATGAAACCCATTCCTTTGTGCTGTCGGGTTTTCCGGCGGGAGTGCCAGAAGTTTCCGGAGTGGAAAACCGCACGGAAGAAGCGGAAGTGGAACCGGTCGTGGTTGATTGAACGTGGCAGTGGAGGCGCCCGGATAGGACAGATGCGTTCTGGTAGATTGGTTCTGGTGTTGCTGCTGTTGTTGGTATTGTTGCTGTCGGATGCGGAAGATGGAAAATGACCTGAATGAGAAATTGAAAACGTTTACTAGTACAACCAGCAACAATCAATCTACCCAACTATCAGGATTTATATAGCACCCCTTCAAGATATCTCTAATCAGAGGTATCCTGATCCATGTCACGCGAAAAAGAAACATAAACAGGTGGTGAAACTGAGAACAGCTTGAAAGTGTCATATTGTCCAGGGAAGCACATTCCAGGATGTTGGACCAACCACAGAGAAGGAACGGCTGTGCATTGCCGCAGAGCAAGTGGAAGGCACCATCAAGTCACCGTGGACAGAGGAGCGCAGTGCAGAGCGGTCTGCACAAGACAGAAAGAGGCAACAAAGATCACGCAGATAAGAGAGTGCCCCGCCTGATAAGTATCACCTGATTATTCGTTCATTTCACGTACACCCGCAGGTTATTCCGCAGCAGGGGAGAAAACACACATTTGGTCACGGTTGTATTTCTTAGCAAGAGCTTAGAAATGCTGAAGATGAAGGCGAACGAGAAGAGAATTGCAGTAGTCAATACGAGAACATGTAAAAGCACGACTTAAAGCAGGTGAAGATGGAGGTTGAGAAAGAACGACAAGATCTATCTGCACCTTCAAAGTGAAATCACGCAGAAAGATCACTATAGACTGGAAATACCAGATCAGACAATTTTCAACCTGTTTTGGTGGATTTGCCGGGCAACTCGACATGACGGGGGACTGACGCATGTTTGACATTCCTACGACTCCTTTCTTGACGTTGACGGGAGTCAAGGACCCGTGACTTGGCTCCGTTGAATGCTGAGAGGACGATGACGGCGACTGGTTCAATGACTGACTGTAGTGGTCCGACTTGAGCCAAGCGCCGCGAGTCGAAGTTGGTTTCGGAGACGAAAATGAACGTGGATCAGACAACTGTTAAGACAATAGACACACTCTCCTCAAAAGATATAAAAAAGGAAATAGTAGATTATAATTATCATTATAATATTATTATTATAATTATATAATATATATTTATCACATTTATTATTATTAGTCATACTAATTATTATCACTATTACAATTAGTAGTCGTAGTAGCAGCCTTAATTTTGTAGAAGTTGTAGAGGCAATAGTAGTACCAGCCCAGCAGCAGCAGTACTAGTAGCAGTATTAGTAGTAGATATATTTACACAATGACCAAACATCATAAGAATTACTAAAATACGCATCAATCTCTATTTAAATTCTACTTCTGAATAAAATTTTCTCTCAAACAACAACAACAACAAGAGCAGCAGTAGCGACAACAACAACAACAACAACAACCGTTGTTTTTTCCCATTGACAAACTGCAGAATGATTACAACTCTCAGTAAGAACGAATGATCACAGGAGTCAAATTATTACAGTCCTGAGTCAAATCAATCAAACTGCTTGGCAGCCATGCAAGGTGCTCATCGCGTCCTATTGCTCAGTTTACCAACACCATCTGCAAATAGAAGATTGAGTGAACCTTTGGGAGGGTAGCTGGAAGCAATCCCACACCCTTGCGCTCTTCGTGCCCAAGTATGTTTGTAAAATCATAAACGTAAATCTTAAACACATAAGTACGTGTCTGCACTTGTTGCAACAGCATGGACATTGAATCGGAGTTTCATGCCAAAGCGCATGAGCAATTGAGAGTGAAGAACTTGCCCAAGGTTCTACACGGCTGCTTGAGTTGGATTCGAACCTGCAACCCTCCGGCTACAAGGCGACAAATATACCCTCAACACCACTGTGCCACGCATGTGACCCTGTGGCCTGAATCCCCTTACAGACTCTACGGTTGCAACTCACCCGATCATCGATTCCCTCGTGGCTCCTCCTCTTCAACTCGTTTCCTTGTTTCTTCATTTCGAAGACGACTTGGAAAAGATCGCGAAGACAAAGCACAATGCCCTCCGCCTATGTAACAATACAACGGAACAATACACAATTGTACATTGTTACAAGACAACAAAGCAATGAACATGGTAACTAATACTTCTTTGCGTTCGTCATCTCATAGTCCTTCTCAAGGAATTATTTTCGACCCCCTCTCCCTGTTGCAACATTATGTTGACCCACCCACCCACCCCTATGCATACGTACAAATAAGCTTCTCTAGCTCCTCGTACAAAAGTCAATTAGCTACAGTCATCAATAAAACATTTATTTTACCGTAAATGGCTACTACTTATTTTTGCCAAACATCGTATTAACAAGCTTAAATTTGTCAACTGCAATGGTTTACTGTTTAGATCTAAACAGATATTAATTATAATATAATAAAATGTCATCGGATGACTATGGGATCATACAGAGTTATGAATAGGCTAATTTGGACGTCATAATGAAAAATTTATTTTGCATACGCAAATTTGTTGATACATCCTCCCCAGCGTATACACCCATATGCCGAATCATGCCTAAATCCGGTGACCTACCCTCCCCCTCCCTACACAAGTAATAATTTTATAGGGACAGCCCCTAAATAGAGTAGAACAACGAACAATGACGACACAGGTAAAGCACCGTCATGGTTGAACGCGTACCACTTTCTCCGTCTTTATTCCGTAGAACTGGTGCGATCCGCCGCCAGCGCCAAAGACGTAACCGAACGCTCGAGAGTCGCTGGCGTCGCGAGAGATGAAGGAGACGCGATGAACCGGATGGAAGTAAACGAGAGACTAAACGAGCAAACGAACACAAACACCGCAACATCAACAAACCATAAACAAACGAAGAAATAATAATACGGCAATAATCTTAGTTTATTTTCAAACTGACACAACGCAGAGTGATTACAATCTGTAATGAAAGGATGATCACAAGTTATTGCAGAAGTTGAATTTTATTGTCGGCAGCCATGCAAGGCGCCCAGAACATACTACTGCTCATTTTATCAACACCAACTGCCAAACAGAAGGTTGAGTCGCCCCGTTTGGGATGGTAGCGGGAAATGATCCCACATCCGAGCATTCTTCGTGACAAAGTGTTTTCTATTACTCTAAAGCTGGGTGACCATTTTCTCATCATCAAAAACTGGGACACTTTATTGAAAAATTAACAATTCCTTAACTACCGGTACAAGACCATATGACTACGAAGGCCTAGATGAAAAGGGCGAAAATCAGCACTGGGGTGAAATCCCAAATGGAGCAAACAAGAGGACGAAAATTAATTTTAAAACGAATGTTCAACAGAAGAGAATTCTACAATTTTCAGCTTTTTGCCAAGTACAGCCAACGAGAACAGACCTGTTGCAAGCTTTGTACTGGCATGGTTTAATGTGTCAATCGCAATTAAGCGACACAAAAATATTCATTGCACCAGAATTGCAAAATTAGCTGACGTCAGGATTGTTTCACCAAACCACCACCCAAGAAAACTCTCTCTTCCTGGACTGCACTGGTAAAATTTTAGGCGAGTACAAGCTACAGCCGGGGGAAAAAAATTTTCCAGTTTTTTTTCATGAAATCTTCTGATAACCTTTTTTAGTCTTCAGATAATAATTTTTCTGATGATTTTTTGCGTCGAGCACGTTCACAGCAGCGTAAGACTCGCAAATTTCATTCATTTTATTTGTTATGCATAACACGATCTTCTGCTGTTTTCTTGGCAGAATTTTATTTCTCAAACTTTTTTAATCTTTACTTTTTGTGAGGTAAGTACACGCTGTATACCTGCATAATGCATATACCATCGTTTACAGAACTAAGTACACTATGCAAAGAAATTCTGTAGGTGAGTACACACTGTATACCCGTGTATACCCTGCTCCCCTCCCACCTGCTTCCCTCCCCCCACCTGCTCCCCTTCCCACCTGCTACCAAACCCAAAAGAACAATCTATGATCGAACGAACCTCTGTCTTCTCGTCGATGATCTTGATTCCATCGAGCGATACGTTGATCGTGATCTTCTGCTTATGTTCTCCGATCGTCTTCACCGCAGCCTTCAGCTTCGCCATGGCAACCTGACACATCTTGTCGCCCCTCGGGTCCTGCACGTCCTCCACCCCGATCAGCTTGCCCCGGTAGTTGAGACCCGGATCCATGAACCGCGCTGGATCATTGCGATCCACTGAAAGAGAGCGACTCAAATTTTCAACGCAGTTTGTGTCAATTGAATTCGAATAATTGTATCTCTTTAGGTATTAAACAATGATGTCAATAGCTGTGTGGTTGTTTAGTGCGTAAAGTCCTGTTGGCACGTCAGGTCCGGTTAGTCCATTGTAATCCAGTTAATTTAGACAATTGGTCCATTTACCGTAGTTCTGTTGGTACATTAAATGTTAGTCCATTTTTCATACAGTTAGTCCAATTAGTCATGTTGTCTCGTTTGGTCCTATTGGTTCATTTAACATAACATAACATTTTATTCAGAAAACCAACATCATACAATTGTAATTGTAATTAAACATTTATATAGCAAAACTTCAAGAGAACTCCATACAGGTCGTAATACTTCATGATTTACAAGTTGTATCATTTTACGCATTTATAGTGGTCACTAAGGTTTAAAGAATCGACAGCACAAGGTGACCAGTTTATGCAGGAGACCCAAAATGGGCCGAAGGTCCCACTAGCCAGAGCCACTTGAGAGCATTAGGCTGGAAGATGTATCACGGCCAACTGTAAGAAGGCAATTGGATTTAGTCCTATTGGTTAATTTATTCTGCTGTTTCAATTGGTCCATTTAGTCCTGTTGGTTCTGCTGTTTCAATGGTCCATTTAGTCCTGTTGGTTCTGCTGTTTCAATGGTCCATTTAGTCCTGTTGGTTCTGCTGTTTCAATTGGTCCATTTAGTCCTGTTGGTTCTGCTGTTTCAATGGTCCATTTAGTCCTGCTGGTTCTGCTGTTTCAATTGGTCCATTTAGTCCTGTTGGTTCTGCTGTTTCAATGGTCCATTTAGTCCTGTTGGTTCTGCTGTTTCAATCGGTCCATTTAGTCCTGTTGGTTCTGCTGTTTCAATCGGTCCATTTAGTCCTGTGGTTCTGCTGTTTCAATCGGTCCATTTAGTCCTGTTGGTTCTGCTGTTTCAATGGTCCATTTAGTCCTGTTGGTTCTGCTGTTTCAATTGGTCCATTTAGTCCTGTTGGTTCTGCTGTTTCAATCGGTCCATTTAGTCCTGTTGGTTCTGCTGTTTCAATCGGTCCATTTAGTCCTGTTGGTTCTGCTGTTTCAATCGGTCCATTTAGTCCTGTTGGTTCTGCTGTTTCAATGGTCCATTTAGTCCAGTTGGTTCTGCTGTTTCAATCGGTCCATTTAGTCCTGTGGTTCTGCTGTTTCAATCGGTCCATTTAGTCCTGTTGGTTCTGCTGTTTCAATGGTCCATTTAGTCCTGTTGGTTCTGCTGTTTCAATGGTCCATTTAGTCCTGTTGGTTCTGCTGTTTCAATTGGTCCATTTAGTCCAGTTGGTTCTGCTGTTTCAATGGTCCATTTAGTCCTGTTGGTTCTGCTGTTTCAATCGGTCCATTTAGTCCTGTGGTTCTGCTGTTTCAATCGGTCCATTTAGTCCTGTTGGTTCTGCTGTTTCAATGGTCCATTTAGTCCAGTTGGTTCTGCTGTTTCAATGGTCCATTTAGTCCAGTTGGTTCTGCTGTTTCAATCGGTCCATTTAGTCCTGTGGTTCTGCTGTTTCAATCGGTCCATTTAGTCCTGTTGGTTCTGCTGTTTCAATGGTCCATTTAGTCCTGTTGGTTCTGCTGTTTCAATGGTCCATTTAGTCCTGTTGGTTCTGCTGTTTCAATTGGTCCATTTAGTCCAGTTGGTTCTGCTGTTTCAATCGGTCCATTTAGTCCTGTGGTTCTGCTGTTTCAATCGGTCCATTTAGTCCTGTTGGTTCTGCTGTTTCAATGGTCCATTTAGTCCTGTTGGTTCTGCTGTTTCAATGGTCCATTTAGTCCTGTTGGTTCTGCTGTTTCAATTGGTCCATTTAGTCCAGTTGGTTCTGCTGTTTCAATGGTCCATTTAGTCCTGTTGGTTCTGCTGTTTCAATCGGTCCATTTAGTCCTGTGGTTCTGCTGTTTCAATCGGTCCATTTAGTCCTGTTGGTTCTGCTGTTTCAATGGTCCATTTAGTCCAGTTGGTTCTGCTGCTTCAATTGGTCCATAGTAGTTGGTTTACTGGTTATATGAGCGCAGCGAGTGACGTATGCTGCGCTCATATAACCAGTAAACCTTGAAGAATTAGCATTTGCGCTCATTAGTATTCATAGCGCAGTGACTGCGCTCATTAATATTCATGATATGCAGTGACGTCATACTTCCAGTTCTTTCTAGAAATTTCGAGCATTTCTATTGTCCTTTTGTCCGTCTTTCTGTCTGTCTGTCTGTCCGTCTGCATGTCCGTCTGTGTTCCTTTGGTGTGCCCTCGGGTAATGGCTTTACTGGGCGCGATAACGATCTCTACCGCGGCGCATCGTCGCACACGTTAATTGCAGGTCGGCGAATTTTTGAAAAAGAAGAATGCTAGACATGCCAAATTAAAAAGCTAGAAAAAATGACAGGTTTTCCACCTAAGAAAAAGCCAGATTTTCCACCTAGAAAAACCTAGCATTTCCAGAAATCCCATTATTTCTCAGAAAACAAAAGTTTTTTCACTTTTTATCGCTTAGTACCCTCCCTCCCTCCCTCATCCCTCCCTTCCTCCCTCCGTGAAGACATTTCTATATGAGTGTATATTCTCAACCTTTAAAACGCAAAAATTGTTCAAAATTCCATCATGGAACTATAATGTATTAATTTTACTCTTCCTTGCACGCACGCACCCTTCCTCCCTTCCTCCATTTCCTGTTCCATTGAATCTTGCATTGCAGTGTGTCTTCAAACATTGAAACGCTAAGTATTTATGAAAATATTAACAATGAAACTATAATGGTGCAATTCTACTCTTCCTTGCACGCACCCTTCCTCCCTCCCTCCTCCCTCCCTACACCCCTCCCTCCATTTCCCATTCCATCGGATCTCGCATTGTGGCTTGTAATCAAATGTTGAAACGCTAAGTATTGATGAAAAATATGAACAATGCAACTATAATGGCCCAATTTTACTCTTCCTTGCATGCACCCTTCCTCCCTTCCTCCATTTCTCATACCATTGAATCTTGCATTACAGTGTCTTTTTTAAGCATTGAAACGCTAAGTATTAATGAAAATATTAACAATGCAACTACAATGACTCAATTTTATTCTTCCACACCCCACCCTCCCTTCCCCCATTTCACCCTCCCTCCATTTCTCATTCCATTGGATTTTGCATTACAGTGTATTTTCTAACATTGAAACGCTAAGTATTGATGAAAATACGAACAATGTAATTACAATGGCTCAATTTTAGCCTTCCTTACATGCACCTCTCCTCCCTCCCTCCCTCCCTCCCTCCCTCCCTCCCTCCAGTTCTCATTCCACTGAATCTTGCGTTACAGTGAATCTTCAAACATTGAATATTGATGAAAATATTATCATTGTAACTATAATGGCTCAGTTTTATTCTTCCATACTCCATTCTCCCTTCCTCCCTTTCTTCCTCACTCTACAAATAACACAGAAGTAAGTACCTTTCTCTTAAAAAATGTCACATTTCACGCATGCACACCACCAACAACTGAAAAATCGCAAGTCTTACCCTCCCAAAATGGCACATATTCCACATTTCTCGCATGCACAAGTCCAGAAAACCGATGAATCGACCAAATTTGCATCCCAAATATGGTATCCTTTCTAACTTTCATGTATGTGCAAACTCAAAAACCGAAGAATCGAACAAACTTGCATACTAAATATAGGGTCATTTCTAACTTTCCCGCACGGCCAAACTCAAAAACCGAAGAATCGATCAAACATGCATACCAAATATGGTGTCCTTTCTAACTTTCCCGCACGGCCAAACTCAAAAACCGAAGAATCGATCAAACATGCTTACCAAATATGGTGTCCTTTCTAACTTTCCCGCACGGTCAAACTCAAAAACCGAAGAATCGATCAAACATGCATACCAAATATGGTGTCTTTTCTAACTTTCCCGCACGGTCAAACTCAAAAACCGAAGAATCGATCAAACTTGCATATCAGATATGGTGTCCTTTCCAACTGTCATGCATGTGCAAACTCAAAAACTGAAGAATCGCTCAACATTCCATTCCCAATATGCTGACCACATGGTCAATAATGCTAGGCGCTGTTCACTTTAAAATTTTGTGGTTACCAATTCTACGCATGTAGGTGTACTTTGGGAAGCAAAAACAGACAGAATTGAAGCACGAATGTAGGACTTAGATGCATTTACTTAACTCCTTCATTCTTCGATGCGAGAAAAAGATGTCAATCACATAAAAATTTGTGAATCCCTATTTTTCAGCTATGGAAACATTCTGAGAAGCAGAAACAGAGAGATGTGAAAGACGAATACAGAACTTAGTCGCATTTTGAAACCTTCAACTTCAAGCCTTTGTTACTTGAATTCAATACTAGACGCTACTCACTTTAAAATTTTACATGCAGGACATCACTTTGTTATGTACAAACAGGAACGCGTGAGAGGCGAATACACACTTAGCGACATTTTCACTCTTGCGCATTCAATTTCTTTATTCTTTGGTAAGAGAAATAGATACCAATCACTTTAAACTTGCGATGTCATCAATTTTTTCAGACATAGAAACGCTTTGAGATGCGCAAACAGTGACAGATGATTGAGACGAATACTGCACATAGCATCATTTTCAACTTTTCTTATTCAACGTCTTCATTCTTGAGTCAAATCAATAGTTGCCACACGATTTAAAAATTGACGAGACATCCGTTTGTACAAACAACGGAATACTTTGGCGAGCAGAAACAGTGGTGCATGAGAGGCGAACACGCCACTTAGCAGTATGGACATTAACGTATTTCTTTACCATGCACACTAAAACGAGTGACGTCATGATTTTCCCCAATCCTAAAAATAGAAACACTGGAAATATGCATTTGTATGGAATGAGAGTACGCTGTTGTCATAGCTTGAGTGGCGAAAGCAGAGAAAAAGGAATAGAGAATCTTAGATGCATTTGGTGGTAATTTTACAAATACAAGTACAACATTAGTTGAAGAGGCTGTGTATATGTCACATGAAGTCTTCATTCCATGCGTTCTTTCACCTATTAGACACAATATTTGCAGTGGTTTATGTGAGCAAGATACATATATTCCTGCTTTGCAGTATTTCTAAGTAACAAAACGGAATGAACATGGCTACAATGCATATCGACTGAAGGCGTGGACATACTTCTTAGTTACACAAATTGTCAATTTTCTAAGAATCAAAGGCATTTTCTATTACAAAAATAGGTGAGTGAGATATAGTACGTTCGAAAAAGAAGTTTTCTAACATGTCAGACTAAACAAGTGCAGGCAGAGTTGGACCATTTACGATGTGAAATGGCAGAGTGCAAGAAGCAAGGAGGAGGAGGAGGAGGAGGAGGAGGAGGAGGAGGAGGAGGAGGAAAAATAAGAAGATGTGTAGGAGGGCGAAGATGTGTACCATTAGAGTTTTCATATTTCATAGTTGTAAAATGTCAAATGTTGAAGGAATGGAGCGTCACTTAACAGTGTGACATGTTTAAATTACAATACTTTACTCTACTTTGTACGAAATTGTAAATTTCGAATGCATGAAAAGGTAAAGTATGCAACTCTTAAACACCACTTTAAAGGTTTTTCGTTTGCTAATACGGGATGTAAAATGTCTGACGTGTTTCCTTTACAATACTTTACTTTACTTTGTAGGAAATTGTAAATTTCGAATGTACGAAATGGTAAAGCATGCAACTCTTAAACACCACTTTAAAGTCTTTTAGTTTGCCAATCCGTGTTTAAGTTTAGCTGAGTCATGACTTTGTGAAAGAACGTTAGTTTGCTATAGTAAAGCGGTGTAGGAGGGGACGAGAAGTATTCACATAGTTGACCGCACTGCTTGAAACGATGGTGTGCAAGTCTCTTACACACAGAAAGCAGCATTTTCATTTGGTAAGACGGCCACATTTTTAGCTGAGTCATCAATTTGTGCAAAAGTATGTGATTGGATGAACAAAGAACCATCTTGCGATCTAGATCCAATCCACCTTTGATGCGAGGAGTCTCAAACACAAAATTTCACCGTCACTCCATTGCATATAATTCTAACTTCCTCGCATCAAAGATCGATCGGATCTAGATCGCAAGATGGTTCTTTGTTCATCCAATCACATACTTTTGCACAAATTGATGACTCAGCTAAAAATGTGGCCGTCTTACCAAATGAAAATGCTGCTTTCTGTGTGTAAGAGACTTGCACACCATCGTTTCAAGCAGTGCGGTCAACTATGTGAATACTTCTCGTCCCCTCCTACACCGCTTTACTATAGCAAACTAACGTTCTTTCACAAAGTCATGACTCAGCTAAACTTAAACACGGATTGGCAAACTAAAAGACTTTAAAGTGGTGTTTAAGAGTTGCATGCTTTACCATTTCGTACATTCGAAATTTACAATTTCCTACAAAGTAAAGTAAAGTATTGTAAAGGAAACACGTCAGACATTTTACATCCCGTATTAGCAAACGAAAAACCTTTAAAGTGGTGTTTAAGAGTTGCATACTTTACCTTTTCATGCATTCGAAATTTACAATTTCGTACAAAGTAGAGTAAAGTATTGTAATTTAAACATGTCACACTGTTAAGTGACGCTCCATTCCTTCAACATTTGACATTTTACAACTATGAAATATGAAAACTCTAATGGTACACATCTTCGCCCTCCTACACATCTTCTTATTTTTCCTCCTCCTCCTCCTCCTCCTCCTCCTTGCTTCTTGCACTCTGCCATTTCACATCGTAAATGGTCCAACTCTGCCTGCACTTGTTTAGTCTGACATGTTAGAAAACTTCTTTTTCGAACGTACCATATCTCACTCACCTATTTTTGTAATAGAAAATGCCTTTGATTCTTAGAAAATTGACAATTTGTGTAACTAAGAAGTATGTCCACGCCTTCAGTCGATATGCATTGTAGCCATGTTCATTCCGTTTTGTTACTTAGAAATACTGCAAAGCAGGAATATATGTATCTTGCTCACATAAACCACTGCAAATATTGTGTCTAATAGGTGAAAGAACGCATGGAATGAAGACTTCATGTGACATATACACAGCCTCTTCAACTAATGTTGTACTTGTATTTGTAAAATTACCACCAAATGCATCTAAGATTCTCTATTCCTTTTTCTCTGCTTTCGCCACTCAAGCTATGACAACAGCGTACTCTCATTCCATACAAATGCATATTTCCAGTGTTTCTATTTTTAGGATTGGGGAAAATCATGACGTCACTCGTTTTAGTGTGCATGGTAAAGAAATACGTTAATGTCCATACTGCTAAGTGGCGTGTTCGCCTCTCATGCACCACTGTTTCTGCTCGCCAAAGTATTCCGTTGTTTGTACAAACGGATGTCTCGTCAATTTTTAAATCGTGTGGCAACTATTGATTTGACTCAAGAATGAAGACGTTGAATAAGAAAAGTTGAAAATGATGCTATGTGCAGTATTCGTCTCAATCATCTGTCACTGTTTGCGCATCTCAAAGCGTTTCTATGTCTGAAAAAATTGATGACATCGCAAGTTTAAAGTGATTGGTATCTATTTCTCTTACCAAAGAATAAAGAAATTGAATGCGAAAGAATGAAAATGTCGCTAAGTGTGTATTCGCCTCTCACGCGTTCCTGTTTGTACATAACAAAGTGATGTCCTGCATGTAAAATTTTAAAGTGAGTAGCGTCTAGTATTGAATTCAAGTAACAAAGGCTTGAAGTTGAAGGTTTCAAAATGCGACTAAGTTCTGTATTCGTCTTTCACATCTCTCTGTTTCTGCTTCTCAGAATGTTTCCATAGCTGAAAAATAGGGATTCACAAATTTTTATGTGATTGACATCTTTTTCTCGCATCGAAGAATGAAGGAGTTAAGTAAATGCATCTAAGTCCTACATTCGTCCTTCAATTCTGTCTGTTTTTGCTTCCCAAAGTACACCTATATGCGTAGAATTGGTAACCACAAAATTTTAAAGTGAACAGCGCCTAGCATTGTTGACCATGTGGTCAGCATATTGGGAATGGAATGTTGAGCGATTCTTCAGTTTTTGAGTTTGCACATGCATGACAGTTGGAAAGGACACCATATCTGATATGCAAGTTTGATCGATTCTTCGGTTTTTGAGTTTGACCGTGCGGGAAAGTTAGAAAAGACACCATATTTGGTATGCATGTTTGATCGATTCTTCGGTTTTTGAGTTTGACCGTGCGGGAAAGTTAGAAAGGACACCATATTTGGTAAGCATGTTTGATCGATTCTTCGGTTTTTGAGTTTGGCCGTGCGGGAAAGTTAGAAAGGACACCATATTTGGTATGCATGTTTGATCGATTCTTCGGTTTTTGAGTTTGGCCGTGCGGGAAAGTTAGAAATGACCCTATATTTAGTATGCAAGTTTGTTCGATTCTTCGGTTTTTGAGTTTGCACATACATGAAAGTTAGAAAGGATACCATATTTGGGATGCAAATTTGGTCGATTCATCGGTTTTCTGGACTTGTGCATGCGAGAAATGTGGAATATGTGCCATTTTGGGAGGGTAAGACTTGCGATTTTTCAGTTGTTGGTGGTGTGCATGCGTGAAATGTGACATTTTTTAAGAGAAAGGTACTTACTTCTGTGTTATTTGTAGAGTGAGGAAGAAAGGGAGGAAGGGAGAATGGAGTATGGAAGAATAAAACTGAGCCATTATAGTTACAATGATAATATTTTCATCAATATTCAATGTTTGAAGATTCACTGTAACGCAAGATTCAGTGGAATGAGAACTGGAGGGAGGGAGGGAGGGAGGGAGGGAGGGAGGAGAGGTGCATGTAAGGAAGGCTAAAATTGAGCCATTGTAATTACATTGTTCGTATTTTCATCAATACTTAGCGTTTCAATGTTAGAAAATACACTGTAATGCAAAATCCAATGGAATGAGAAATGGAGGGAGGGTGAAATGGGGGAAGGGAGGGTGGGGTGTGGAAGAATAAAATTGAGTCATTGTAGTTGCATTGTTAATATTTTCATTAATACTTAGCGTTTCAATGCTTAAAAAAGACACTGTAATGCAAGATTCAATGGTATGAGAAATGGAGGAAGGGAGGAAGGGTGCATGCAAGGAAGAGTAAAATTGGGCCATTATAGTTGCATTGTTCATATTTTTCATCAATACTTAGCGTTTCAACATTTGATTACAAGCCACAATGCGAGATCCGATGGAATGGGAAATGGAGGGAGGGGTGTAGGGAGGGAGGAGGGAGGGAGGAAGGGTGCGTGCAAGGAAGAGTAGAATTGCACCATTATAGTTTCATTGTTAATATTTTCATAAATACTTAGCGTTTCAATGTTTGAAGACACGCTGCAATGCAAGATTCAATGGAACAGGAAATGGAGGAAGGGAGGAAGGGTGCGTGCGTGCAAGGAAGAGTAAAATTAATACATTATAGTTCCATGATGGAATTTTGAACAATTTTTGCGTTTTAAAGGTTGAGAATATACACTCATATAGAAATGTCTTCACGGAGGGAGGAAGGGAGGGATGAGGGAGGGAGGGAGGGTACTAAGCGATAAAAAGTGAAAAAACTTTTGTTTTCTGAGAAATAATGGGATTTCTGGAAATGCTAGGTTTTTCTAGGTGGAAAATCTGGCTTTTTCTTAGGTGGAAAACCTGTCATTTTTTCTAGCTTTTTAATTTGGCATGTCTAGCATTCTTCTTTTTCAAAAATTCGCCGACCTGCAATTAACGTGTGCGACGATGCGCCGCGGTAGAGATCGTTATCGCGCCCAGTAAAGCCATTACCCGAGGGCACACCAAAGGAACACAGACGGACATGCAGACGGACAGACAGACAGACAGAAAGACGGACAAAAGGACAATAGAAATGCTCGAAATTTCTAGAAAGAACTGGAAGTATGACGTCACTGCATATCATGAATATTAATGAGCGCAGTCACTGCGCTATGAATACTAATGAGCGCAAATGCTAATTCTTCAAGGTTTACTGGTTATATGAGCGCAGCATACGTCACTCGCTGCGCTCATATAACCAGTAAACCAACTACTGTCCATTTAGTCCTGTTGGTTCTGCTGTTTCAATGGTCCATTTAGTCCTGTTGGTTCTGCTGTTTCAATCGGTCCATTTAGTCCTGTTGGTTCTGCTGTTTCAATTGGTCCATTTAGTCCTGTTGGTTCTGCTGTTTCAATTGGTCCATTTAGTCCTGTTGGTTCTGCTGTTTCAATTGGTCCATTTAGTCCTGTTGGTTCTGCTGTTTCAATGGTCCATTTAGTCCAGTTGGTTCTGCTGTTTCAATCGGTCCATTTAGTCCTGTGGTTCTGCTGTTTCAATCGGTCCATTTAGTCCTGTTGGTTCTGCTGTTTCAATGGTCCATTTAGTCCTGTTGGTTCTGCTGTTTCAATGGTCCATTTAGTCCTGTTGGTTCTGCTGTTTCAATTGGTCCATTTAGTCCAGTTGGTTCTGCTGTTTCAATGGTCCATTTAGTCCTGTTGGTTCTGCTGTTTCAATCGGTCCATTTAGTCCTGTGGTTCTGCTGTTTCAATCGGTCCATTTAGTCCTGTTGGTTCTGCTGTTTCAATGGTCCATTTAGTCCTGTTGGTTCTGCTGTTTCAATGGTCCATTTAGTCCTGTTGGTTCTGCTGTTTCAATCGGTCCATTTAGTCCTGTTGGTTCTGCTGTTTCAATGGTCCATTTAGTCCAGTTGGTTCTGCTGTTTCAATTGGTCCATTTAGTCCAGTTGGTTCTGCTGTTTCAATGGTCCATTTAGTCCTGTTGGTTCTGCTGTTTCAATCGGTCCATTTAGTCCTGTGGTTCTGCTGTTTCAATCGGTCCATTTAGTCCTGTTGGTTCTGCTGTTTCAATGGTCCATTTAGTCCTGTTGGTTCTGCTGTTTCAATGGTCCATTTAGTCCTGTTGGTTCTGCTGTTTCAATCGGTCCATTTAGTCCTGTTGGTTCTGCTGTTTCAATGGTCCATTTAGTCCAGTTGGTTCTGCTGTTTCAATTGGTCCATTTAGTCCTGTTGGTTCTGCTGTTTCAATGGTCCATTTAGTCCTGTTGGTTCTGCTGTTTCAATCGGTCCATTTAGTCCTGTTGGTTCTGCTGTTTCAATTGGTCCATTTAGTCCTGTTGGTTCTGCTGTTTCAATTGGTCCATTTAGTCCTGTTGGTTCTGCTGTTTCAATTGGTCCATTTAGTCCTGTTGGTTCTGCTGTTTCAATGGTCCATTTAGTCCTGTTGGTTCTGCTGTTTCAATCGGTCCATTTAGTCCTGTTGGTTCTGCTGTTTCAATTGGTCCATTTAGTCCTGTTGGTTCTGCTGTTTCAATTGGTCCATTTAGTCCTGTTGGTTCTGCTGTTTCAATTGGTCCATTTAGTCCTGCTGGTCCTATTTTTTAAAATTTCTTAAAGTCCAATTGGTTCATTAATTCCACCAAGACCGTAGGGTATCACAGAACGAGCATAAGTGCATTGTTTGTCTAATTGGCAAGTCAGATAGGAGAGCAAAGAGATCCCTCATGCATTCATCCAACAGACAGTGTGCAGTCAATGTACTCATTATAGTCGAGCTTGCAATGCAGAGCAGAGGGCGCAGAACTCTCAAAATTTCTGCCATGATGGAGATTTGAATCACAGACCTTCTTGACCAGAGTCCTTCCCTTGAGCGTCGGATTAGTCCAGAACGCTACCAACCACCACACCTTTGGTCTTTGAGTGCTGAGTGCTTGCTACTTCTAAATCGAAATTCTTCAATAAAATCAATGGCCATAAAATATCAAGTTCACCTTTTTTCGCTTTGCTCTTCTTTGGCGTATCATCTGAAGACATTGACATGGTCGCCTGACGAGACAAAAAATATATACGTAATACATAGTTTGCATGTGCACTTGTTATAGCACCACATCAAGCTCCCGACACAGCGGCGCTTAACTTAGTCCAAATAGATGGACCGACCACAGCGAAGCTTTTATGCAGCACTGCGGAAGTTCGTACATTAGGGACAACCAGGTCATCTTGAGTAGCAGAGGGAAGGAATCTATGGCCTGTAACGGATAGCACAAGCACATAAATCTAATTAGGATAAATCAGGACTTAGCCTGCTAAACAATTACACATAAGCATTGAAATCTTAAATTCAATACGATTCTGCATAGACACCACATATAAACACTTGTTATATGACCTAACTCTGGTATGCCTTATCAAGCTATATACATGGCACCAAACAATATACATGCTAATATCATTTTTCATTTATATAGCACACATATCTATCTAATGCATTGACTGATAATCACAAAAACCACGAACATCCAGTTTGTTCTCTAAGAATGTTCTATAAATAGACTACAATTAGTTGTTGAATGTAGCATTGCACATGTTTTAATAAATTGTATTTGCGAAATTAGAACATTACAGTGCAACGAACAGTCCAACATTTCTGCACCATACCTGCAAACATTCTCCAATTAACAGTTTTATTTGGCCGTGCTGGAGTTGGGACCGCCTCTGAGTAGTTTCCTTGAACAGATGCTATACAAATTATCATAATGGACGTTCAGATGAATGAATGAAATTATCAATCACCAAATATTCGTTTATTCATAAATTATGCAAGTCAACATAGATTCAACTTGTTTCATTCAGAAACTGGAAAGCAGATTCAGCTTCCCAGCAACCAAGTAGCAAACAGAGGAAACCATATAATCAATCAACCAATGAATCAATATTGGCAATCCTGTCAATGGCGGTTTTTAATTATTTCACACGGATAATGTAATCCTGTCAACGGCGGTTTTTAATTATTTTACAGGGATAATCTTCGCCGATGACTCTACTTTGTCATGTAATGTCCTTGTTTATGACAACATCCGTAACAGCAGAGAAATAATTTTGAAAATGGCAGGGAGACCGCCTGCATCAATAGTCATAAGTAATAATGTGTTGCAACGTAATGCTTTATCACTCCTGCAATGTACGCCCAGAGAAATATACAGTAACATGATCGATCAGATGACATGGTTATCATGGTTGGCTCAACACCGGTTAGTCCCTAATACGAGTAACTGCGTGAAATGTCAAAGGGCCATGTGCCTAGTTCGACGATCAGAATCACCCGATGGATATTCGTGGACGTGCAACCGTTGTAAGACACGGACAAGTGTCCGTACTGGATCATTCTTCGGAAACTGATATCAAAGTGGAACTAGTCGTGATCTTTTCCCCAGCTACCTATCGGCCTTTCAGTGGCGCTTCAGTCATAAAAGTAATGTCTTCGGGATATTCCTGAGACTGCTCAGTGAAAACTATAACATTTAAATTTTGCGCACGAGTGAATGTACTTAAACTTGTTTATGGTTTAGTCCAAACAATGTTATCTAGGATCAGTAGCCTACGTCTAGAATTTGACAATTTTAGTGCATACTGACATTTCATGTTGTTTATTTGTCAATAGTTGTACTTTGAGTGTGAAATAATTAAAAACCGCCGATGACGGTGTTAAATAATCTGAATTTCAGTGTGAAATAATTAAAAACCGCCGTTGACAGGATTGCCTCAATATTTATATAGCAACCTTCAAGGTACCTACTCAGCCGGCCGAGAGATCAAGTATAATTTAGTGATTGCCTCCTGGTTGTTTAATGATTCTGGCTTTTCGAGAAGCCACTAGATACGGAAGGGCTACATTAAGAACACGTAAATACAGTGAGATTCGATATGCAGTCAATTTCTACTTACATCTGATTAAATGGCACTACTTAAATCACACATCTTCGTCATTAAAATCAGAATCACACTCCAAGTCCGTAATATCGAGGAGGGCAACAATCGTTTCAGGCTGATTCACGAATTCCTAACGATCCATGCCTCGTATCATTCAAGGCTGTTTACGACGAGTACCTATTGCCCTCTCTTAAACCCACTCTTTGCAACCGAGCTTTCGCTTGCAACGAATTAAATCAGTTGTGCAAACAGTAACGATTTTCACTAGTCTAACGATCGATTTACGATCAAAATGCATTTAAAAAGAGCATTTTATTTCAGATAATTTTATCTAATCCTACACGTACCGAACAAAAAACACTATTTACCATTATCAGAAGACCCGGATGCATGTTGGTAATTGTCTAGCGCCTTTCAAATGTTAATTCAAACTTTGTGTATAAACATTTATATAGCGCCTTACTATCACGAAGGCGCTTATCGTCTTACACGGCAGTTCTGAACTTTGCATTCGATTCTATAAACTAAACATGTATTTCATTGCATTATATTACTAAATTTGACCACGTGTCCAGCTATACGCTGGAGACATTGGCATCCTATAGCCAAAGATCTTTAAGTAGGTCTTTGATAAAAAGGGCCTGGAAAACTATGGCTTATTATATTCAGAGCTCAAGAGTGCATAAAATAAATGTTTAGAAACAATTAGCATCGTCTGTACGATATGATTTATAAACGTATTGATGGTGTTGTTCTACGATGAATAAAAATGGACTTATAGATTTACTTACTTACTAATACGTCTAATCTGTATTATCGAAGAAAATTTAATGGTCAAAAGATAAACAAACTTTTGCGACGACTCTGTTAATTTTGCTTTCAATAAAAGCACTTTCTGCAAATTGACAGGTATAAATCTGTTAAAAAATAATCGTGAAACTTTCGGAACAGCTTTGGTGTATTCTGCTTGAGATGCCAATTGAATTTAAATCAAATTAAATTAGATGTTTGCCATCTCTTACAAAGCTGCATCGGTTTTGCCTCTACTCAGGGTCAGAGTTAAAATAATAAGTGAATGAAATTAAAGCCATATGTAATAATTTCAAGAACAGTTTAGTATGATCTGATATTCGGCGACAAAATTTTTATACACCGAAGGAAACTCTGTAGCCAATCAAATGTGGAATCAAAATGTAATCACGTCAACGGCAGGTAAGTGCCCGTGACATATCGTTTATGTACGAACCGGTAGGTGAAAGCAGCTCTTTAGAAATGTGTAGACATTTTAAGATTCCGCTGTATTAAAAACTAGCTTTAATTTGAGAAATTAGTTAACCTAGTAAAGAAGCACATCGTCGTACAAATGAAAGCATTATTAAATCTGGGACTAATATGGAATATTAATATTAAATATTAGGCCCAGATTAAACTGTTGATGTGTGGAGGTGGATATGGTACTCGGTGTATAAAGTAAGGCATTATTTAGCTTCAATATTATTGTTGATCGAGGTAGTGTTGATCTATGATGTTATTCGCAGTGGTTGCAGTGGTGCTGTTGATTGTGGAGATGGTAGTGGTAGTGGTGATGTTCGAAGTGGTGGTGGTGGCGTTGGCGACTATGATGATGCTTTCAGATTGGCCTTGGTTTTTTTGTTTCAGCAATCCTTGTTCCGATTATTCTACCATGTCTTCATTTCTCGGTTCTCTACAGGTAAGAACTCTACAAGTAGGATGATGCCACTGATTAATTATACTTGGTCATCATTATGGTATAACTCAAATGTTACGTGCACTGGCATCATAATCATTATCATCATTTTCTCCTTCTTCATCTGCTCCAAAGTAATCTTCATGTATAAAAAATTATATTCTTACAAGTATAATTACTTACTCAGATTGACTGAGGAGATGCTCCTTGTGGAACAGAGAGACAAGCCCATCTCATCTCTAGAATGAGAAGACATAAAGGCTCCCTTGAAATTTTTCTTACATTTTCTTAATTTGGCTCGATTTTTATGAATACACACAGTCCGCTTATCTAACTAACTTATCTCAGCACTCAGTCACTTGTACAATGTCTAGCTGTACTCGTCTCTTCAGGTGAGTCTTTTGTTCCCATACAAACTGCTTTATAAATTGTTATTTACTAATTTCTCTGCTACATGTGTTCTACTTCTGTTTTGTCACTGAAATTGTTTCTACTGGGTTCAATAAGCGAATTTTATTGCATTCAATTCAATAATTATATTATTAATAGTACATGTATAAACTTGGGGACTCAATGCATCAGTGTAAGAACTAATCTAATATATATATATATATATATATATATATGGATGGAAGGTGAGAATGAAAAAAAAATTGTATCCCACTGAATATTGGTGGCGTAGGCAATTAGTCGTCAATTGTGTTTACAATCAGATAAACTTAAACATGAAGTCATTACTGTGTAGCTACTAGCTAAAGTCTCAACTCATAGAAGCAGGAACTTATCTTAAATGGTTTACGCTGTACTTTGTGTTCCTCAATCGTTCGTTTATAATGTCTGATGTCTTCTGTTCAGCTGGTGGACATCTTATAAGCGAACGGTTGACAAGGAGCTCTGTTCCTGTTCTTGCTGGGACACTGTCTTCAAGGGTCAGTGACCATAAGTAGCTTCAAATAGCTATCAACATCAGTCTTTGCCTTATATATATATATATATATATATATATATATATATATATATATATATATACACTAGCGTACCGGCCACACGTTGCTGTGGCTGAAAAGAGCATTCCCCTCCCCTCTGGTCCCACTCCCCTCCCCTCCCCCTAACCGAAGCACACATTTGAACCACCATTTGAAACGCGCCCGAATTGGAAGGCAAGGCTTATCGATAGCGCCCTAAAACCCTTCAGTAAAAAGGCCGCAATGGAATGTGTTGAAATGCGCTACATAAACGGAACACACTGAACCACCATTTGAAACGCGCCCGAATTTTAAGGCAAGGCTTATCGACGGGCATATGTGTTGAAAACGGTAGTTGCAAAGTTGCTTTTTTGGTTGAAATTTAAAGATTGCGCTTTTTCCCAAAAAGCATTCTGCAAACCCGACCGTGTTGGAACTAAACGTTTTGGTGAAGTTTCGAAAGCAATCAATGAAGAAAGTTCGGAGATCTTTGAAGCCGAGCCAACCGCGGTTACATTTTTATTTATATAGATTTGTGGGGCATGCTGGTGCAGTGGGTATGTTCGTCGCCTTGCAGCCGAAGGGTTGCAGGTTCGAATCCACCTCGAGTCGCTGCGTCGGGACCTTGGGCAAGTCCTTCGCTCGCAATTGCTCAGCGCTTTGGCATGAAACTTCGATGCAGTGTCAGAGAGAGAGAAAGAGGGAGGGAGGGAGGGAGGGAGGGAGGGAGGGAGGGAGGGAGGGAGGGAGGGAGGGAGGGAGGGAGGGAGGGAGGGAGGGAGGGAGGGAGGGAGGGAGGGAGGGAGGGAGGGAGGGAGGGAGGGAGGGAGAGTTGGCTGGAAGGCCCAGTGGAAAGGGCACTATAACAAGTGCACATACAAACAATATAGTCTTCTCACTGATTAGGCAGCTTTGTAATGAAAATGATTGTACTAGGGAAATAAATGTCTATTCATTGTCTTCAATTGGGCAAATCACTGAAGTGAATTTCCTAAAGCAGGGCTCAAAATAGTGTGATTTATGATTCAAAGTGTGCCTCTGACAGATTCGAGAATGTTTTTTTTTTTTAAACCAGGCAAATTGCTGTAGACCTGGTGTGCTTTAGCGAATTGACACTATGGCTATTAATGGTTAGTTTGTTTGTACATGTTTGCAATAAAGTTCATCAAGTCTTTATTGGGATGGTGAAATTGTGAGCCCTTTGCCGAAAGTTATACAGTGGATTTCGCTGGGGTGGGTAGAGGTTACGGAGGATATGAAGTTCATTTCTTTGAACAGCTCTAAACAGCAGTCTCTTGTTTCAGCTATCAAATCATTAGGCTTTAATAGCGGACTCATCTAAGTCTGTTCATGAAGCGCTAAAGGCAGGTTTCCCTTCCAAAAACATAATTTTTAAAAAAAAATTCCTTTCACCATGCAAGAGAGGCATAAAACATTCGACAGATGATAGTAGCTCTAGTGCAGCTGATATACACCGTGACTCAAAAAAAGTAAGCCAAATTGTTTTTCATATAGCTCTAATGTCTGATAACATATCACGCTAAAATTTTCCAAATATTTAGAGAATTGGACCAAGAATATGATTCCAAAATTTCATGAGATAAAGTTGAACGGATAAAAAGATACAAAAATTGAAACTTCATATGCCGAAATTTCAGTTTACAAGCAATTTTCTATCAGATTCAATCAAATGTTTCCTTATTATCTCCAATGCCTGATGATTAATCATTATAAAATTTTCCAGATATGTAGAGAATTGAACTACCAATATGACCCCAACAGTATGGTTTGATAATTTAATTAAATAAGATGCTCAAAATGTCCCCCTCCTGCTTGCACGCAAGCCTGAGGGCGCTGGCGCTATTGCAATGGCAACAGCAACGTCGATTATCCTCTGGTTCAGGCCATCCCGCACTTCCAACAAGCGTTGCTTCAGATCGTTTATATCATGGATTGTTGTCTGGTAGGCTCGATCTTGCATCACGCTCGACATTTTATAGTCGACAGGATTCAAATCTGGACTGTTCGGAGGCCATAATGTGGGAGAAATGGGTTCGTGGACGTTTCGTCCACGGACGATTCGTCCACGGACGATTCGTCCAGCGGTGATTGAGTAAAAATAGATTGATGAAAAGAATTCTTGTAACGTGAAAGCGGGATTAATGAAAATATGTTTTCCTGAAATGGAAGTGGGATTGATGGAAAGATTTCATAGCTTAAAGAGAAGTCTTTGGTGAAAAAATATAGTTTTTAGCGGAAATTGGATGAAAAAACTTAGTTTTTGCTTAAATAGATGCTGGACTGATGAAACAAATTCTTTCCAAAATGGAAGTTGGATCTGCGAAGCATAGTTCTTGCTCAAATAGAAGTTGGAACGATTATTTGAACGCGTGTCTAACCGGAAACTGGATTTATTCAATTTATTTCTTGTGACGAATCGTCCGTGGACGAATCGTCCGTTGACGAAACGTCCGCATACGGGAGAAATGAAGTCTACACAATAACAGACTTGCTGAAAACTGAAATTTCGGGTGATGAAGTTGAAATATCCATATCCTTCAAATCATATCCCTTCAAATTTATGACATGATATTTTGGAATCCTATTCTTGGTTCAATTCCCTAAATATCGGGAAAAAGTTTTTATGATTACTCATCAGACATCAGAGATGTAAAAAAAATAGTTTGGCTTACTTTTTATTGAATCTGACAGAGAATTGCTTGTAAACTGAAATTTCGGTATATGAAGTTTAAATATTCATATATTTTTATCCGTTCACTTTTATCTCATGAAATTTTGGAATCATATTCTTGGTCCACTCCTCTAAATATTTGGAAAATTGTAGCTTGATATGTCATCAGGTATTAGAGATATATGTAAAACAATTTGGCTTACTTTTTATTGAACCACGGTGTATAGTGAAGTGTGCATTTCACATTGTAGTGTGTATTAGAGTTTTTAAAAGATGAGCTTAAGTCAACTACTGTACACACAATTTCACCTAAAATTTCCTTAACAATACAGTTAAATTATAGCTTTAAGTAGAGTGTGCATTTTAAATTTTAAGTTATTTTAGGTGCTGTTGCAATGAGACATTTACTATTACTTGCCTTACGTAAGAGCACCATTTTGGTAAATTATAAGAAAATTTTATAATTTATATCATAGATGTAAAAAACGATGGAAACGGAATAAAAAACGGGAAAAAACGTCGTTTTATTCGAAAAAATAAAAAAACGAAAAAAACCACAAAAAAACCGAAATGGAAAATAATTTGACTTTTTGCATCTTAAACTGCATTTTAAACTTAAAACCCTTGTTTACTTACTATATGTATCTCTTAAATGATGACGTTAAACAATTAAATAATGACATCAGTTATCTGAAACCTCGAGATTTTCCTGAAAACGTAAGGAATATCAGGAAAATATAAAATTAAGGCAAATAATAAGAGACGGAAAATAAATAAATAACGATGGAAAAAATAAAAAAAACGAAAAAAAAGAGTTTTTTTGGGAGCGAATAAAAAACGAAAAAAACGTTTTAAGCAACTATGATTTATATTAGGTAGCACCGTAGCTGCGTAGCAGTCATAAAATTTGTCATGATATAGAAATTCTAATTACAAAATAATTTAACAGAATTGTGTTATTATGTTTTGCCAGGTGTATATCAGGGGACGGATGCCCCGGGTTACAAGCACTTCTACTTCAACGTGACATGGCAGTCATTTCTCATCTGGTCCATTACCGTCGCTTTTGTCATCTTCCTCTACGAATCCACCAAGTATCTCGTGACTCTCACTCGCGACCGTATGCTCAGTCTTTGGCCAGCGATCATCTTCTTGGCGTCTCTCTATCCACACTACTACACCTGGTGGTCATACCTAAATGCCTGGAATGACGACTACTATAAGCAGTTCTTCCACCAGGCCATCTTTAGTGTGACGGAAGCCGTCTCAACTGGCCTTGTTCTGCCAATGTGTGATGACACTACACCACCTCAACGACGTCATCTCATCGCCATTGCTGCCGTTGCCTTCTTTCATATCACGGCCAGTGGATACGATCAGTTTGTGCTGAATGTGTTAGGGGGCAGCGGGAAATGGCATCAGTTCACAAGAGACATTGGCTTCATGGTTACGGATTGGATCACCTTCGTCTTGGCTTGTCTTCTACTTCGAAGATCTGTGTCTGGTCCGTTCCTATCGTCCGTGTGGCAAGTGCTTACGTTTGATGAGATCGCCTTTGCCATATTCTTGTTACTTGTACTTTCAGTCTTAACTATATTTACGTAGAACTTAATTTTTTTACAATCGATGAGAGCGTCTTAAAAAAATTCCCAACTGTATTCTTGCTTTGGCATGGTTTGAACATATTGATGTTTCAGAGGTAATTAATTGGTTTGGAGCGAAGGTCAGAAAGCTCAGTCTGACAAGTGATTGGTTGGGCTGACCATTGCTACACCCTATAGAAATTTATAAATGAAGTCTTAGAAAATTCTTTTCAGTGCTGAAGAGTAGCCGTATACATCAATTTTTTTCAGATGACAGCTTCATATGCTACCATAGCATTGTGAAAATTGAAAGTATAATTATTGTTCATTAAAACCAATATTTTTATCAGCTACGTGTTTCGGCGATTGGCCGTCGTCGTCTCCCCATAACCCTACCCTCCCCCCCTCCAAAGGTGGGGACGGTAACGGCCCACTATTCCGAGGGTCCACTATTCCGAAGGTCCACTATTCCGAAGGTCCACTATTCCGAAGGTCCACTATTCCGAAGATTGTTATATATCCTCCCTCCCGTCCGTCCGTCCGTCCGTCCTTACGTTCCTCTGTCTCCTTCCCTCCCTTCCTTCCCTTTCTCTCCTCCCTCCCTCCCTCCTTCCTTGACCCTCGGTGTGAGGGAGGAAATGAGGGGGAGGGAGCGGAGGGGAAGGGAGGGAGCGGAGGGGAGGGATGGAGGAGGGAGGGATGCAGGGAGGCAGAGGAATGGACGGAGGGATGGATGGAGGGAGGGAGGGAGGAAGGGAGAATTGGGACTGGGAGGGGGAGAAGGGTAGGGTGGAGTGGGAGTGGAGGGGAAGGGAGGGAGATAGGGACGGGAGGAGGTAGAGAGGGATGGGAGGAGATAAGGGGAAGAGAGGTAGGAAGGGGAGGGTGAGGAGATGGGAAGGAGAGGGGTGGGAAGGGAAGGGAGGGGAGGGGAAGGGGAAAGGGTAGGGGATTGGAAGGGGAAGGGGAAGGGAGAGGATAGGGGAGGGGGATGGGAGAGGGGAGGGTAAGCGGGATGGTGCGAGGAAGGAAGGTGGAATGGAGGTAGAGAGGGATTGTTGGACGCTCTTTTCAGCCACAGCAACGCGTGCCCGGGTTCAGCTAGTATTATAAATAAAATGTAAAAGTTTGTATTTAATCAAGGATCTCGGAATGCTTTTGACCGATTCCTTTCAAAATTTTACCAAAATGTTCCGTTCAAATATGATCGGGTTTGTAAAATGTTTCTTGGAAAAAGCGCAAACATTTCGACAATTAAAAACAACTTTGCATTCGATTCGAGCAATTTCAATTTCAAATTTGCACAACGTGTGCATTTTAACGCGGCCGCATTTTTGTGGCGCATATCCGCACGTCTTTTTATTGCGCATATACCTACGTATACATGTATGTAGCTGTCGGTTGTACAAAAACAAGAATCTCGGAAAGTTATTCGCCGTTCTTGACCGATTCCTTTCAAAAATGTTACCAATTTCGAATACGATCGCTTTTGTAAATGCTTTTTTTTAAGCGCAATCTTTTCGCACAATTTTGCATTCGAATCGAGCGATTTCGATTTCAATTTTAACACAACCTTGCCTTCGCGAATGCGGCCGAGTGGAGGGGGCAGGGGAGGAGGAAGGGAGGGGAGGGGAGGTGGTAGGGGAGGGTAGGGGACGGGAGGGAAGGAGACGAGAGGGGAGGGGAGGAGACGGAGGGAAGGGGACGAAGGGAGAGGGGGAATGAGGGAAGCAGGGTAAGGGAGGTAGAAAGGGAGGGTTGAACGGTCTTTTTAGCCACAGCAACGCGTGGCCGGGCACAGCTTGTAATATATAAGATTGATGAATAATAATTTCTGCTCAAAGCACGACTACTGCAATTCTCTTTTCCTCAACCTCGAATCCAAAAACCTCAAACGTCTGTAACTAACCCACAGCTTACTAGCCCGTGGTGTCATCAGGACGGGAAACCCAAGCACAATCATAATTAGGGTGTCACGACAACTCGTCTAACGACAACTCGTCTAACGACAAGTGGTCTCCGGACAATTCGTCTAACGACAACTGGTCTACTGACAACTTATCCAGCGCTTGAGAAATGGAAGCTGGATGATTGTTTTAAGAGGTGAAATGGAGGTTGGATTGATGAAAAAACGCAAGAGAAATGGAATCTGGATGATGGTTCTCTTACAGGTGAAATAGAAGCTGGATTGACGAAAATAACGCATGGTAAATAAAAGCTGGATGAAGGTATTTCTAGATCTGAAATGGAAGCAGGATTGATAAGAAAACCGCTTTAGTAATGGAAGCTGGATGAGAATATTTTTATATATGAAATAGAAGCTGGATTGACTAAAATAACAGGCGAGAAATAGAAGCTGGATGAAGGTATTTTTAGATTTTCTTTTAGATTCTCTTTTCCTCAACCTCGAATCCAAAAACCTCAAACGTCTGTAACTAACCCACAGCTTACTAGCCCGTGGTGTCATCAGGACGGGAAACCCAAGCACAATCATAATTAGGGTGTCACGACAACTCGTCTAACGACAACTCGTCTAACGACAAGTGGTCTCCGGACAATTCGTCTAACGACAACTGGTCTACTGACAACTTATCCAGCGCTTGAGAAATGGAAGCTGGATGATTGTTTTAAGAGGTGAAATGGAGGTTGGATTGATGAAAAAACGCAAGAGAAATGGAATCTGGATGATGGTTCTCTTACAGGTGAAATAGAAGCTGGATTGACGAAAATAACGCATGGTAAATAAAAGCTGGATGAAGGTATTTCTAGATCTGAAATGGAAGCAGGATTGATAAGAAAACCGCTTTAGTAATGGAAGCTGGATGAGAATATTTTTATATATGAAATAGAAGCTGGATTGACTAAAATAACAGGCGAGAAATAGAAGCTGGATGAAGGTATTTTTAGATTTGACGTAGAAATGGGTGCGTGTTTGGAATACATGAATGAAAATCCTCAATCCAGCTTCCATTTAAGCAAAAAAAACATTTTCGTAAATCCAGCTTCTATTTCATCAATACTATTCGTTAGTAGACCAGTTGTCGTTAGACCAATTGTCCGGAGACGAGTTGTCGTTAGACGAGTTGTCGGTAGACCAGTTGTCGTGGAACCCATAATTAGGCCTATCACTTCCATTCTCAAATTACTCCGTTGACTAAAAATCCTCGAGCTTCATAAGTTCGGAGATAACTGTAACGGCCCACTATTCCGAGGGTCCACTATTCCGAATATCCGCTGTATTTTGTTCTGTATCCTTGGTGGTTATAGGTTTACGGTGAGTTAGGGTTAGGTTTAGGGTTCGGAATAGTGGACCTTCGGAATAATGGACCCAAACCTGACTGATTTATCATAATAGGCGTATAACAGTACAATCTTCGGAATAGTGGACCTTCGGAATAGCGGACCTTCGGAATAGTGGACCTTCGCAGGGCCGGATTAACCAGTACGCCATGTCTGCCATGGCGGCGGGCCCCCCGTCGTCAGGGGCCCCCCGTGCGAGAACAAAAAGAATTTTTAATGTGCATTTTCCCATAAATTTATTCAACTTCACTTAAAGGACAGTGTGTAAATTTAAGTCAATTGCTGATTTGTTTTTATGAGCAAACAATGCACTGTGTGCCCTATAGCCTATAACTCTTAGAGTAGGCCCAGTGCCGGCGCTAGCACCCCCCATACCCCCATTTGGAGGGCCCCGAGTTTGAAGGGGCCCCCAGGGGGCCCCCAAAATTAGCTGGTCATTATGGCTATTTGTGACTGTATTTTCTTAAACCGGCGCATTTATTTGAGGCACCAGATCCGGTCTGGTGCATGCCTCAACTAACCATATGGCACTGCCATAGCAGACCTAATGCAAACATCATACCGGCCATACTGATTTTGGGCGTAAGTACAGCCATTTAAACTAACTCGGGCAGTTTCGTCCACTTTCTCAAACACAACATTTATAAATTGTAACTTATTGTAATTGCTAATTGGATGAGGCTCCAAAATAAAACCTGCGTGAGGCCCAAACATTAAACCCTGTGTAGGGTTCCAGATGTCCATGGTACGTGTCTGATCTCAAGTTTGCAAGGGGTCTCAAATGTAGCTGGTAATTATACCTTTCATGACGGCTCATTCCTGAAACCACGCACCGAAAAAGTATCATCCACTGTCCATTAGCCTAATAATAATCACTTGTTTTAAGATGACAGCCTATAAATGCTACCATTAAAGATGGCAAATCAGACAAATTTAAACAATGGAGAGGGGAGCAATTTTATAAAGACGACAGCTTAAAATTCTACAATTACAGCGTGGAAATTCAAAAAAATTTAAAAATTGGGAGGGACATTTATTGAAGTCTTACACCTGTCTTTCAGCACTTATATTATGAGAAATTTTGCTGAGATGACAGCTCAAGGTATGGGGGCCTCAAGTTTTATTTGGGGGGGGGGCCTCCGGTACCCTAGCGCCGGCACTGAGTAGGCCTACCGGTATAAAATCCCTGGCATGAATTCCATGATTATAATTGTATTGACGAAAGTAAACGATGCCAAAAAACGAAATATTTCAACTTTCCAGTGCTCAAATAGGCGAATAGCCAAAGAACCCTCTGGTAGTAAAACAGCATTAATTCTTCTGTTCCAAAACTGAATTCTTTTCATAAACTCCAGATGGGTCAAAGGAAGGGGTTGGATCGGTTTGTTTAATGGCTTATAGTTAGGCCCTAAGCGCCAAGGACTGAAGGTATGTAATAGGCCTACACATCTAAAGAACCTAAAATTTGTGGGTCAGCAGGTGTCTTAAAGGTTACAACGCATATTTCTGCTAATAGATACTGTTTCTTTCAATGACATTCTTCACCAGTAAGTTTGCCACCGTCATTAGCAGAAAATTTGAACCATAGCATATGGGTGCTCGCGTAGGCGAAGACTTGGCATTGGCTTTGGGGGGGGGCTGTGAGCGAGCAACCGGAGGACGATCGCCGAGGAGCGAAGCGCCAAGCACCTCCCCGTTTTAAAATAATTTCCACACAACAATAGTATAGCAATAATTTTTAGGCTGTCATTTCAAAGACATTTCTCATCATATGATTCATTTCAGGGCTCATATTCGTGATTAATCAATTATAGGCATGCAATAACAATTTAACATGTGAGAGGAAGTTCTGAGGACCATGGTTACGGAAGGTCAAGGTAGATTAAGGGCCCCCCGGAGAATATGGCGGCGGGCCCCCCGAGAGCTTAATCCGGCCCTGGACCTTCGGAATAGTGGACCCTCGGAATACTGGACCCTCGGAATAGCGGACCCAAACCGAAACGGACTGGAATCACTAGATTATATATACTGCTTAACAAGTGAGACGTGCAGTTGTTTACTATAGCTTACAGTAGTTGAAGAAAGTGAAACTGTTCAAGATTCATGAAGTTAGTTATCTTAGTAGGTAGTTAATAGACTGTTGGGGCAAATCGTAATCTCGAGATTTCTACAGCGCCCACAAAAGCGAAGTCACGAGAACCAGCTTATTCACAGGCGCTCAATCAAAGCAAAATCGATAGGCAGCGGGTCAAGTCCGGAGAGTCAGGCAGGCAGATAGATGGACGGCTAAGTTGGGTGATGTTTAGAGTTGAAATGCCGAGGGCTGTGAGGAGAAGAGGAAGAATAGGGATAAGATTTGTGAAAGAGCAATGTTTTCAGCTTTGAATGAAAGAACTATGGGGAGATAGCGAGCGGTGGAGTTTTGGTGAGTTCGTATGATGGGTCGGAAGTTTGCCGAAGTGCGGGACAAACAATGGTTTTGGCCTTTGTTTTTCCCGATATTGCTTTGTCAGGTCATATACGCTTCCCCAAAGTCCGACCTGCATCTCAGAGCGGTGGGAGGGTGAACAGCCAAGTAGGGGAATGCTTGGTGAGGCTATGCCATCAGAGGAGAATGCCGAAGGACCTCCTAGGGTGTCACGCGAGTGGACAGGCTCACCAAGAACCCTGAAACAGCTGGCCAACGCAGGAGGCAGGTGCTGGAAGGACACCTAAGGGCGGAAGAGGTCCGATAGGACCCAACGGCCTTCTTACCCTACGGTCCCTACCAAGAGAGGAATAGTCACCGCCTGGCAAAAGGACCAAGAAACTTTTATATGACGATTAACGTCATGTAAAGGACTCATTGTCGGCGCGACCGGACGGAGGAGAACAAGGATGATAACTACACCCAGGGTGGAGACGTCATACAAGGGCCTCATCGTCGGCGCAACCGGACGGAGGAGAGAAAAGAAAAGAAACGCTAAGTACCCATGGTTCTAGACATTTCCCCATTTTTCTTGGGGGAGGGGCTAAGCGCCATTTAGGGGCTTGGCTCCCTCTGGCCCGCCTGGCGCCACCACTGCGTGTCCGACCGTCATAGCCAGTGGCGCAACAATAGAGTAGACTGGGTAAGACAAAGTCTAGGGGCCCCCGAGTGTAGAGGGGGCCCCGACTCCCCCGAGTTTGCAAGACTCCGAAAAATATGTTAAATAAATATTGTAGTAGACTAAGTAGAGTAGTAGACGATACCGTGTCAGACTCTCAGTACGGTTTAAGGAACGGTTACCCGAGAACCCGTCAAGTTCCGTCAACCCGACACGACGCGACGAGCCAGAGACGCCCAGCTCCAGCAGTGCACAGCATTATAAGGTTTAATTAGTAATAACTTTCCGGTCCCGGAAATGACGTCATTGCATTTGCATGATGTTGACATTATTTTAGAGAAACTTATTTCCGTGAAATAAAGTTTGCATCTCATTGTTTCAGAAATGTATCCATCTCATAAAGTCATATTTACGCTCATCAATTGCACAAGATCGCCTTGATAGTTTGGCGCTGATCAGCATTGAAAACGAAGCAGCCAGGCGCAGCTTGATCTGGACACACTTGTGGACAAATTTTCAAACATTAAGGCAAGGGAAAAGAGTTCTGAGTTTTGACTGAATGACTTCACACTATAGCAAAGGACTTCAACCAAACCTTACATAGGCCGTTAAGACCAGCCAACTGAACTTCAGTCGCACATGTCATAATTGTCATTTTAGCCTTGTTAGGAACTTACAGTTTACTGTAATTTGTACTTTATATGATTTTGTATCTTGTTCATACATCAGTATTTCAGAAATTAATACGTAATAATACATTTCAATAAGTACCGTAGGAAGAGGGCCCCACCTTCATATTTTGTCTAGGGGCTCCCGAGTTCCTAGTTACGCCACTGGTCGTAGCTTCTTGTGCCGTGTCCGCCACATTAGGCCTACTGTTATTATTATTATTATTATATTTTTATTATTATTATTATAATGCCCTGAGGTAGGCCTACTTCGTTCCCCCCAGGGGCTTATAAAATATTAAAAGCAATGTGCCTGGAACGGCTTATTATTATTATTATTATTATTATTATTATTATTATTATTATTATTATTATTATTATTATTATTATTATTATTATTATTATTATATGATTGTCAAGGACAATTTATACACAGGTGTGACAGGACTACCGGTCTGTTCCATAGACATCATATATTACTTAGACTGCCGATTCTATGGTAAAAACTTGGTTCAATTTCCTTTTTCCGGAAGTCGCCAGTTAGTTGGCAGAAAGTTGTTGTATTACTGTTATGTACGACTTACGATAGACGAACACAAAAAACTTTTATTAGTTTAAACATTTATAATGGTGGCGTCCTGCTGTGCGTATAACTGCACTAATCGATTCTCGAAAGATTCGGAGGTTCGCTTTTACAGGTAAGCAAATTTTTAAAGTATTGTGCTATCACATTCACGTGTTTTGATCTGAGTGTGCTCACATCGTATATAGGTGTACTTGGCGCGCAGATTTATAAATATTGGACGTTTCAGCTTTGATGTTAATTCGTTGTTTCTGTCTTGTTGTTGGAAAATTAAGATTATACTTAATTGCAGTAAACATCTGTTTTTCTGGAATGTTTTATTGATTGATTATGAGCTTATGCTTTCCAGGGGTCTCGCTGGAAACCCGATAGTTAACTTACCTGAATCTCAGAAACTTATATAGCACCGGATCTCCGAATCGATTTTAAAATAGGTGCGACACACGCAGCGTAAGGATTTTAATCAAAAAATATTATGACAAGGATGGCTGCATCCCTGTCCAGATTTACAGTTCTTACCTACGTAGGTCTATGTCGCAGCAGTGATGTCTATAAATTGCAACTGAATTGCTAACGGACAGTGAAAAATCGGATAATCGCTTAGAGTCAATGGGTGAGACGGCTAAATGTAGTTTTAAACTATTATTGCATTTTTAAAAGCTAATTTAAATGTTGTATTCCAGTAAAAAATTTACTAAAATTTCTTTTATTTACAACTTTTCACAGAACCCTTGTGCTCATTTCACGGAACTCTTGGGTTCTATGGAACCCACTTTGGGAAACACTGCCCTAGGGATTGGAATAACCTGCCACTCTCTTTGCAGCTCTCATATGCACATTATTTCTTTCAAGCACATGGATATCAAACTGCATCTTCTCCTAGTGGCTGACTATATACACCACCATAGATTCACATTTTCGAGGGAGGCTATCTTCACCATAGATTTACATTTTCCATGGATTGTGCATGTGCTTTACAGTTTTAATTAATTGACTATAATTAAACATGTTTTTTATTTTCCTGCAGGTTTCCATTAAAGAATGCAACATTAACAAAGAAGTGGCTGGTTGCAATTAGGCGTGAGAAATGGCAGCCAAAATCGACAGATTTCATCTGCTCAGAACATTTTGCACCTTCCAGTTTTCGACACTACAGGTCCCAAGTCAGACTGAAGGAGAATGCAGTTCCGGATATATTCAAATTTCCGCGCCACTTGAAGAAGAAAGAACAAAATCGTCGCATTCTGCAAAGGAGCACTGCGTCACCTTCTACGTCGACAGTATCCACTGTTCAAGAGCAGTCAATCCCCCAATCTTCATCTGCTGTATCGTGTGATTTTGTAGTTAATTTTGGATCTGTGACAGATCACAGTTATGCCATCAGATCAAGTCCCCGTAGCATCAAAAGGAAATATGAGGATCTTCTAGAAAAGGAAAATCGACAAAGGAGCTTGATTACAAAGAAGTTCACTATCACTCGGCGTAAATTGTTTCGCAGAGAAACGAAGCTGCGGACAATGAAAGACGTCATAAAACAGCTCCGATCTAGAAATGACATTAATGCAACATCTGTTGACCTCATTGAGCGCTGTTTTGGAGAAGTTCCATGCGAAATGTTGAAGCGTAAACTGTACGCATCAGCTCAGGAACCATACAATGAAACTCTACGGTCCTTTGCAATGACTCTTCATTTTTACAGTGCGAAGGCTTATGAATTCGTTCGCCGATCCTTCAGCAAATCTCTACCACACCCTTCTACAATTCGGACATGGCACACTGCAGTGGATGGACGTCCGGGGTTTACAGCTGAAGCATTTGAGGTTTGACAATTTTATCTGAAAATACATTGGTTGCGCATTTTGAGATTTCATATAATTTCTTAGAACTTTTGCATTCAAATACATAAATAATCACTATATATTAAATGTTCACGTACATAAAAGTGTATGTACTTCTGATTGTGAACTTTGACCTCTGCACTGTTTGTAGTGTTTCTTCAGTTTTGCGGTCAATCATCTTTGTCGTTAGATAGCATTTACTTGACAAATTTATTTAATGGTTTTTTGACCATCATTTCGGTTAACTCTGTAAGCTTGTCTATTGTTCCACAACTGCCTGAAAATCATTCTGTTCATTCGTGATTTCTTTGTGATTTCTTAGAGTGCTCTAATGAGTCTCTCTTTAAGCAACTCGATATAAATTTGCAGTACTACCATTATTGCCACTTACTTCCAGCTAGCCGTCCATCTATCTGTCTGCCTGACTCTCCGGACTTGGCTTGCTGCCTATCGATTTGGTTTTGATTGAGCGCTTGTGAATAAGCTGGTTCCTGTGACTTCGCTTTTGTGGGCGCTGTAGAAATCTCGAAATTACGATTATGCTTGAGTCTGTTCCGGGGTGCATGCCCCAGCGTCTATAAGTCTGCTTCACACCACTCTGTATGACATTGTAGAGTATTGTGAAGCAGACCTACAAAAGTTTTGAAGAAGGCACCGGACACTTATGGGCATTGAGCCCATTGAATGAATGTTGATGATGATTTCAGCTTAGGGTAGTTGCCAAATTAATCAGTTCACAACTTGCAACTTTGCCATTTAAATACCAGTGCGTCAATCAGACACTTTGTGTGGCATGGTGGCAAGATTTGACCTTTGCGAAGTAAGCATAAGGCAATTTCTTCTCAGCATTATTTCTCATCATAAAGCGATCAAATGATAAAGTTCAAATGGATTGATTTCAGTGGCAATTTATTTCATTTCAATTTTTACAATAATTATGCATATTCTTTGTTTAGTGCCTTCGCCAACTGAATTCATCATCGAATGGACCACTGCTCTGCAGCCTAATTTTTGATGAAATGTCGATACGGAAACAGGTCCAGTGGAATGGCAAGGAGAACGTAGGATTCGTTGATTTAGGAACGGGAATTGATGACGACAGTATGCCTGTTGCTACCGAGGTTTTGATGTTTATTGTCGTTGCACTGAATGCTGCTTGGAAGATGCCAGTTGCATACTTCCTTATAGATGGATTAACAGCTGATGTAAAAGCAAACCTTGTTCTTGAAGCCATTAACAGACTTTATGCGATTAATGTTAGAATTGTAGCATTAGTTTGTGATGGACCCACAACCAATTTTGCTGTTGGTTCAAAACTAGGTGCTTCATTCACAGCCGACAATTTGAAGCCATATTTCATACATCCTGCAAATTGCTTATGGAGAGTCCATATTATTTTTGATGCTGCTCATATGTTGAAACTGATGCGTAATACACTGGCAGAGAAAGGAATTTTGACAGATCAAAATAAGAAACAAATTAGATGGCAACATATTAAGGATCTCTATGAGATTCAGGATAAGGAAGGTCTGAAAGCTGCCAATAAACTGAAAAGGAGTCATATTGAGTGGTATCAACAGAAAATGAAGGTGAGTTTAGCTGCACAGTGTATGAGCAGATCAGTGGCGAATGCACTTGAATTCCTAGGGGAAGATCTGAATTTGCCTAAGTTTGCTGATGTTGCACCAACTGTGGCTTTCATTAGAGTGATAGACAGACTTTTTGATGTTTTAAACTCTAAGAATAAATTTGAGAAAGAATTCAAGTCTGTATTGAGATGTGAAAATGAGCAATTTTGGCGACCTTTCATGACACAGACAGTTCTTTATTTGACTAATCTGAAGCTGTTTGGTCTCCCATTACATCAGACCATGAGAAAGACAGCAGTACTTGGGTTTTTAGCCACGATAAATAGTGTTGTTGCGTTGTTTGATGAGTTTGTTGCAACAAAGGTGTTAGCTTATCTGGCTACATATCGATTGAGTCAGGATCACATTGAGCTGCTGTTCAATGTTGTGCGTTCTCGTGGGCGATGGAACAACAATCCCACAGCAGAGCAGTTTCGAACGGCATATAGGCAGCTGCTAATGAAACATAACATAAAACCTAAGAATACTGGTAATGTGATTTCTCAAGACGAAACTGTTCTGTTACCATCAGTTGGACTTATCGATAAACATGAGGCTTCTGTGACAACTGCTGAGATTTTGAGACGTTTTAGTCTGGGCCAGTGTGACAGTAACTCTGATCATGATTATGCTTTAACCGTAGATCGCATTCACATTTCTGAGTTTAGTGCAAACATTGTCACCTATATGGCTGGGTATGTTTCTCGCTAACTTTGCAAAACAATTACTTGCGCAGGTTGCAAATTGTCTTTAATTAGTGAGTCGAAAGTTGTTGAAAACTGTAAACTAATTCACCGCAAAGATGCAGGTGGCTTGCTGTATCCGAGCCAGTCTGTTGTCAACGTATGCACTGTTACTGAACGTTGCATTCGTTTTGTGTGTGGAAGAGCAGGTGAATCTGTTCCAAAGCAACGGAACTTACGCCTTGCTCTTCAAATTGCTGTTTTGGAAAGGATACAACTTTCTAACTTGTTCTCGGAAACAGCAGATCATTCGTGTGTACTCGATGTTTTCGAAAGTCATGTTCTGAATCTTGTGCGGTTAATTGTTAACGCTTATGTGAATATCCGATTTTACTCAGTTGGAAAAATCTTTTCAGATAAATTAAGAGGAAGAAATATTAGATTTAACAGCAACAAAAATGTCTTATTTGCTCACCAATAAGAATGTCTTATCTTGAGATTACATGTATATAATTAAATGTGGATTTCTTGTTCATCATGTTATTTTCTGTACATGGATTTATATCTGATATTGGTTTTACTGTTTGTTGACATTGTTGTATGTGCAATATTGTATATGTGTATTGTATTAATTAATATGATTTTTGTTGTTAAGTGATTGAAACAATTATTTCTCACATCTATAGTGAAGTGTAATATTTGCTTAGCCAAAACTCACAAGCATTTTTGTGGAATAATGCTTTCTTTGCCCTCTCATCAACAGTGCGTATTATTACTTGTTTTCTGCTGTTCTTTTGGGGAGGGTGGGTGTTTTTAGCATTTTCAGTTACACCACCTTTGTTTGAGTTCAAGAACAGTTCAAGAAAAAACATACAGAACATCGAGTACACATGAATGCTCTGCTGTTTCTAAGAACATGTTAGGAAGTTGTATTCTTTCCACATTTTCCATTGTAAACACTAGTTGAAATAATAATATTGCTAATTATTATTATTCAGCAGCTTCCACACCGTCGTCGTGATCTAATCTAATGTTCTAAAATTTCACATTGAAATAAGTCTTCAAAATTAAATCAATCCCCCAGTTACTGTAGTTCTTACATCGTATGTTAGTAAATGCACTGGCTCATGTTTACATTACTTCATTTTGGGGTGTTCAAACATCTAAAACTCCCCTAATTTCGGCTGTGCAATAGCCTCGATCTACAAGTGAATATAATATACAATGTATAAGCTTATATATAATGATGACATGAAAATAATTATTGTCTGTATGACTATTCGTTGGTGGAACCTTTGCTTTGGGTTTACCCATTGTCAATGAATAATGTACACTGTCTGTTTTTTGTTGTATTTTGCTTGAACTCTTTTGGTGAACAATAAAGTTTATTCATTCATTCATACTTTGTTAAATGGCCATTTCCATTACCTCACACTGCCAGTCACACTAACTTTGTGACTTGCTCCATCTGCTTTCCATCCATTCACACTTTCCACTCTTTTGTTCTTTTCCAGTGGTCATTAATTTCGTTTTTGCACATTTATTTCGAGTCCAAAACTGTTACTGCCTTGCCTGGTGACTGCTATCAAGTCAATATATTAGCAAAATGCAGGTTCTTAAGTATCCCTCGATGTAATGTCACTCCAACTTCAAAAGAATTCATTGCACAACTCATCATAGCCTCCAGAAGTAGGTGGGGCGCGGTGGTGTAGTGGGTATGTTCGTCGCGTTGCAGCCGAAGGGTTGCAGGTTCGAATCCACCTCAAGTGTCGCAGCGTAGGGACCTTGGGAAAGTCCTTCACTCGCAAATCGCAGTTGCTCAGCGCTTCGGCGTGAAATGCGGATGCAGTGTCCACTCTGTAGTCTGGAGCGCCTCTGAGTAGGAGCTTGAAGAGGTGCTATAACAAGTGCGCATACAAACAAGACATATTAATATGTAACAACCAAACCTATAGACAATGTTAAAGAAGATCAAGCCTATATACAATGTTAAAGAAGATTAATCGACCATGTAAAAACGCTATATATATATAATATATATTATATAGCACATTTCGAAATCTTGTTTAAGGGCAAACCTGATGAACAAGATAATAAGTTGAGATGAAGCAAGCAATAGGCCTAATGTCTGTTAACTGACTGCTAATCTGGCCCGAAGTAAGCAAATTTAGTATCTATAGGCCTACCTAAGAACTCGATTGACTCTGTAACATTTATATGTGATAACCCGTATAAATCGTCGGGAAATCTGCTTGCTAAAGCTTAAATTTTCATATATATTGACAGTAAGAGGTTACATGATGAACGGACATCATTAGCGAAGACCGAAGGTAAAGCGAACAAGTCAGCGGCTTTCTACCAACGATTTACCCAGAATTCCGTGAACGCCGCTGGGCCAATTTTGTTTCGGCCGCGCCGTGGCGTTCATTGGTCTAAGTAATATATGATGTCTATGGTCTGTTCTTAGGCCTATATGTTCGCCTTTACAAAGCTTACAAGGGAAATGGCGTCCGACGCATGATATCTATGGTCCGACGCCGTCCGTGTAATGTGGCGGTCCTAGCGAAACGGGCGTAGAAACGCGTGGTTCCTTAACGAATGCATTGTATTGTATTGTTTTGTATCTATAAATTTATAAAGCGCCTCTCACAGTGCACACCAATCAGAGGCGCTCCCAGTACGTTAGACCAAGAGAGAAAAAATTGTCTTGAAACACCGAAAAGAGGCATTTGGCCCACCAGTTAATATAGGCCTATGGAGGAACGCGTTGAAGGAGGAAGCTGGTTCCACATGCAATGCCGGGCCAATGAGAGCAAAGGCACGCATTTTAGCCAAGGCAGTCCTAGCTCGCGGGACGAAGAGATCATGCCGATCAATGGAGCGAGTAGAGGTCAAAGTAGCAAGCTCGGACAATTTGACCAGTACAGCCTTGACCGTCGGACAATTTGACCAGTACAGCCTTGACTTTCGTCAATTTGACCAGTATAGCCTTGAGCTTGGACAATTTGACCAGTACAGCCTTTACTTTCGTCCATTTGAGCAATACCAGCCTAAAAAAACTGAGTGCCCGCGCAGTTTGACTAATATAGCCTTACTTTTTCAAATTCATGGAATATACAGCTCGGTATAAAGACAAGATATTCCAATATAAAATGGTTTACCCGAATAAAACTAAAACTGAATTACGAAAAATCGCCAGGCAGCTCGGCTTGGTTGGAAATACAACAAGACTGCTGAGATCGGAGTTGATTGTTGTAATTGACGTCCACAACCGCGAATGCTACGACGATGAATGCCCATGCAAGTATCCACGCCCGGATCGTCAACAAGGGCCAGGCACGATTACCGTCGTTCGTCGTCGGCGCAATGGCAACTCACCCCCCGTGTGAGCGGACTACGACGTAGATATGGGATTACAATATCGCAAACGATTTTACACCGTTGGTTTATAATCGTCTTTGGATCAATCGAATATTATTATTTTTTTTCTCCGGCGTATAGAAAATAACTGAAAATGGAATATACAGCTCGGCCTAAAGACACGAGATCCCAATATAAAATGGACTACTCATCGTATAATCTGAAAGAATTACGACAAATTCCTAAACAGAGAGGACAAAGAGGATACTCGAGTTTGCGAAAAGCGGAACTCATAGCGTTCATATTGCAGGGAGATCGACTAGGCGCTCGGGCTCAGGTCACCAAAGCACCAGCGCATACTCCCGCCACTGTACGAGAATTGCGTGAAATTGCGAAAAAGAGAGGTGTGCGAGGATACTCGGGATTAGCAAAAGCGGAACTTACGGCATTCTTGTCTAATACTTGGAAATTTTTGAACACGGGGAAAAATAAAATAGTTTTTTCGGATTGGCTGACTCGCGAGATTAGTAAGTTACCCCCGCAAATAAAACCACCCGTTCATAGGTTCAAACTTCGAGAGACTGCGACGGCTATCAAAGGGTTTACAAAAAGATACACGATCGATGGCGACGACGGGATCGATGTTGCAACTTTTCTCAAGGCTGTAAGACCGCATGTAGTTAGGCTGCTAGGGAAAAATCGCGGGGTAAAAGTACAATTCGATCTCATGTGCGAAATGGAGAAAGTAGATATGAAAACCGGCGAAGTAGTAACGGCTGAGCCTAATTTCAAATCAAAGAGTGATATTATTTTAGAAGCAACCGATGTGAGGGAAATATATGCCAACGCAGCGGATAAAATTAAGGAGAGCATGGCAAGTTTTCAGATGCGGGGGAGTAATTGGAGATTCAAAACCGTTTTGAAGTTGGATATCGATACAGTGGTATATAAACCATTGAAAGGTAGTTCCTACATTCCACTTCCCGATTATTTAGCGAATAAAAAGGCTATTATTAATATGAAGAACAAAGATGAGGAATGCTTCAAGTGGTGTGTGGCGAGAGCTGTAAACCCCGTTGAAGAACATCCGGAGAGAATAACGAAAGAATTAATTAGACAGTCTGAGGAACTCAATTGGTCTGGTATTGAATTCCCAGTAGCAGCGGATGCTAATGTGATAGGTAAGTTTGAGAAAAATAATAATATTAGTATTAATGTTTTTGGTTACGAGAAAGAAGTGAATGTATTCCCACTATATATATCAAAGCATGAGAATGATAGGTGTGTAGATCTATTACTCATTTCTGATGGAGAAAAGAAGCATTATTGTTGGATCAAGAATTTCAACAGACTGATGGCGGTGAAAACAGAAAATACTACTACATCAATGTACTATTGCAAAAGATGCTTGATAGGATTCAGTAGAAAAGAATCGCTTCACAAACATACTGAGTACTGTTCGCAGCAGGACGCCCAACGAATAGAACTTCCAGAACCTGGGACTATGCTAAGTTTTACACATTATTATCGGAAGATGCGTGTACCGTTTGTGTATTTTGCCGACTTTGAATCGTTCATTAAACCTATCGGTACATGTCAGCCCGTACCTAGCACGTCTTACACCAACAAGTATCAAAAACATACACCCAGCTCGTTTTGTTATCACATGAAATGCTTCGACGATGATGTTTATTCTCAAGAGCCGGTGCGTTTTACAGCTGAAAACGAAGACGATGATGTTGCTCAGAAATTCATAGACAGTCTCGAAGAAAATGTGAAACGAATATATAACCAGTTCAAATTCCCAAAGAAAATGATATTCGGCAAGAAAGAGCGGGTGCTCTTCGACTCGGCTACTGTTTGCCATATATGCGAACGAGAATTTATAGGCGAAGAAAAACCGGTACGAGATCACTGTCATTTGACTGGAAAATTTAGAGGTGCCGCTCACAACCTTTGTAATCTGAAATTCAAAGTCCCCAAGTTCTTCCCCGTCGTATTTCACAATTTGACCGGTTATGACAGCCATTTATTTATCAAGAAATTACGGGGTGAACACGGTGAGAAAATCAAATGCATTCCCTGCAACGAAGAAAAGTATATCTCATTCAGCAGAGAGGTCGTCGTCGATAAATTTGTAGACGCAGATGGAAAAGAGAGAGAAGTCAAGCTCGAATTACGTTTCATCGATAGTCTTAGATTCATGCCTCAGAGTCTCGACGCGTTATCGAAAAATCTTCAGAAAGATCAGTGCAAGAATTTAGGGAAATTTTTTGAAGGAGAGAAGCTGGATCTTTTACTCAGAAAAGGCGTTTACCCGTATAATTACGTCGACGGAGTTGAAAGATTAGACGAAACCGAGTTGCCATCGAAACATGCCTTCTATTCAAAACTAACCGATTCAGGCATCAGCGAAAAAGATTACGCGCACGCGAAAACGGTATGGGACAAATTTGAATGCAAAACATTACGCCAATATCACGACTTGTACAATTTATCGGATGTTCTATTATTAGCGGATGTATTTGAAAACTTTAGAGACGTCTGTATGAAGAACTACAACCTAGATCCCGCGTGGTACTACACTAGCCCAGGACTTGCTTGGGACGCGGCGTTGAAGACGACTGGTGTAGAGTTGGAGTTGTTGAGTGACTACGATATGTTGCTGATGATCAAGCAGGGAATACGAGGAGGCGTCAGCATGATTTCCCATCGATACGCGAAAGCGAACAACGAGTACATGGGGGAAGCTTTCAATCCCACCCAACATTCAGTATTCATTCCATACTTGGACGCGAACAACTTGTATGGATGGGCGATGAGCAAGCCGCTACCGACTCACGGGTTTGAATGGATGAACGATGACGAATTGAATGATTGGAAAAACATTACTGAACGAGATGGAGTGGGATGTGTGTTAGAAGTCGACTTAGAATATCCAGAGGAATTGCACGACCTGCATAATGATTATCCTCTCGCTCCGGAGAGTGTAAAACCCGCGGGATCGAATGTAGCGAAACTCATTCCAAACTTGAATGACAAAGTAAAGTACGTCGTTCATTACGAAAATTTAAAATTGTACGAACGTCTCGGTTTGAAAATCGTAAAAATACATCGGGGAATAAAATTCGTGGAAAGTGCCTGGCTGAAAAAGTATATCGATCTGAATACCAACCTGAGAACGAAAGCTACGAACGATTTTGAGAAAGACTTTTTCAAACTGATGAACAATAGCGTTTTCGGTAAAACAATGGAAGCTATCGAGAATCGAGTTGACATACGATTGGTGAGTGATGAGAGGGAAGCTATCAAGCTAGTCGCGAAAACTAATTACGACAGACGAACGATTTTCGACGAAAACCTCATCGCCGTTCACATGAAAAAGACCAAGTTGTTTTACAACAAGCCGATATATCTAGGGATGTGTATATTAGACGTTAGTAAGACGCTCATGTATGATTTTCATTATAATTACATCAAGGCCAAGTACGGAGATAGGGCCAAGCTATTATTCACCGATACCGATTCTTTGGCGTATGAAATTAAAACGGAAGACTTCTACAAAGATATTTCCCGCGACGTCCAAAGTATGTTCGATACTTCAGACTATCCGAGAGATCACCCATCCGGCATAGAAACGGGTGTAAATAAAAAAGTGGTTGGTATGTTCAAAGACGAGGCCGCGGGAAAACAGATTGAAGAATTTGTCGGGCTGCGATCCAAGTTGTACTCTTACAAAATGGCGGGTGAAGACTACAAGAAATGTAAAGGTGTGAAAAAGAACGTCGTCAAGAAATCAATCACTCACGCAGATTACAAAGACTGCGTGTTTACGAAAAGACAACAGTCGAGAGCGATGAACGTCATTCGATCCTACCGTCATGAAATTTACACCGAAGAAGTAAATAAAATAGCTCTGTCCGCCGACGACGACAAAAGAGTAATAATGGACGACGGAATCCACACCCTAGCCTATGGGCACTACGCGCTGAAAACTAAACAAAATAAAGAATAATTTACACTAATATAAAATGGATGCGGTAAAAAAAGTGTGTACCAAATGCAAAAAAGAAAAAAGCTTGGACGAATTTCACAAAGATAATGCGCAAAAGAACGGAATCTATCCGAGCTGCAAAGTTTGTAAAAATGCCAAAGTGAAAGAGCTTGCACACAAATACGCAAGACAGGAAAATAGGGAGACAAAAGACACAAAAGTTTGCAGTCGGTGTAAGGTAAATCAGAACATATCGGAATACGACAACAATCGATTTCAAAAAGATGGAAAGGCGAATGAATGCAAAAATTGTAGACATAATTATTATCTCGCCTGTGTAGAAGCCCGAAAGCTCATTAGTTTGTGAAACATCTAGATGAAATATTAAAATGAGCTATTCAACTGTGAAAAATATAAATGTCGAAGGCGTAGTCCTCCCGAATCATCCGTTGACGAATTTTGAACTACTAGATGCCGCGAAAAAGCTCAATATTCCTAATTTCCGGGGAGTATTTCTCAGAGACGAGCTGCCGAAGAAACCTGGACGGACTGAATGTGGGATATTGAATCTAGACGATTCTAATGGAACTGGCTCGCACTGGGTCGCATTTTTGAAGAACGGCACGGATAAAATATATTTCGACAGCTATGGCCTGGCCCCTCCTACAGAACTGGTAAAGTATTTACAGAGTCCCGTGTACTACAATAGCGAACGCGTACAGCCCGACAACGAAGTGTTTTGCGGCCATCTATGCCTGCACGTCCTGAAAAAAACATGCAGAGATGGAGTGACTTTTCAAGAAGTTATAAACAGCCTGCATTGAAAATTATATTCAGATGTAGAAAATGCCTGTTGATAAATTTGGACATACAGATTCAAGATCTACTCAAAGAGTAATTGCTGGAGGAGTTACTGAAAGTCAAGTAAATAGTACTTTTCTAAGGCTAGATGGTGCAAACCCGGCGACTGGAGATCTAAATATGAGTGGCCATACTATTAGAGGTCTGCCTACAACGAATACAGCGAATACAGCGAATACTCCGGAGGCGGGAATAGATGAGGTTATGAGTCGGGGGCAAGTAATAGATTTACTGCAGAATCACGGCGACGTCCCGACCGACAATAATCATTTGACGAATAAGAAATACGTCGATGAACAACTTACTACGAAAGTGGCGACGGTAGTAGGACCTGCGGTTAGCGCTTACAGTTCAACTCAGCAGGCTATACTCGCTTGGACTCAGACTGCAGTTACTTTTGACGTAATAAGATGCGGTACCGCAAGACACGGTATTGAACAGGGCATTGGAGCGACTTCTTTCTTCCCCAGTAAAGCCGGGTACTATATCGTTTCGGTGTACATAGAATTTTCTAACAATAGTAATCTCGCGTATGGCATCGTCCACCTGTATAAAAATGGAGTGCCGTACATGCAAATTGCGGGCGGAGGGAGCGCGGATCTGTATATCCATTTAATCGGCAGTAACATAGTTTTTCTAGACGAGTTCGATTACCTCAGCATACGCGTTTTTTCATCCGTCGCTACAAACATTTTGTGTAGGGACTTTTCGGCAGCATTCTTACGACCCTAATTAATAAAAATTATTATATTCAAAATGCCTGTTGATAAATTTGGCCATACAGATTCAGGATCTACTCAAAGAATAATTGCAGGGGGCGTTACGCTGTCCCAAGTAAACAGTACTTTTCTAAGGTTAGATGGAGCAAATCCGGCGACTGGGGATCTAAATATGAATGGCAACTGCATCAAAGGCCTGCCAATAACGAATAATCCGGATGCGGGAACGGATGAAGCGCTAAGTTGGGGACAAGCTACTGCCCTAGTCGTTGACAAAACAGCGGATATCGCTTCTAGAGATTACGTTTCGGGTATGAGGGTATCTCCGGGCAATCTAGTGAGAAATACGACGAGCAGTATTATATATAGGTTCGAAGGAACGGCTGGAGCTATAACAGCGGCGCCAGCATTATCCGCGAATTGGAGGCCTACAACCGGACCGGCTATTTGTGTGTTGAGAGAGGGTGAAGGGGGAGCATCCGTAATCGTAAGTGGTGGCGCATTCTCGGGCACATATGCAACGCATGGTGGAGCATTCGGAGGCGTATATGTAATGCACCATCAACTAACGGTCGTTGCCATCAATACGGATTCGGCGTATACGACGTCTTTGGGCTTAATAACTATTCCTCGTACGGGCGTATATCGACTTGGCGGATTCGCGAATTTCTTGATAGGAAATGACAGTCCGGGCGAAAAAATAATCAGAATTTCGTATGTCAAAGACGGGATACAAAGTAACGAACTTTTTGAATGCATGGCTGGCGGATCAACGGTTGGCAGCAGAATATCGCTCGTATTACCAACCGTAGCCATATTTTTCAACGCCAACGATAAGCTCGGTATGAGGGTATATTCTTTCATATCCGGAAACAGTCCAACAGCCGGTCGCCTTCTTCTCAGGGGCGGAGCCGGATTGCAGGTTGAGTTTTTGTACTAGGTAACCGTAGATACCTATCGTTCATATACGTACGATAGGTATCTGTAAGTCTCATTATTCTTCATCGTCCATTCTATCATGAACTTCAATATACCACACTCATTTTCTGACCGTCCGATTGAAACCTCAGTAACTTGTCTGAAATCACCACTGCGTACGCTTCCGTATTGGCTGGCGGCGCCGTATTGAACGTGCCTTTGATCTGGATATCGACCACCGATGACTTCAGACGCTCGGATTGCTTACTCACGTCAAACACCATAATCGGAAACAGATCTTTGAAGTCCGAGGGTGTGATATTGCATTGCGTCATTAGTTCGTCCATTCCATAGTATTTTTCACTGAACGCGGCTGCTGCTCGGTACGCCCGCGAAAATTGTTGATTCGGAAATGATAGATTATAGTCGACAACCGGATATCGGTCCTGGTTCATCATCACGAACATGTTTTTGAGATCGCAATGATCGAAAACGGATGGATTGTGTAGTTGATCGCCGCTTTTGTCGGTTTGAAAACCCAAGATGATGTACCTAGGCTTCTCAGGTAATGTCTTGACGCTAAGTCTCCAGCTAAAATTAGTCGACTGTGCGACGGATGTGGTATCGCATTGACGGGCTCTGTACGCAACTGGCAACGACGCTTTCGATTCGATCGTTTTGTACAATTGCATCTTCTCCATATCCGCGGGAATAACGTGAGGCATGAACCATGAGATTTTGTCTAGCCTAACTTTCCCTACACCCGCGGCAGCGAGTCTAAAAATTGCGTCGTCATCGGCTTTGCGAACCAGAGTTAGCGTATGTTTCACGCCAAAAACAACCTTGTCGTAATCATCGCAAAATCCGAAAATATGCTTCAATGGAACTACAAAGCTGAAAGTACCTTTGGCATTTGGTTTTTGAATTATATACGACTGTCTCACGGCGAAACCTTGATTATTCGCGATAACTGCCGTCGCTCCGCTGTCCTTGTACCACAACTGATTCAGACCTTGAGCTAGTTGAAAATCATTCGGGTATTTGAGTAATCCGAGCATCGTCGTTGCTTGGCCTGGGTGAAATATCGATTCAATTTCCTGATTCGACAGGGAATACGAAATTTGGCTGAAAAGATGCATGAGCCCATTATTCGTAAGAGTTGCTACATCAGCATCAACGTAGAAGGTGTTGTCCGCCTTCGTCAATCTACCCTCGAATAGCAGGTAAGATTCTGCCGGATGACAAAATAGATCTTGAAGTTCGATGTTTATTCTAATCTCCCCGGAGGTGTTTAGATTCGCCCCCGATATCGGCTCATACTCATACCATTCGTAACGTTCGACGCTTTCGTCGCTCAATGGTTGTTCGGTAAATCTCAGAATATCGGATGATTGCATTTTTACTACTACGCGATAATATTTTTTACGCGACCTTCATTCCGGCGCCGTTTAGCGAGCGTACTAAATCTTGTATCGACATGGCGCCGTTCTTCTTCAGACCATCCCCCATCATCAGATTATTAATATTCGGGATATTCGGGTTCGAGCCTATGCTACCGACGCCACTCAGCCGCTCTAAAATTTGTCTAGTTTCTGGCGTAACAGCCTGTTTCTGAGGAGTAGGAGCAGGAGTAAACAGTTTGGCCACTGCTTTGTCCACTAATCGTTTGCCGGCGTCGATTGCGGTTGTTTTCCCAACATCGATGGCCTTTTTCCCAATTTCTTTCGCCGCGTCTTTACTCGCGCTGAGAGCGGTCGTTGCTAATTGTTTGGCGGCGTTCGACGTTACTAGTCGTTTGAAAAATCCTGAAATTGTATCGAATATTCCCGATTTTCCGATAACGTATTGTTTCCTATACCTCCTTCTATTAATGACTTGCATTTTTTCTGCATTTTACAATGTCATCATTATATTTTTGTAAGCTTCTTTACTCAGCACTTCCTGCCTCAATAACGCGTCGCACATCGCCACGATCTCGTTTCTCACGCCGGTATTGCCTGCTTTGAAGCTTTGAAATCGTAGTTCTAGCTGTTTCGCTAATACATTTGGATCTTCGGAAATAACGATTACACCGCCCACGCCTTTGCCCACTGTCGGTGTATTACGAGCCCTCTTTTCCCATATCGGTTTGATAATTTCCCGATATTTGGCGCTCGCAGATGCTTTCGGTTTGTTGGGATTTTTTGGCTGTCTGATAGCATCCGTCGTGAGTAGAATCTCGGCGTAATCGTCCCTATCATTATTATCGTATATCGATGTGTTTGGCTGTTTCAGCGTCAACAACTCCCAAAGCCCCGGTGTTCCGCGGTAAGTCTTATTTCCAACCGTCACATCGTCTCCTTGAATAGAAATCGGAGTATCGCCGATGTAGAATTGACCATTTTTTGATCGTATTCCGAACGTCGTGTCTACGATTTTTCTATCGGAGGCGTATTGATGAAGGTACTTGGTGGCCACATCACCTAATTCTAAAGTTCTAATATCCTCAGTCGGATCGTCGCTATACGCTTCTATCGAGGGATACTGAGGAAATTGAATCTTCAGCGAAGCGGGTAGCGTCTGTAGTGCGTTTGTAGTAGCTATCGAGTTTTCTTTGATGGCGGATAGTAAGACATTTTGCTCTTTGGAAATTGCGGATTGCGAATCGACGATAGGCTTGTACAGCTTGGTTAGTTCTTGTTGCAGCCCCGAATCCCCCAATCTCTCCGATAAAAAGTTCTGTTGAATATTCTTCTTGGATTTCAGAAACTCTTCGACTATGAAATTTCTTTTCGCCGAGTCATCTATCTTTAGAAACGACATTTTTAATAAAAAATTTAATGTTTTACGATGTGTTTTTCGACATGTTTTCCGACGTGTTTTTCTACATGTTTTTCGACATGTGTAAAAACACAAGTTAGACGTATTTTCAGACATAGCGACATAGGTCTACATAGGTCTACAAAACTCTACATGACTTCATACATGTTCACGTTAGTCGTCTTTCTACTAGATTCGGTATTTTTCTCAAACATGCTTTGAAAGGACTGCCTGACTTCCTCTCTTCCCCGATCGATGAGTGATTGTTTCGTTTCCTCATCCATCGCGGCTGCCGCAACTTTCGACTTACTTTTGATTTCTTCTTTCATGCCATTGAATTTTTCAATCTCGCTTAGAATCAGAGAATATTCCTCGTCTGAAATGTGATCATCCACGAGTGCTTTTGAAATATGATCGCTGATCGTGTTGAGCTTCGCATCAGCTAGCGTTTTGATCTGTTCGTGCTTCTCCGCCTTCAGGGCGAGCTTTTTACAGATTCGGCTGCCAATTATACTCAATAGCCCCGCACCTAGCGCCGTCCCTTCCATAGCAATAGCGATGGGGGTTGCAATTATGGTGGCCAGTACACCGATTCCCGAAATTCCGAGCCCCATCGTGATCGCCATGAGGACGTTGTCTACTACGCCGATTACGCTCACACTTCTATGGTACTTTTTACTCAACGCTGCTCTTTTGTCGCGTTCTTGCTCGATCTCCTTTTTGATTTCGCTAATCTTCTGAAGTCGATACGTTTGTGCAGACCCTGCGGCTATTTGTATTTCGCCTTCTGGCGCAGAGGGTGTTATATTTGCTAGGTTTGGATAGAGTTTGATGCCTTCGTATTCCATTCTTTTATTTATTAGCAATATATATTTTTTTTTACCGTTGATAATTTACATAGCATAGCGAATCTCCTTGGTTTATAGTTACTAGCGAATCGGAGTTGTTTTGAATGGAAACTATGATATCATCAACAACCGCATCTTCTGAAATCACTCCGTCTAGTAGGCTGCATCGTCGTTCTTTGATACTCTGTCTGAGGGAAACGAGACAAAGTCCTGCCGCCATTTCTACACCGAGTCCAAGCCTTAGCGTATTTGCTGTCTTTGGTTGTATCATGATATCATTTTGCGCAAAAATCTCCCATCGCAGACCGCCTAGTTGTCTATTTGGGGTGTGAGTAACACCGCTCGTAATCTTCCAAAAGACTGAAACGGGCTGCGTTCTGGCCTCCACCGGTCTAGTTGGTTTAGTTCCAAATTTGTGTATTGGCCTCGACATTTTACATATGATAATTTATAATATCATGCCGAGAATCGGAATGTTTCGAAACGGCGAGTTGGGGCCGAGCAAAAGTCCTTCGCCACTCACATAGCCCGACCCTGTTTTCATGTAAAGCCCGGATCCCATTATCGATGCGCCTTTTTGCCACGGCGACAAGTACAAACCGGATCCGGCCGCTCTTATTTTGCACGCTATGTCACCTTTCTTGACATACATTACACCCGAACCGCTGATTTTGTCGACAAGTTTCGATCCAGCCGCAGCACCTAACCCTCCTAATGCGCCCTGTGCTAAACTAGGCAGTACGCTGCCAAGAAGGAACCGTCCCGCTGTCGCTAGAAACGGAAGTATGGCGCCTATGAATCCACCTTCGACTTTCTTGTTGTTCTCCAATTGCGTTTTACTCATTTTAATAATCATGCCAGTTCCTTTTTGGTAGGCTGCTGCCATTTTATTGATTTGCGCCTGGGTGAGAGCCAAAACGTGTTCGCCATTCAAATCATCGTGCGATAGTTTGATGCTCACGCCGGTTCCCGCTTCAAGTGATCTTTTAATTTTGTCTTGTTGCGCTTCTGAAATATTAACTTTTACACCCATGTAACGATTCATTTTACTAATAAATTACAAAAACTTTCAAACTTCTCTGATGTGAAATCGAATCGCCAATTCTTCACCTCGAAGATTTAGTAGGTTCCCATGTTGGTCTGTGAGCCTCGTTTCCATCGTTGAAATTGAAGATAGCAAAATCGGGAGATATATCAAATTATGCGGCACTTCGATAATCTTGTAACCCGGGCCTACGTTTGGGAAAAAAGAATATATCACGTTTTCCGATGTTCCGTTAGTGTACGAAGACCCGATAATGTCGCTGGTCACTCTCAGGCTGCTTACACTCATTATATTCACCAAGTCCTCCGATTCATTGTATCCCGCCGAATAGATCCATCTGTTGAAACCTAGAACCTTTCCAATCGAATTCTTTGGCGTAAAGTCAACCATATAATCTGCTTCTATATTCACCACAGACCTCAGAGTATTGGTGTTTGGCGCTATTGAGATACAGTAATTTCCATTTACTCCGTCGAAATGCCCATTCCCCTTCATGACTCTCTGTATATATTCGTTGATATCCGTTATTTCATAGCAACCCTCTGGAACTTCAATGTTTACCCACTGTGAGTCGCGATTTGGCGAATACCGAAAGACGTTGTTTGTCGCGTCGATATTTGGAAAAGAATAGTACGTCTCGAGGGCAACTAAGGCCATTTCATATTTCTTATTCTTCTCCAGTTCGAGTAGTGGATTAAACTTCGTTCTGATTCGCGTGCTCTTTTCGCTGAGAAAAATGGAAAATGATGTTTTTGGTTCCGTATTGCAGGCCGTCTTTTCCGTGTTTTCCGATATCTGTTTGAGAAGCGATGATTCCATTTTTACTATACAATACAATTTTACAATGGCGGATCCTCGATTATATAAAATTCGTCGAGTCCGCATCGGTATTTGCCATTGTACTTGCCGCTAGTCAGGTCTAAAACCACGAATCCATGAGGCCGTTCCCATACTGTTTTGCAGAGTTTTCTAAATTCATCTTTCGCCATGTCTGTACTCACGTGATCGTTGTAAATATGATTACAATTTTTCAGGTCTTGTTTGAATAGGCAAATAAAGTTCGCATTTTCTCTGATTGTTTGACGCGGTAATTTGAAATAATTCTGGGCGAGGTAAAAACAATCTACATTACTATGCCTGCCCCGATTATAATACGTTTCACATTTGTTTTGTTTTTCCAATTGAAGATCATCGAATATCATCAGGTTCTTCTTTTCAGAGCTCAGATCTCTCGGGTCTGGCACATCGTCGGCGCTCTCAAAGAACTTAGCAATTATATCGGATTTAGCTTCCGAGTTTTTTGCTAGTTCTTCCATTACATGGTCTGGTGACGCATTTAGTCCCACGATTTCATCTCGGTGCTCAAACAACCAAACGATCGCTTCTTTCGGCAATTTTTCTTCGTATGCTTTTTTAATAATGCGATATTCCGGTTGAAACAGAGAAGTACCGAATACCTGCAAGTTATTATAATCCAACCAGTCTGGCCTGAGTAAAAGATTGAGAAGAAGCGTCGTTTTTCCACACGCCGATTTCCCAACTATCAAACCGCGTATGCTTTTGGGCAGCAGCGGATTATTGAATCTTTTCGAGAGCGCAGTGCCCCAACTCAGATCATTAATCTCCATTTTTAAAATATATATTATTAAAAAACGAAATGTATTGCGTAAAATGTAAACAACAGACCCAGACGAGAGATGTGCAGAACGCCGTGGCTAATAATGGGAGATCGATGCTCAGAGGTGTTTGCGTCGTATGCGGGAAAACAAAAACTCAATTCGTGAAGGCGTCCGCTGCTGCGCAAGGCGGAGATCTAGTTAGTTCACTGAACGCTGCCACTAGCAACATTAAATTACCTTGGGCCAAGTTTGCTGGCGAGGTACATTTGCCAGGCCATCAGTTTACTGGCCCTGGTACTAGACTAGATTTGCGTCTGAATCCCAACGAAACCCCCAAAGATTGGAGCAAACCTATAAACAGGGTAGATAGTGCGGCATACGTTCACGACCTGGCATACAATCAACACACTGATACGGCTTCTAGGAATGTCGCCGATAGAGTAATGATAAACCAGCTGAATAATATACCTAATCCAAGTCTGCGGGAACGCGTAGAGAGGGCGATAGTCAAACCCATCTTGTCAGCTAAAACAAGCCTAGGTTTGGGTTTAAAAAAAGCCTAGAATTACAGCAGGACCTGAAATGGACTAATCAATTAGCGAATGAATTACACAAACCAGTAGTGAGAAATTTTAGGACGAGGCGTGTCCGTGTTGGCGGGATTGACCAGATTTGGGCAGCTGATCTAATCGACATGCAGGCTTTCGCTAGAGATAATGATGGCGTGAAATTTCTATTGACCGTCATAGATGTGTTTTCCAAGTATGGGTGGATCGTTCCATTACATGACAAGAGTGGGAAGTCTACAGCCGATGGGTTCGTGAAGATACTCGGGGGTGGTCGACAGCCAGTCAAAGTTTGGTGCGACAAAGGGAAAGAATTTTATAACAAAAACGTAAAGAATTTAGTCGATCTGTATTCTACCGAGAACGAGAGCAAAAGTTCCATCGTAGAAAGATGGGTGCGTACGATGAAAGAGAAGATGTTCAAGTACTTCACAGCTAATTCAACTAGAAGATATATCGATGTATTAGATGAGATTGTTAGTAATTATAATGACACGAGACATTCTTCGATCAAAATGACTCCCGCGAAGGCTAGTATGAAAGTGAACGAAAAGACAGTATTTTTGAATTTATACGGCGACGAGATTTCAGAGCCTATTATACCAAAGTTTTCAATCGGCGATCGAGTCAGAATAACTAAGAAGAAGAACATTTTCGACAAAGGATATATACCTAGATGGACGGAGGAGGTTTTTGTAGTATCCCAGGTTCAATATACAGATCCACCAACTTACAAGATTACTGATTCTAATTCTGAGGAAATACAAGGCTCTTTTTACGAGCAGGAGCTACAGAAAACAACTCAAGAAATATTTAGAATCGAAAAAGTGATTAGGAAACGCGGGAAGAAATGTCTCGTGAAATGGTTGGGCTACCCAGCCTCGTTCAACTCGTGGATCGAAAATGAAGACTTAGTAACATTGTGAAACGATTTTGACAAAATACGCCAGACGCCAACATTCCCTACTACTTGTGATAATTAATATCGAAACTGGTAAATCCCACCATTATTGCGTTCTTGACTGTGAGTGGCTATGGCTATGGCAGGAGGGCGGTCCTATGACGTCAGACTATAACTAGATACAGTGTGACCGAGGGACCTGTCACACTTTTCGATAAAACGTGACCGGGTCGTTTTTGAAATCTATTCGACTGAGGTGTGACACGAAACATTTTCTACTGAATGCCGATCTGTGAAATTTTGTGCAGAGCTTGACCGTCTTTCTCCTACCAACGACAACGACGATGATGACTATGATGAGGGTGGTGGCGGTGGCGGCGATGATGAAGAGATGACGACGACAAATCAGGTTGATGATGATGACTACGATGAAGAAGAGACGACTATGATGATGATGATGATGATGATGATGATGATGACTACGATGATGTTGATGATGATGATGATGATGACGATGGTGGTGGTGGTGGTGGTGATGATGTTGGAGATGACGACGACAAATCAGGTTGATGATGATGACTACGATGATGAAGAGACGACTATGAAAAATAGCCTATGTCGTGTTTGATAACGATAACGAAAGTGAATGAAAAGACTGTGGGCCTAATAGCACATCGCCAATACTGCGGGAAATTTCCATCGCGAGAAGTCGAATCATAAACGTTCCAACGAATTAAATTTGTGACATGTCGCACTTTTTACGCGGTGTTCCTAAAAACTGAACCTCTACTATAGCTGCAATAATTCGATTGATCCAAAGACGATTATAAACCAACGGTGTAAAATCGTTTGCGATATTGTAATCCCATATCTACGTCGTAGTCCGCTCACGCCCCTGCATCACACAGGCATGAGTTGCCATTGCATTGACAATTAACGACGATGATCTCGTTGTCGATCAAACTAACATCACACGGGGGTGAGTTGCCATTGCGCCGACGACGGACGACGATGGTCTCGCTTGGCCCTTGTTGTCGATCCGGCTGTGGATTCTTGCATAGGCATCCATCATCGTGGCATTCGCGGGTGTGGGCGTCAATTTTAGCAATGAACTTCGCTATCCACCGTCTTGTAAAATATGCATGCTTACCGCTGCGCTCGGCGATTTTTCGTAATTCAGTAACAGTTTTCTTCGAGTAGTCCATTTTGTATACGCCGGAGAAATTTTTTTTTACTTTTTTACTTTTTTTTACTTTTTTTACTTTTTTACTTTTTTACTTTTTTACTTTTTTACGACAGACGCCGAATTTGAAAAAGTAAGGCTATATTGGTCAAACTGCGCGGGCTCTCAGTTTTTTTAGGCTGGTATTGCTCAAATGGACGAAAGTAAAGGCTGTACTGGTCAAATTGTCCAAGCTCAAGGCTATACTGGTCAAATTGACGAAAGTCAAGGCTGTACTGGTCAAATTGTCCGACGGTCAAGGCTGTACTGGTCAAATTGTCCGAGCTTGCTACTTTGACCTCTACTGGAGCGTATAGCGGGCGAAGAGAAGTGGCCGAGGTCGGCAGATGGATGACTCCAGGATGAGCCTGAGGTCACAAAGGTAATTTGGAGCATTTGAATGCATTGCGGATGCTATGTGGAGAATCGATGAATAATTATCTTTCAAACAATAAATAATCGCATATGTAAAATAAAACATCCTGCTAAATATACGCTGTAATGTCTGTACATTCTGTTACCATTTATATGGCATGTTACGTAGTTTTAGGGCTAATTTTGCAATTTTTACGATACGTCCCAAGCCGGAGCCTAGCGGCCCTAGCCCACTGTATCGACGAATTGTTTGCGTCTGATACGATGAGATTGGGATTCGGCAGGAACTCAGACTTGGTTGTATTCGGGCTTAACGACAATGTTTCATAGGCTACCGAAGATGATTAGTGTCGGAGGCAGAGTACAAACTCACTCAACGTTTATATTGCGACCGAGCCACCCGCAGTAAAGATCCGAGAAATTAATCTCTGACCGGGGATCAAAACCGGGCCGCCGGCGCCAGTGTTGTTGAAAGTATCGGGCAAATGTACTTAGTAAAAGTAAAAGTAAAATGGATTTTAATTACTTAAGTAAAAGTAAAAGTATTCATCACAAATTTTACTTAAGTAAATGTAAAAAGTAGCCCCTTCAAATAATACTTTTAAAGTAAAAAGTAAAAGTATCGAGTCTTTCTATGAGCTTAACTCAATCCGAGTCTATCGATTATTAACCTTCAAAAATACTAAATTCTCGAAATACCAGGCTTTGAATCTGAAAATTACACTGTTAGAAGCAAATCATGTAACAATTTGCTAACCGGTATTTCTAGACTAATTCGACCCCCCTGAAAACGAAAATCGCTGTTAGCAAGCTGGATTTTTAGCGGTTCCATGGGAAAACAAGATGGCGGACAAAATGGCTGCAAATTGCTTCAAATTAATAAAAGTAAAGTATTTTATGTGATAGGAACACAGTTTTAGATTCTAAATAAGGACTATAGGGTTCAAGGAATGCAATGAAATCAAAGACATAGATGTAGCACTGCAAAAAATCAAAATGGCGGACAAAATGGCGGCCAGAATCTTAAATGGCTATAAATGAAGTTATGTATGCAACAGAAACATGATTTCAGAGTCTATTTAATCAACATTTTCGAGGTCAAGGAATGCGATGGAACCATGGTCAGATATGTAGCGCTGCACGAAAACCAAAATGGCGGACAAAATGGCGGCCAGAATCTTATAATGGCTATAGGTCAAGTCATGTATGCAATGGAATCATGATTTCAGAGTCTAAGTCAACATTTTCGAGGTCAAGGAATGCGATGGAACCAATGTCACATATGTAGCACTGCAAGAAAACCAAAATGGCGAACAAAATGACGGCCAGAATCTTAAAATGGCTATAGGTTAAGTCATATATGCAATGGAATCATGATTTCAGGGTCTAAGTCAACATTTTCGAGGTCAAAGAATGCGATGGAATCAATGTCACATATGTAGCACTGCAAGAAAATCAGAGTGGTGGATAAAATAAGTAAGTAAGTGTATACTTTAATGAACCGCCTGCAAACGCACTGAGGTCGTATTCTTGAATTGGTTATTAGTGAAGTTCTGTATCTAATGAAAATATGATTCCATAATGTAGATGAAAATATTCCGAGTCAAACAATGTGATTTAGCTAAATGCCCATCATATGTTAGGCTATGTGACACTGCCAGAAAACCAAAAACCAAAAATGGTGGGCAACAGCTTTAACTGGCTATAAACTATGTACCGTATTGAATGCATGTGATAAAGACATTATTCTGATTGGACTAGTTAGTGTTTTCTTGGTCGAATAATTTCAAGAAAGTCACATTCTATCTTCTATATACATACCATTGAGCTTAATGTTGCGTGAATTGGATGAACTCCCGCTATGCTGATATTCCCGCCATCACCCAAACATGGTTAGATATAAGTCAGACACATCTGACCCGGTAGTAGGCAACACCTTTTCTTCCTTCACGGAAACACCAGCAACAGCTGCATCTTTATCTCCAAATATCCAAATGTGGCTGTTGAGAGCTGAATGGACCGGAATGAAGCTAGATCACCTTTGCTTTCAGGCATACCAAGAACATTCACCCAATTTTCCGACAATGGAGTACCCCTATTCAAAACTCAAAACAGTGACAAAGTTGTGGTCATAGTCACCATTTCTGTATGTCTCCCCCTTTTATAAGCAATGTCCAGGTCCAGTACCTATCCAAGACAAAAATTATTGACCCTCTTGTAGCCAATCGAAAGTACCTTTACACGGGCAACCATTGTATCTGCCAGGTCACCGTATGTCTTCACCTTTGGAAGGTCCCTATTGCTTGAAGCATTGCGTGTACCATACAGAGTCCTTGTGTTGGTTAGGCAATGCTTTGAGGGACTAGTCCATTTTATCTGCAAGAACTCTGTTTTCCAACACGGGTGTCCAGCGTCGATCGACTCTTCGGTTGGCAGACCAAGCTGAGCTTCAGTTATTCGACAGCGACGTTCATTCTCTGTGGCTGGTTCCACAACCTGAAATGTCCATCCCTTTTCACAGCACTTCTTGTCCATGGGTCACTTCACTCTGATTCTTAAGAATCTAAAAACTGTCCCATTTAGTCGTGGCTATGTCGGGAGTGATACCGAGTAACCTCCCTTGAAAAGACTAGGGCTGCCAACTTTTGATTTTGCCATTCCGGGACGCTCATGCACAGTAACTCGAAATGTTCTGTCTACATAGGCCTAACTGCATAATGTTACACATGTTGTGTAGCACTGCAATCCACTAAACATAGCCTAAGCGTCAACAATTGCTGCATATAAATCGTCAAAAAGCAAGTAGGCCTATAGCCTACATATTTTCCTGCAAAATATCCTAAAACCAGATTGACATGACACAATGCGAATAAGTGTCAGTGGGTTTGAAGTCTTCAGTCTAGACTAAACGCTGCCTACCATCCGATGTTCAGCCAATAATCTCAGGTCTGGTAGGTCACAGAACGCAAAATCATCGTAAGCCTACAGCTTCTCGAGTTTTGTGTAAAAATACGAACATTTTGTTATGTGTATCCTTACAACAAATTCCGGGACAATTTGGGATCAATCCGGGACACGGGACGCAAGGGCCGAATCCAGGACTGTCCCGGCGAATCCGGGATGGTTGGCAGCCCTAGAAAAGACCCTACATAAAATATTAAAAATAAATGCCATGCTTGCCTCTGTTAAAAAGTTGCTGACCGGACAATTTACTTTTCATAAAGCATCCCATGCCAGTGGTTTTGAGGGAAGCTCATGGCGCGATATTGATGCAACATCCAGATGCCATGCAGATGGAGTGTAGGACATTAGCCCCCCTGGACATTAGCCCCCCCGGACATAGTCCCCCCCGGACATTAGCCCCCCCGGACATTAGCCCCCCCGATTTTTGCTAGGACATTAGCCCTCCCGGACATTAGCCCCCCCTCCTTCTTGTGCAAATCATCGAATAGTGCCGTAACTGATAAATTGTCAATGGCATTCGCATGCATACGAAACTTCTTAGTGTCATTTAGGTTCTAATTGTGTCAGTAGGCATATAGACTTGTATTCGAAATGAACGACTGGGAATCGTATGTAGGGCCTATACAGTCTATTTGTTTAGTGTCCTGCAACAAAGGTTTGTTAACGTTAGTTAGGCTACGTCTCAGCTTCATAGACTTATTAGCGTCGTTTCATTTCAACATTAGATTCAATACATTAGGGAAATGAACGACTGCAGGGAATGGTATAGCCTACAGTAACTAGGCCTACTTGTTAGTGTCAGCTTTTGCTACAACGAAGGTTTGTTAACGTCAGTTAACTACATGTACGTCTGAGCTTCGTAGACTTATTAGCGTCGTTTCCATTTATGAGAAACTTTACACAATGAGTTGTTCTACAATTAATGCCTTTAAATGTTTCATATTAAACCTCCTATTAACATATTCTCACAATGTTAAACTAATGTGCAATGTATGACTGGGGGGCTAATGTCCTACCTCGGGGGGGCTAATGTCCGGGGGGGCTAATGTCCGGGGGGCTAATGTCCGGGGGAGCTAATGTCCAGGGGGGCTAATGTCCGTTCCCCATGCAGATGATAGGATAGTGTGCTTGATTCGCTGTGATAAGGTGCTACATGATAACTTCGTCGGTCTTCTTTTGAAGAATGCTCCTTGGTTTAAGACTTGCTGAGGGAATTGTGATAATTTGAATGATCATTTCAGGCCAAATAAGGGAACATTGTAGATAAATTCCACAGCACAGGCCCCAGATGCCATCTCGCAAAGACCTGGTAGAAAAACTGAAATCAAATTCCGATTGCAACCGTGACTTAACCTATAGCCATTTTAAGATTCTGGCCGCCATTTTGTCCGCCATTTTGGTTTTCTTGCAGTGCTACATATGTGACATTGGTTCCATCGCATTCCTTGACCTCGAAAATGTTGACTTAGACTCTGAAATCATGATTCCATTGCATACATGACTTGACCTATAGCCATTATAAGATTCTTGCCGCCATTTTGTCTGCCATTTTGGTTTTCGTGCAGCGCTACATATCTGACCATGGTTCCATCGCATTCCTTGACCTCGAAAATGTTGATTAAATAGACTCTGAAATCATGTTTCTATTGCATACATAACTTCATTTATAGCCATTTAAGATTCTGGCCGCCATTTTGTCCGCCATTTTGATTTTTTTTCCAGTGCTACATCTATGTCTTTGATTTCATTGCATTCCTTGAACCCTATAGTCTTAATTTAGAATCTAAAACTGTGTTCCTATCACATAAAATACTTTACTTTTATTAATTTGAAGCAATTTGCAGCCATTTTGTCCGCCATCTTGTTTTCCCATGGAACCGCTAAAAATCCAGCTTGCTAACAGCGATTTTCGTTTTCAGGGGGGTCGAATTAGTCTAGAAACACCGGTTAGCAAATTGTTACAAGATTGGCTTCTAACAGTGATTTCTAGAGCTCTTTTAGAATTCCAAGCCTTGTCTATAGTCTTATCGTTGAGTCTAGTACGCACGCTTCCGATTCATTGTTAGCACAATTCACAGCTGAAGAGTCGTTCTGCTGCAGAAATGGCAGTGCATCCAGCGTGCACAACCCATCGAAAATCTATTAGGCCTATATATTAGGCATGCAAATTTGAATAAGCTGTCTTGGCTTAGCGAAACGAAATGTTAATTAGCGCATCGAAGTAACGAACATTGTAACGAGTGTCGCATAAATTGTAACGAAGTAAAAGTACTGAAATATGGGTAAAATTTTACTTCGTTGAAAGTAAAAGTAGGCTATTTATTTTTTTCGATACTTCGTTACATGTAAAAGTAGGCCTACTCAAACTTTTACTTAGGCTAAGTACAGTAACGCGTTACTTTTACTTCGTTACTGTACAACACTTCGTGGCGAGCGGGCTACAACCCACTCGACCACGCAGGATCTCTAGGAACTCGGACTGTCTAGGCCTACTTTGTATTTCATAATAATTATCTGTGAACCTGGACCAAGGTTCTTTGAATGTGTGGATATATCTTGAACCTGGACAGTGCATGGGCAGTGGGCTGTGACCGACACGCGTATGAATCGATAAACGGTATAGGCCTATGTAAATCGCACCGGGTCAGGTAATGAAGAAGTAATTAACTGAGCAGTGCGCAATGCTGCGGCCAAGTTCCGACGGTAGAGTCTTTAGTAGCCGTCGATGAAGGTAAATTAAGACACTGAATGATTTGTAGACTATTAATGTCCATCAGTGCGTAAAGGAAGTCAGATGTCAAATAAATTTATCTAACGACTTGTCCTCTTAAATAAGATGGCATCGTAAGGCAAGGCGTCGACTATTCAATATTCATATACGAAACCATATAATAGGCCTAATTCTAATTGGCAAAGATAGCATTAGAGTCATTAGTCTGCTAACTAGGGTCGGGAGCGTTACTGAATCTTCGAGCGGCGCTATATAAAATGTTCAATTACAATTACATTTAGTCTAAAGACTTTAATATCTTTGCTATTAATTGGCATCAGAGCAGGGTGAGAATTGTCGGGGGTTGGAGGCATTGATATGTACTAAATAGTTACTGGATAGGAACTGGCCTATGAAAGTATGGATTATCGCTCACTCAGGGATATCCCATGATTTTTTGAGGCAAAGACAATGATTTCTTAGAGCAAATCCCAGAATTCTTTGCGGTAAATCCCAGGATTCTCTGGGGCAAACCATATCAAAGGATAGGCGGCACACTCTTCGGCTTAAAACGCAAATTTCTCAGCGATGATACAAAATTGTTTAAAACCAACCTAGGGTTTTGGAGTTGAATGACATACAAAACAATCAACTTAAGTTTATTTAGCGGCCACTGACCAGATTTCTTGAAAATAGCTTTTAAAGTTGACGAATTTAACATGGGTTTACATAGGAACATGCACGCGTCTCCCTAACAGGAAGTCACGTGTGATTCGCCGTCGGCCATAGACCACTATACGAAGCTGGTCCAATCCAGTAAACCTAATACATATCAATGGTTGGAGGTTTCAACCCCACAGTCTTTCTTAGAGCCCCATGTTAAAGTAGCATATATATGTTTTTCATACCCAAATTCCAAGTTGATCATTGTCCAACCCCCAGTTATTTTTCCACAATTCTTACACTGCATCAGAGCCGGTTACAGAAATTGTGGAGGGGGCCAAAATTTTTGGTCTTGAGTCAAAAAATTATTCTCGTTGGTCTTTCACCGAGAAACCTGATGACGTTTTTTAGTTTTTCTCCCAAAAATTTTTTAAACTGCGCCGTACCGGTGGCAACTCAGGTAAATTTCTTAAAATCTGATCACCTTTTTAGCCATAATTTATAGCATAGGCTAGGCCTACTAATTTTTCTCTATCACCTTTTCCGTTGCATTGGTTGAAGGTTTGTTCAAACCTGATAGAGGGCACGTACTGTGCAAATTCTCAATGGGGGCCATGGCCGGATTGCCCCCCCCCATCCGTCCCTGATTTGCATCACAGCGAAAGGTCAAAGCAGGGCCGTAGCAACAAAGAATGTGGCCCCCTCCGAACATTGTCCGAGGCGGCGGGTTCCCTTACAATGCAGAAATGTGACCCCCTCCGAACATATAGGCTACCCCGGGCGGCGGGTTCCCTTACAATACAGAAACTGGAAATGTGGTATTTCTTTCATGCAAAATAGGCCTACAGGGTTCAAATTAGGCCTATGCATACATAATAGGCCTACATTGTACACATTCATATTCCTTAGGCCTATTTCCTTCAAAGGCTTCACGGTTTGTCAGCAAAACCGACTTGGATGGATGGATGGATGGATGGTGCAATATAGCCTAGCGTTAATACATGCTACTTAAACAACGCATTCTTTGTCAGTTTGGGGCAATTGGGGGCCCCCTTCCTTGCGAGGCCCCTCCGGTCGAAGGGTATGGAGGGCGGTCGCTACGGCTCTGGGTCAAAGCCATTACCGGGTACTTGGGGGTAAAGACTGTAAATAATAATAATATAATAATAATATCTTTTCTTTATTGAAACGCCTGCAAGACGCACTGCGCTTTACATTTACAATTTATGCATTAATCTTAATTAAACTTAACTACCATCTGAGCAGACAGCTTTGCAATTACAATGGCGCTAATAGCAGCCTACAAATGAAATTCGCCCAAAGGGGGCTCGAACCTGCTACCTCTCGCACTCTTGGCCAGCGTGTTAACCATTACTCTACAGGGTCCCCCTCTGCCCATGCCGATTGCGTTATACATTTTAATTGATCTTAGATTAAATTTTTAAAAGGCTCGAAACCACGGAAGTCTCGGAAAGTTGTGCTAAAAAACCATGTCGTTGCTAAAAACTGAAAGATGATGATACCTACTGTGGCAATTGCTTTGATTCAGTGACTTGCAGATTTTGTGAAAATCATTCCGAATTTAGAAGTAAAGAAATGGCTGAAGGCAAGGGTGTTAAAGTTCACGTGGAATACTGGTAATTAGTCAGGTGTTTTATTGTTAATTACATTTTTCGGCGACATTTCAAATTAACCGAATTTTCGGGACGAAATGCTGAAACTGTTATGGAAACTCCTATTAGACGGGCAGCACTATATTTTTTCGTATGATGTACCTCCAAAAAATTTGTAACAAGCTGGATTTGAGTTAAAACAATTTAGAATAAAAAGTTATACATGTAAAACAAGATAGCACGAAATATGTACATTGCTATCTTAGTAGGAACATAATAAACGACGCACTCTTTTTCTTATCGTAAGTGGACGTCTTGCGTCATTTCTGAACGATAGTAATGAGTAAATGGGCATGTTGATGTTTAGCGGTCTTTATCGTAGTTTCATATTATATTTCTACGAAATAATCAAAATTTCTTGTTTTAATTTGAAAATATTATTAGTTTTATGTAATTAATTACCGCGAATTTTTCCTGGGAAAAAGTTAGCTAAGAATTGTGGACTTTTATTATTAGTAATCTATATTGTGATTGTAAATGGCCAGGGCCTGGTGTGTGATGATCCAAAGCCGATTGCTTTTGAACATAGCCTTGTTCAACCAAAACCTAACCTCTTACCATCTTGCACGGGTCCAACCACAGGTTATTGAGCACTCTCGGGATAAAATGGTGACCCACACGGTAAAAGTCTAGAATGACTCGGTAGCATGTAATCAGTACGGCCGTCACAGATACAGGCAGAATAGAGCGGTCTCACCTACGGCGATCGATAACCCAATGTTTCTCGGTCCTATAACCTACCTCGATCGATAATCTAAGGTTTACGGGAAAGTTAGTGAGTTAGTCATTCATCAGAGCAAAAATGTTTAAAACAATCCTGTCACGCGACACCGGCATAGGTAGATTTTGCTATATTTTTTAGCTTATTTAAGTGTATATTAATATTTATGAAAATATACCTTTTCATGGCATTTTGGCTTACTTATTTTCACGGGAACATTGGGCTATCTATCGCCGTAAGTGAGACCGCTCTATTCTGCCCTGATCTGTGACGACCATACTGTTTACTTGCTACCAAGCCGTTCTAGACCTCTACCCCCCACAAAAATTTCCTATTCCAGTGGGTTTTTGGGGTGGAGTAGGTGGGACTTAATTTCTATCTAAGACACTAAAATATCTATCTCCAGTTTCTCCATTACCTTGGGCAATCTGGTCTTCTACCTGGTAATCAGTCTAACTTTAGCGCCCATCATTCCACAGGGACTGATCTCCTGTATAATTATATATTCTCTGAAAGCTATTTTGCAAATTTTAGTGATGAGGCGATGGAAGGGCAAAGTAGTGTAATGGAGGATGAGACCTGTGCGTGTTGAATGAAGAGGCTGGATGGTGAACAATTGATGAAGATAGGACGGCTGCGATGATTGAAGTGTATAGTAAATGAGTGATAGTACATTGTATTCTATGCGTTCAGACATTTTTGATCCAGTGAAGTGATTTCTTGACAGTAGTGATGTGGTGGTGTTTGAGGTTTAGGTGATAGCACAGGCAATGTCATTCTGGACAGCTTGGAGGTGGTTTATTTGGGTGATATCAATGTTTAGGAAGAGAGAATTGCAATAGTCAAGTTTTGCATTAACTATAGATGTTACTATTATGGATGCAGTTGTAAAGTCGAGAATAGGGCGGATTCTGGGATGGTCGCGGATACGCATGAAGCAAGAGTGGGAGAGATGGGTGATGTGGTCAGGGAAGGTAAGGTTTTGATCAACACACGTAAATTTCGAACAGGAGAATTTGCAGTAAATATATGAGTGGATGCACGGTCAAAGTTGATGGAAATGGAAGGATCTGGGATTTTTTCAGTTACTCACGCAGGCCTATAAGAATTAATTCAGTTTTAGAGTAGTCGGTTCAAGCACAGGAGAAAGTAGTGGATGTCAGGAGATTTGGGTAATCACATTAAGAAGATGACCTATTGAGTCTGAGAAGCTTCTTTGGGAGAATGAGATGAACAATTGGGTGTCATCAGCATATAAGTGATGGTCAACTGCGGATGCTTTGATGAGTAAGCTGAGTGTAGTTGTGTAATAGAAAGAACAGTAGGGGCCCAAGAACAGAACCTTGAGGTGCACCGCAGGTGAGAGGACAAGACCGGGATGAGGTTCCAGATGTTTGACAGAGAATGAGTGGGGAGAGAGAGATCTATATGATTGAATCCACAGGAGAGCAGTATCGGTAAATCCAAACCAGAAAGACAGTCTTTGGAGTAATATCAGGTGATCAATAGTGTCGAAGATTGCAGAAATATCAAGGAGGCAGAGACAGGAGACTTGTTGATGTGAAATGGTAGAGACAAGTTTATTGAGATATCCTATGAGCTTTAGGTCCGTCTATGCATTCAATCTGTCTTTAATGCTGCTGGTCGACTGATTGCTTGCTTCCTGAATACTCTCATAATATAGCTTATGGTCAACCAACTATACTGACTTCCTCTCTCTACCCTCATCCAATATTTATTTCCATTTTTACTGTATCTATTTAACAGGTCTCTCTCTGAAGGCTGTCTTCCACTTTCACAAAGACGAGCTCTTATTTTTCCTACCCTCAAGAAACCTAACTTGGATCCCAACCTCTGCCAGAATTACCGCCCCATATCCAACCTTTCCTTCCTCTTGGCTGTCTCGCAAGGATTCCAATACATACTATATATGTTTAGGCACCAAGATGATGATTCTAAGTGAACTAAATGCTGATATACTGACGAATCTTTATTTTTGGGTCAGCCATTTTGGAAAATGGCCGTCACTAAGACCATGACAAAATTTGTGATGACTACTTTGGAATTCTTACCCCGAAATATGTATCTTTAGAGACCAAGATGACGATTCTAAGTGAATTGGAAGCCGAGACATTGAAAAATCCATATTTTGGTCGCCATTTTGGAAAATGGCTGCCATTGAGACCATTCGGAACTTTGTAATGGTCTTGTTAGATTCCTTACCCTTAAATGTGTATGTTTTGACACCAAGATGACGATTCTAAGTGAACTAAATACTGAGATACTGACAAATCCATATTTTTGGGTCAGCCATTTTGGAAAATGGCCGTCACTGAGGCCATGACAAAATTTGTGATGACTACTTTGGAATTCTTACCCCTAAATATTTATCTTTAGACACCAAGATGGGGATTCTAAGTGAATTGGAAGCTGAGATATTGAAAACTCCATATTTCGGTCGCCATTTTGGAAAATGGCTGCCATTGAGAACTTTGTAATGCATTTTCTCCGATCCCAGGTGACTTTGGCAAAAAAGGCGGAACCATGTAAAACTTCGCCTCCTAATTTGCTGTATATGGGTCAATGTAAAAATAGACTGACCACGCCTCTCTTCCGTCTTTAAGGTATTGTTGATTCCGTTCGGCACACACGTTTCCGCCTACTTTTGAAGTAATTTAGGCAATAAAATGTCAGTTTATCGTAAATATGTCACGGAAGCAGCACACGAACGTCTAAAATACGGAAGGTAATGTACCTTGGTTATCTATCGTCGAATTGGTCTAAATTATTCGGCAAACTGTAGTATCGAGACCGAATGTCGCTTACGGTTAGGTGTGGAGTCGTTTAGGATCAGGTTTGACGTCGTTTAGGGTCAGGTTTGGCGTCGTGAGGGTCGGTTAGGTGAGGTTAAGCGTGGTGAGGGTCGGTTAGGTCAGGTTACCCGTCGTGAGGGTCGGTTAGGGTCAGGTTAGGCGTCGTGAGGGTCGGTTAGGGTTAGGGTTTTGGTTAGTGTTAGGTTTAGGGTTACAGTCGCCAATCAGTCGCCGATACTATAGTTTGCCAATAATAATAATCATAATTATTATTCATTGCATGACATTCACCGGCCTTATTTTCAAAAACATGCTTTCAAAAGTCACTGTTTAGCAATTTCAACTTCAATATATTTCCTTTATTCAGCGTATTTTTCGTCAAGGCGATGTTGACTCTTTCATCTACTGCCCTTTTCAGTGGTAATCATTGCTGTCTTGACTCCTAGATATATTGTCCTTTTGCGTCGCTAATGAGGTTGCTCCGGATTTGGACCAATCACACAAGCGATATCAGTCCATATTGCTAAAGTCACCTGGGATCGGCGAAAATGCCTTTGTAATGGCCTTGTTAGATTCCTTGCCTTTAAATGTGTATGTTTTGACACCAAGATGACGATTCTAAGTGAATTAGAGGCTGAGATATTGAGAAATCTGTAAATCGGTCGGCCATTTTGAATTGGGCCCTATAAAACAGGGCCCGGTGGCCCAATTTTTGGCTATCTTCACTACAGTGTATTACAATATATTACAGTTGGATTTGGCATATTTTCAGCTTGTTACAAATTTTTTTGATGTATTGCCACCCAACGACCCTACTATATCAAAAGCTCAAACAACACTCGTGTCTAGTGATAATAGTTGAACACCAATTAAGGATTGGTTGAGTGGAATTCAATAAATGATTTTCAGATTTGCCTTAAAAAGGTATCCTATTAAAAAAGATCTTGCAAAAGCACTTTAATGAGTTCCTTTTTACCACTAAACATGTAAATATCTGCATTTTGTTGTACAGACATGGTAATAAACGTGTGTTTTATTCATAGAACTTCTTAAACATACAGTCAAATTTAAAATAAAACAAATCCAAAAAATCATATAATTATTATTCTAATGGTGAATGTTTTTCACATAATACCATCTACTAGAGGGATTGTGCGGTTATGGGCCAGTGATGCAGGTGGTAGAATGAAGCTTTCACTGGTGGGAGCAAGTCATGTGCACAGGCCCCCTTCCATCTACCAGGACAACAGCAATGAGCTTGGAATTGCAAATGGGTGATTTGGGTCTTTTGTTCAGAAACGAATGTACAAGTCATCATCTTCGGTTCTTTTCTTGCGGCAAACAAGTTTTAAAATAATTGGTTTAGTAGGCTAAAGATGGCTGTAAAGATAGCTTTCACCAAAAATGTGTTTCCCGGATTTTGTTGGCATGATTTAACAGCAGGTAGCTTTCAACGAGAGGCAGAAGAACCTGCTCAACAGCAGAAGACTGAAGAGAGAGAGCTTTCATTCAAGTTAAACACAAGAGCACTTGGTTGTTATTATTAAGAGGCAACAGTTTCGCTGAATTCTTAAAGCGATTATGGAACACCCCCTCCCCATCCTCAGTCTGCTAGAGTAGCTAGACATCACATTCAATAGAGGACTCTGTGAGCAGTTCCTTTAAGTGACAATAGGGGGCGCCACTATGTACAGTCGTCTAAGAAGTTCTGTTGTTGTTGGCCATGCGTTCAGCGTTTAAAGTCTTGATGTCGATAGCTTGACGTTAGAAATAAAATTTGATTAACCATGGATAAATACGTAAATTGGACGCTCAAAATGTTGAAAACTGAGTTGAGGAAAAGAGGAGCCAAGATTTCTGGAAGAAAACACGAACTTGTTGAGCGGTAAGACACCGAAATTCATGTAACTAAAGTACTTAACGAAACTGACTTGAGACAAAACTACAAAAGTAACTCGTCGAATACTACAAAAGTAACTCGTCGAATACTTATATTGATATGTTATCTGATATTTACAGCAAAAAAATCGGATTGTAAGACATTACTAGTAAGCGTTGGTAGATGTTAAGCGTTTGATGCTGATTGTGTGTGATAACGGGCAAAACTATAGTATCGAGGACCGAATGACGACACTAAACCTAATCCCATCCGACCCTCACGACGCCAGTTCTGACCTAATAGACCCTCACGACGCCTAACCGGATGCAAACCGACACGTCGGTCGACAATACTATAGTTATGCCGACAGCTGGTATCTTTGTAAGTGTATGTGACTTTGAGATAATGTTCTGCTGTTATTTATTGATATTCACCAATCCGGCTTTATCTTTGGCATAGGTCATTATCATCACTAGGCAGCCATTATACATTCAGGGAATAATTTATTTAATCAATCCAGCTTCTATTTCAACAATCACTGTTTTAATCAATCCAACTTTTATTTAAATGACAATTTTTGTTCATTGACGGAGCTCCAATTTCAGCATTATTGTTTTCATAAATCCCACTTCTATGGAAGTATAAATTATTTCCATCAATTAGACATCTATTTAGTTGGAATTCGTTTCGTCATTATTGCAAGCTGTCTGTCCAGTCACTAAGCAAGGCCGTAGCCAGGATTTGATTTCGAGGAGTGTTTCTTCGAGGGAGAATTTGTGACAACCTTTTACTTAGTCGTAAAATTTTATGACGACCTTTTGTTAGTAATTGGAAACGACTTTCTCACCATTTTCGCCTAATTTCATGTTTTTTCCTTATGTGCTAGTGAATGTATTCTATCTTTTTACATTTTTCATTTCGGGGGTCTTTTCATGGTTTTATTTCATGGTTTTTACATCATGTGCTGGTAAATGCGTTATATTATTTTTCCATTTTTCATTTCGGGGGTGTTCAAACACCCAAACCATCCCCCCAGCTACGGCCTTGCCAGTTAGTTAGTTCAGATTTATGTATTGTGTAATCCAAGTTCTTGTAAAGTTTCAACTGCATGATTGTACACTGTAACCGGTTACTGCACCTGTCAAAGTGTTCCGTATTGTTTGAATATACGAATATTTTAAAATTATAAATAATATGGTAGTGAATGTTATCAGAACACTTCTAGTTAAGTATTAAATGAAAGCATGCAGGAAAAATTTTAAAGGAAGAGCGGTCAGAGTAGTATATCAAGCTATAAGCTTTCGCTGGCTCCTGTTGCGCTGTTCATAGTGTTTCACGATTGTGCTGTTTTACTTTTGTTGGCGGCTCAAATTCAAAGATTATTGGAATAAATATTAGGGACAAAAACCAATGAATTATCATGCACAGGAATTAAGCAAAGAGTTCGATCATTTTTATCAGATTTTCTCATACATGTTTCCGTTGTCTATAGGTTGGAAGCATATGACCGCAATTTCAATTTCAAAGATTCGAGTCAGATGGATGTGGAAACCGACTCGTACAGTATGCAGCTGCCCGACTTGAAATTGTACAGAGACATCAACCAATCGACAAAGGTTATACATTGCTTACATTCATTCTTAGAGCTATGTATGCCTTGTTCTTTGCTTATGGGATGCAAATAAAGGCTACTTAATCACTTACTGGCTCGTGAGCACCAAAAATGTACAACTATGCTGTGTATATATGCAGAAGGTACCTTTTGCAGCTCTACGAGAAATAGTATATATACAGGGTGGCTCAAAAAAAAATGTACCACCGGATAAAATGCGATAACTTCGCAACCGACTGACATTTTTCTCTGAAAATTTACCAATTTGCAGGGGAATGAATTTCCAACAATCCCTGAAAGTTTCACTTGAAACTTTTCATGTTTGCAAAAGTTACAGCTGTTCAAACTTAAAATTTAGTTTTTCCAAATTTTCGCGGAAAATGAACGTCACTTTTAGATTTCCATGTCAAATGAAATCACTTTTCTCTACGACCTCGAAATTTCGTTTTGCAATTTATTGTAAGGTATAATAAGAGTGTCCACTCCCTGCCTTAGCACAAGCTCAACTTCTTTTTGTGAAGCTCAGTATGGCCTTGTTGGTCGGGTCCTTCGGCAACAGACCCCACATTAGCAGCAAGACTTGCTTCAGCTGGTCATTGTTCTCCAACTTGGGATGAAATGTTTTGGAGCGTTCCAGAATAGCTTACCAGACGTGATAAGCAAGAGGGCTAAGCTAAGGTCTGGCGAGGTTGTTAGTCACCTTTGCCAATAAATTTACTGCAGTTGATGGCAAAAATAAGGTAGCATCATCATAATCAGCCTTGCCGTGCGAGCAAGCAGGCGCACGGTTCTGCTGGAAAATAAAACCAGATGTTAGAGCATACCTGGTCTTCAATGAGTCTGGGTAAGAGAGTTCAAAGATGAGTTTGACATCTAACCTGCTGAATGGGATTAAATGCAGTCTTTTCTTGCAGCCGTAACACACGCCAGCATTGCTGATGCTGAAACCATGATGTGCTTTTCACACTTAACCCTTTCGATTACCAAGCGAATTTCTTGAAAATCGTACTTTTTCCATCAGACCAAGCGACCAAGCGGCCCCCTCCCAACATCTGATCTTCGTTACATAAACATGTTTACAGATAGCCTTAAATATGCTCAGACTCCACTTTTCACTGGGTATTTTGCTATGATTATGCGATGTCAGAGTCTCTGTTCACACAGCGTCCGAGTTTCCATTTTATCTTCCGCAGAAACTTTACCCATGACGTTCAGTAATGGATTCACGAATTGAGTCCTTAATCTATAAAATATCACTAAATACCAACAGTTTGCTTTATAAACAGCTTCTTCACAGCTCTTAGTGAGGTCGTAGGACATCATCATCATTTCTTATGATGTAATTTGCAAAAAATCTTCATGAAATCACATTGTATTGGAGCTTGATTCTCCGGATATTTGAAAAAACGAAATTTTAAGTTTAAACAGCTGTAACTTTTGCAAACATAAAAATTTTCAAGTGAAACTTTCAGGGATTGTTGGAAATTCATTCCCCTGCAAATTGGAAAATTTTCAGAGAAAAATGTCAGTCGGTTGCGAAGTTATCGCATTTTATTCGGTGGTAAATTTTTTTGGAGCCACCCTGTATACTTGCATCTTAAATATTTAGAACTCTGTGCCTAATTACTTACCATTGTATGTAGAGTCGTAGACAGTCTTGTTGGCCTACTACTTCACCAATCTGGACAATTCACAAAGTCTTGTCCTTGTTTCAGTCATGTTTGTGTGTATCAAGACTCTAGTGCTCAACGGTGCAACTACAGGGTGGCCATAAAAAGTATCCCCTCACAGTTTTGCCAATCTCTTGACCAAAATTTATAATTTCTAAATGAAATTTTAGAGTCTTACATTTTTCATTCATTTATCATTCATTCATTATTCATTCTTTATTCATTCATTATTCATTTATCATTCATTCATTATTCATTTATCATTCATTTATCATTCATTTATTATTCATTTATCATTCATTTATCATTCATTCATCATTCATTTATCCATTCATTTATCATTCATTTATCATTCATTCATTATTCATTCATTTGTCATTTATCATTCATTTATCATTCATTTATCATTCATTTATCATTCATTTATCCATTCATTTATCATTCATTCATCATTCATTTATCCATTCATTTATCATTCATTTATCATTCATTCATTATTCATTCATCATTCATTCATCCATTCATTTATCATTCATTTATCATTCATTTATTATTCATTTATTTTTCGTTTATCATTCATTTATCATTCTTTTATCATTCATTTATCATTCATTTATCCATTCATTTATCATTCATTCATTATTCATTCATTATTCATTTATCATTCATTTATCATTTATTTATCATTTTTTCATCATTCATTCATTATTCATTTATCATTCATTTATCATTCATTTATCATTCATTCATTATTCATTTATCATTCATTCATTATTCATTTATCATTTATTTATCACTCATTTATCATTCATTTATCATTCATTTATCATTCATTTATTATTCATTTATCATTCATTTATCATTCATTTATCATTCATTCATTATTCATTTATCATTCATTCATTATTCATTTATCATTTATTTATCACTCATTTATCATTCATTTATCATTCATTTATCATTCATTCCATATTCATTCATTATTCACTTATCATTTATTTATCATTCATTTATCATTTATTTATCATTCATTCATCATTCATTTATCATTCATTTATCATTCATTTATCCATTCATTTATCATTCATTTATCATTCATTCATTATTCATTTATCATTCATTTATCATTCATTTATCATTCATTTATCATTCATTTATCATTCATTTATCATTCATTTATTATTCATTTATCATTCATTTATCCATTCATTTATCATTCATTCATAATTCATTCATTATTCATTTATCATTCATTCATTATTCATTCATTATTCATTTATCATTTATTTATCATTCATTTATCATTTATTTATCATTCATTTATCATTCATTTATCATTCATTTATCATTCATTTATCATTCATTCATTACTCATTTATCATTCTTTTATCATTCATTCATTATTCATTTATCATTTATTTATCATTCATTTATCATTTATTTATCATTCATTTATCATTCATTTATCATTCATTTATCATTCATTTATCATTCATTTATCATTCATTTATCATTCATTTATTATTCATTTATCATTCATTTATCATTCATTCATCATTGATTTATCCATTCATTTATCATTCATTTATCATTCATTTATTATTCATTTATCATTCATTTATCATTCATTTTTCATTCATTCATTATTCATTCATTATTCATTTGTCATTCATTTATCATTCATTCATTATTCATTTATCATTTATTTATCATTCATTTATCATTTATTTATCATTCATTTATCATTCATTTATCATTCATTTATCATTCATTTATCATTCATTCATTACTCATTTATCATTCTTTTATCATTCATTCATTATTCATTTATCATTTATTTATCATTCATTTATCATTTATTTATCATTCATTTATCATTCATTTATCATTCATTTATCATTCATTTATCATTCATTTATCATTCATTTATCATTCATTTATTATTCATTTATCATTCATTTATCATTCATTCATCATTGATTTATCCATTCATTTATCATTCATTTATCATTCATTTATTATTCATTTATCATTCATTTATCATTCATTTTTCATTCATTCATTATTCATTCATTATTCATTTGTCATTCATTTATCATTCATTCATTATTCATTTATCATTCATTCATTATTCATTGATCATTTATTTATCATTCATTTATCATTCATTTATCATTCATTTATCATTCATTCATTATTCATTTATCATTCATTTATCATTCATTCATCATTCATTTATCCATTCATTTATCATTCATTTATTATTCATTTATTTTTCGTTTATCATTCATTTATCATTCATTTATCATTCATTTATCCATTCATTTATCATTCTATCATTCATTTATCCATTCATTTATCATTCATTCATCATTCATTTATCCATTCATTTTTCATTCATTTATCATTCATTCATTATTCATTCTTTATTCATTCATTATTCATTTATCATTCATTCATTATTCATTCATTATTCATTTATCATTCATTTATCATTCATTTATTATTCATTTATCATTCATTTATCATTCATTCATCATTCATTTATCCATTCATTTATCATTCATTTATCATTCATTCATTATTCATTCATTTGTCATTTATCATTCATTTATCATTCATTTATCATTCATTTATCCATTCATTTATCATTCATTCATCATTCATTTATCCATTCATTTATCATTCATTTATCATTCATTCATTATTCATTCATCATTCATTCATCCATTCATTTATCATTCATTTATCATTCATTTATTATTCGTTTATTTTTCGTTTATCATTCATTTATCATTCATTTATCATTCATTTATCATTCATTTATCCATTCATTTATCATTTATTCATCATTCATTCATTATTCATTTATCATTCATTTATCGTTCATTTATCATTCATTCATTATTCATTTATCATTCATTCATTATTCATTTATCATTTATTTATCACTCATTTATCATTCATTTATCATTCATTTATCATTCATTTATTATTCATTTATCATTCATTTATCATTCATTTATCATTCATTCATTATTCATTTATCATTCATTCATTATTCATTTATCATTTATTTATCACTCATTTATCATTCATTTATCATTTATTTATCATTCATTTATCATTCATTTATCATTCATTCCATATTCATTCATTATTCACTTATCATTTATTTATCATTCATTTATCATTTATTTATCATTCATTCATCATTCATTTATCATTCATTTATCATTCATTTATCCATTCATTTATCATTCATTCATTATTCATTTATCATTCATTTATCATTCATTTATCATTCATTTATCATTCATTTATCATTCATTTATCATTCATTTATTATTCATTTATCATTCATTTATCCATTCATTTATCATTCATTCATTATTCATTCATTATTCATTTATCATTCATTCATTATTCATTTATCATTTATTTATCATTCATTTATCATTCATTTATCATTCATTTATCATTCATTCATTACTCATTTATCATTCTTTTATCATTCATTCATTATTCATTTATCATTTATTTATCATTCATTTATCATTTATTTATCATTCATTTATCATTCATTTATCATTCATTTATCATTCATTTATCATTCATTTATCATTCATTTATCATTCATTTATCATTCATTTATCATTCATTTATTATTCATTTATCATTCATTTATCATTCATTCATCATTGATTTATCCATTCATTTATCATTCATTTATCATTCATTTATTATTCATTTATCATTCATTTATCATTCATTTTTCATTCTTTCATTATTCATTCATTATTCATTTGTCATTCATTTATCATTCATTCATTATTCATTTATCATTCATTCATTATTCATTGATCATTTATTTATCATTCATTTATCATTCATTTATCATTCATTTATCATTCATTCATTATTCATTTATCATTCATTTATCATTCATTCATCATTCATTTATCCATTCATTTATCATTCATTTATTATTCATTTTTTTTCGTTTATCATTCATTTATCATTCATTTTATCATTCATTTATCCATTCATTTATCATTCTATCATTCATTTATCCATTCATTTATCATTCATTCATCATTCATTTATCCATTCATTTATCATTCATTTATCATTCATTCATTATTCATTCATTATTCATTTATCATTCATTCATTATTCATTCATTTATCATTCATTTATCATTCATTTATCATTCATTTATTATTCATTTATCATTCATTTATCATTCATTCATCATTCATTTATCCATTCATTTATCATTCATTTATCATTCATTCATTATTCATTCATTTGTCATTTATCATTCATTTATCATTCATTTATCATTCATTTATCATTCATTTATCCATTCATTTATCATTCATTCATCATTCTTTTATCCATTCATTTATAATTCATTTATCATTCATTCATTATTCATTCATCATTCATTCATCCATTCATTTATCATTCATTTATCATTCATTTATTATTCATTTATTTTTCGTTTATCATTCATTTATCATTCATTTATCATTCTTTTATCATTCATTTATCCATTCATTTATCATTCATTTATCATTCATTCATTATTCATTCATTATTCATTTATCATTCATTTATCATTTATTTTTCATTTATTCATCATTCATTCATCCATTCATTTATCATTCATTTATCATTCATTTATTATTCATTTATTTTTCGTTTATCATTCATTCATTATTCATTCATTGTTCATTTATCATTCATTTATCATTCATTTATCATTCATTTATTATTCATTTATCATTCATTTTTCCATTCATTTTTCATTCATTTATCATTCATTTATCCATTCATTTATCATTCATTCATCATTCATTTATCATTCATTTATCATTCATTTATCATTTATTTATCATTCATTTTATCCATTCATTATCCATTCCTTCATTTGTTAAATTCCTGGTAGCCTACTGTGCACAGTGCCCATCCATTGTAGAGCAACCGATTGCATTCATATACCGGTATGCCTACATATAGATCCGCATAACATAGGCCTACGTCCGACTGTACTGCAACGCACAGGTTCATGAATAGACCCGGCCACGATGTAGTTGGTGCACACATGTGTCAAGTCGGTCAGCAATTAATCCCATCCGTGAATGCGGATTCAATTCTAGTCCCAGTGATCTGTCGTCCGACTCCTTTTTCTATTTCTCTTCTTCACCCCCTTTCCGTGGCATCGTCCAGTCATTGCTTTCCACAACCGATGAAGTGAATCGGGGAAAGGCGACGGGGGAGAGGGGCGGGAAGGCCACTGCTTCGTGGAAGGGGGTCACTTCAAGGTTGTTTGATCTCAGACTGAATGAGAGACACAGCTGCAGTCTAACATGTCTTCAGGATGCAGTATCCAGAAACAACTTCCGTGTTTTTCGTCTGCTTTTTTCACGCCGGTTGTTGATCATTCCTGCCAATTGATGATACCATGCTCTATGTTCGGTCAATGTTCTGTCTTGGGTGGTCGTCGGATCAATAATCAAATAATCAAATAATTCGCAATGAATTGATCTGCGCATGTAATGTTGACGATGCATACACGATGCATTAATGTACATAGATGCATTGCATAGCATTGCTTACAAAATAATATGACGCAATTTTATACGGTAGACTTGTCGCCTCGAAATAACATATCTCTCGCCTGCCTTCATTAGGCCTACTGCCTGTCTGCGTGCCTGAGTGCCTGCCTGTCGGTTTAGGCCTATCTGCATTTCTAGCTGTTTGCCCATCAAAAAAGGACGTAGGCCTATATGTAAAGAATCGTAAAGACGCCAAATCTGTAGTCCTATATGTGCATCTGTATCTGACTCCATCTATCTGTCTGTCTGTCGATCTATTTATGCATCCATCCATCCATCTATCTATATATCTATCTATCATCTATCTTTCTATTTATCTATCTATCATCTATCTATCGGTCCGTCCATCCATCCATTCATCCATCCATCCATCTACATTTTTGCCCTACATTACACTATACTGTGCTTAATTTATAATACAACAATATATTGAATTGCATTAACCTAGCTGTAACGGGAGTTTTAAGCGAGCATTTACATAGCGCCACTTTCCTATTCTGAAGTCGATGTTGCCACAAACATTAGGTCTACATGTATACAGTGCCATGTGTACGAGGCATTAAAATTACATTGCGTCAGAATAATTAGATATTCACGTGAATAGATTTCCATTGCATTAACCCATTTACCGCCAACGTTGCGAAAACGCAACGTACTGCTTAAAAATTGTGGAAAATTTAAAAACTCGATAAAACTGCACAAATGCATTTTTTTCTTACTTAATGGGTGTTTACTAAGTAGGCTGTTACCAAATATAATATTATTTATTGTCATCTTATATTTTTTAGATTTTGTCAAAATTTGGTCTTTTTGGTGTCTGTTTAGGGGTTTTCTTCAATAATTGTTTTTCTCATAACACGTCAATATTTCCGAAAAGCGAAGTTGTCCGATTGTAATACTAATGTGAATAATTAACCTATTTTGTTTATTAAATTTACATCTCATTGTATACTGAAACCGTAATCTTCGAAATTTCAATGTTGCGTTTTCGCAACATCGGCGGAATGCGCTATGCGAATTATGTGGCGTTTTCGCAACTTCGGCGGAATACGCTATAAGCTTACTCATTATGGCACGTGTACAATTATGTAGTAGCTCATATAAACTTAATTGAACTTACGATTGCTTGCAAAAAACTACATGGAGTACTCGGCGCTCCCCAGAAAATTTCTTCTTTTTTCGTGTTTCCGCCCCACCAGCCCCCACCAGCACCAACTACGGAGCAGAGAGTCCCGACCAGCCTCCAGACAGCCCATACCTCTCTGGGGTATCAGGCGTTGACGCAGCTCCAAAAGCCTCGGCTTTCCCCGCTCTTGCCACTACCCACTACCCACTACCCATCCCTCTCATCCCCCATCCAGTTTCACGCTCTTCCCACCTCACCCCACCCAATTCTGGACCCATTCCATCCAGCCCACCACTACCCATCCATGCCTGCCCCCGCCCTAACATGCTTCCACCGCTCTGGTGTCCACCATTGTTATTCAGTAAATTTAGGGTTGTGACTACTAACACCAACCGTCTTCTCCACCTCATCACCACCCCTACCCACGCCACCACCACCTCACCACACCCCACCACACCCCACCTCACCAGTCACCACCTAACTCGCTCCCACTCCACGGAGTCTTCATCCTCTCCTCTGAATTAACCGGCGCTACCAATGAAATGTCAAGGTAGAAGTTTTGGTTCACCCAGAAACCCTGCGCCCACCCCATCCCTGGTGGGCGGGTGTGTGTTCTAGAGGGCGCGAGGTCGCCGTGGGGCACTCGGTCTAGCTGTCAGCTTCGGATTATATGTGAAACCAAGTAGAAGATGCGGAAACAGTGATATTTGTGTTATTTTTTGGCCGCCAACCGCCCCCCCCCACAGTGAGGGGTAAAACCCGGGCCCTCCAATGGATGGCCCTGGTGACCCTCTGCTCAGGTACAAGGTTTCAGGTCAATAGCAGCGAAACTGTGGGCGTACATTCTGGAAAAAACATATTCACATTCACCTTTATATGCATAGATAAAGTTCACCTTTCTTGCCGTTGTTGCGAAAACGCAACGTCCTGAAACTAGGTCACAGCAAATAATTTAAATGAAATTGCAC
>OX243812.1:59330411-59367911 GCA_945859605.1 Lumbricus rubellus
GCAGCAGCAGCGACATGCAGATGTTTCCCATGCCGTCGTCACCGCCGCCGCATCTTCCGTCCACCCTCCGCATTCCATAACAAAGACCATCCTCCGGCGTCATCCCAATAACATCTAATTCTTCTGCCGCCGCAGCAGCAGCAGCAGCAGTCGCAGCATTCGCAGCAGCATCACCAGTCGTTCCGCATCCTTTTAGCCGAGGTCGCCGTGAGCTTTGATGGATGTCTCCGCGAGCCGGGCATCTCCTCCTCTCCTCATCAGCATCCGTATCCTCCTCAGTATAACGGCCACCGTGGTCCTCTGTCATGCCATTCCAAGACAAAGGGATTACCTCCCATTGTTGTCAGCCTCCTCCTCCTCATCATCATCATCCTCAGGCAAGTAGAACCGTGATAAATTAAATCCGGATTAGAGGACAATCATGCGAGGAGACCTCCTGTAGTTCAACTGCGGCGAATCGCGCTCATTAAGATGGGTTTTGTGTCTGTATAATAGCGCTGCTCTGCTAAAGAAACTCACTGATTAGCAGACGTGGACCGCAGTCGTCACGTATGTGCGAGCACGCAAGCACGTAGGACCCATGTATATATTTGTGAAGGATGCGTGCTTGTGCGTCTCTGCCTAGGTATATAATTATGCATAGTTATATTTTTTCTATGCTAAAACATACTTGTCATGAAGGATTAATCCCGCTTCTTAGCTGTTTTGTAAGACGCCTCCGCCTGTTTTACGGCGCCATGTAAATTGTCGCTATTATTTATTATTATTATTATAATTATTATTATTAAAAATGAGCGAAGAACAAACAAAACCTAGCTGCAGGTTGTAACAACCAACACACCTCTGGGTTGACGGTATAGCACCAGAAATTGTAAGCTGGTGTTGAAATGGCAAACAGAAAACCGATTTGCATTGCGGGATAAAAACAAGGATGTCTCACGGATGTAGAGTGATGTCCAAAGGCGCAGAGGAAAGTTCCATTGTTTTGCGAGAGCATTGTTTATTGATGCACAAACAGAAACGTGAATTATTGTCATAATTTATAGCCCACCGGCTCTACCCCAATACCACATGCATAGAATGTAATGAAAAACGTTCCATTTATAAGTAAATCTGCGGCAATATGAGAAGTAGGCCTAGTACCAGTACTAGTAGCAGCAGCAGCAGCAGCAGCAGCAGTAGTAGTAGTAGTAGTAGTAGTAGTAGTAGTAGTAGTAGTAGTAGTAGTAGTAGCAGCAGCAGCAGCAATAGTAGTAGTTGTAGTATATTAGTTGTAGTAGTAGTGGTAGTAGTAGTAGTAGTAGCAGCAGCAGCAACAGCAAAAGTAGAGTATGATGGTGAGGAGGAGGAGGGGTTGTAATAAATTACAAAATATCAACAGTCAAATATTAGTGGCAATAATAGGAATAATAGTTGCAACATTACTAATTATATACATATATAAATAATATATAATATAGAGTTTATGTATAGTATTGCCGAAGCAGGACGTTTTGGCGCCGCCGTTTTGGCGCCGGACGTTTTGTCGCCGCCGTTTTGGCGCGACCGTTTTGGCGCCGGACGTTTTGGCGCCGGAATTTTTTTCACCTTCGTTCTAGAGCATAAAAATTATGATATTGTAGGTAATCGTAGGGGGTTCATTTACGCACATTTTGAGCTAAATGTTGTAATGATATTCCACGCCATTCAAAAGTTATGCCCGAAATAGCTAAAAATGCATGTACAAGACATGCGTCGTGAAGGTCGGTTAGGTTCAGGTTAGGCGTCGTGAGGGTCGGTTAGTGTTAGGTATAGGGTTATTCTAGTCATTCGGTTCCGTATAGGTACAGATTACGGTTAGTTATTACACCACTGAAAGAAACTTGAAAAATAAATATTACGCTTCGCACTGATGTATTTGTAAACTGAACCGAAAATAAGCTGCTGAGATCATTTTTTATATGGGCGCCAAAACGGCGGCGCCAAAACGGGGGTGCCAAAACGGCGGCGCCAAAACGTCACGTACCGTAGTATTGCTACATGTATGTATACACTATAATTATAGGTCTATAATTAACCCTCTACCGCATGAATTTTTTTTTTATATATTTTTTTTTACTAAAATTTTTTTTTCTTTGGTATTAGTGTACACACTTTGGGAAAAATATTATCTCAAGAAATTTTTTTTATTAAAGGTGAATAAATGACCAAAATGTATGAAATGCCAATCGGCATCTTCATGCACAACGTAACCAATCGAATGCATCTTCATGGGTCGGCAATATCTGCAAAATTATTATTTATTTTGCATAAATGTATCCACATAATTATGCAATAGCATGAAAGTTCATGTACAGAGAATGAACACGACCATGAAAGTACTCAGTAAATCTCAGCATAAAACACGCAATCACTCATCTTCAATGTTTTGTACTGCATTTCCCCTGATCGCAAAGGACAAATGCAGTTACACAAATAAAATACTGTTACTCCGTGTGAAACCGCTTGAAACAGTTTTTGTCCTTTGAGAAGCATAGACTTGTGTTGCACTTTTCGCAGGAAACACGTGATTGTCCACTACAACCAGGTAGACGGCAGCGCAGTCTTTCGACGGTCCAAGTTGGCCAGTGGCTGGTGTCGTCTGTGCGAACATCGGCAATTGGCATAGGATGCCTACGTCTTGCCTTCTTCGTGACCGATTGAAGCTGACCCTCCATGCTCGGTCGACCCGCTCTCTTCCTATTTGTGCCTTTATTAGATTTACACAAACCTACAGCAAAACCAGAGATCGAAACACATTACTATGCATGCAAAATCTAATGTGCAGTATTTTTATCTAAGTTTTACCTTCATAAAAAATTCTTCATATATCAGTAATACACATGAGACAAAAATAAAAGATTGCATTCACTCAACAATTGCAATCTAAATATATAGATGCATACAGCAAATAAACTGCAGAGCAGTGCAAGCCAATAGTACCATCTCAAAATAAATTGTGGATCTGTCCAAGTTAGTCGCACTGTCTCATTCACATAAGTTGCGATCGGCTTGTGGCAATGACTCGAAAGTTGCTGACACACAAGTTGATGATTTAGAAAGAAGAAAATCAGAACTGAAAAAGACAAAATTCAATAAATAAAAATATGATGAGAGAAATAATTGTGTGACGGCAAGTAAAAGACAAATTGTTGAGTGAGACTATCACACTTGACTATCTTACCTTCTGCAATCTGAGCCTTGAATTCTGCCAATCTGAGAACTTCCGATGTGTTGTTTTGTTGCGAACGAGCTCGCCTGTACAGTAGCCATGCGTTCACTACAGCCATGTCCAGATAATGGAAGAACAGTCTGTGATACCATTTCTTTGATCGAATGGTAATTCGATAAAGTCCCATGAGGCTGTCAAGCAAATCAACACCACCCATGTGCTGGTTATAGATGGAGATTATCTGAGGGCAGTCAATTTCCTTTCTTGCTTTCTGTGCCGAAAACCATCGCATCACTTTTATTCTGGGCTCTGTGCCCACATATGTTGAAAGAAGGTTGACGACTTTGTTGTCATACCACTGTACAAATGTAATGGTGACCCCATCTACATCAGTCGTGTACTCCGCCATGGATCCGCGGCCAATCTTCTTCAAATCTTTTTCAGATTTCGCTGAAAAACCCTGCAGCCTGTTTACTCTCACTGTCCCAATACTTTGTATAGATTGGTGTTCCAAATACACAAGCAGATCAATGCTAGTAAAGTAATTGTCAAAGTACAACTTGTGTCCAACAGGTGGAATGGTCCTGGCCAGGCGCACTACGACGTTGGCACTTGGTCCACAATCCTTTTCTTTAGCAAGGACATGATTTTCTTTACCCGTGTACACTTCCATGTCATATGCAAAACCTGATTTACCAGAGAGTACCCAGATCTTGTAGCCCCACTTGTGAGGTTTGCTTTTATTGTACTGCTTCAGTCTGCTGCGACCTTTGAAAGGCACAACTTGTTCGTCTACACACAATGACTCCTCCTTAGGAATTGTATTGAGACAATCGCGAATCTGTGTGATTAGTGGTCTGATCTTATGGAGTCGATCGCCATCTGGTTCTGCAGCCGTATTATCGTTGAAGTGTACAAAACGCTTGATTTCTTCCCATCTGTTGACTGTCATGACTTCCGATACGTTGTTTACTTTGTATTTGGCATTCCAGTATCTTCTTGCACTGGGTAGTACAATCAGAGACATCCACATGGTTATGCCCAGAAACTTTTCTAACTCTGGAACTGTCAGCTTGAGGGGTTTCTCAGGACGAATTTGAACAGCGTAAAGGTTAGTCTGTTCAACGATATGCTGCTCCAGCGTAACTGGGAATAACTTCCTAAAAAACTGAATAGGAGTTTTTAAATCCACAACATCCGGACCAAGACTCTCATCGCCGGAGAAGGGTGATCGCCTTTCTACCGTATCCTTAGAAGTTTTCCACAGAAGTCTGCGTTTCACTTTGGCTGCTCTAGTCTTGGATATCCCAGTGCTTGTTGTCGGCATGTTGAGACACGGAGACTCCGGGCGCTCAAGGTCGCTGTGCTCTTCTGAAATTTCATCCCTGTCCACTGGTGGATTATGATCCTCATCATGCTCTTCTGAATTTTCATCCCTGTCCAAAGGTGGATTATAATCCTCATCATGTTCGTTGTCTGATGACAACTGACTGTCATCACTCTCAACAGGAATTATTCTTCTAACCACCACCTTCTTCTTCATCTTTCTTTTTCCATAAAACGATTTCACATTCATGGTAGCCATCTGCTAAATCAATATACATAACAAATTATTGCCGTTATAAACATTACTGGTGTCAAATAAATATTTGCGATATCTAAAATATAACTTTACAATATATGGATCTAAACTACTACTTGAAACTTGTAGTCAATTTTCGTAATTACCATAATTGCAAGTAATGTAGGCCTATCTGCCCATAATTATCTAAGAGCCACAAATCCTAAATATGACTCCAATTACATAAAAAAAAATCCATATTTACTCCCAAATACTACATTTTCGTTTCCTAATTATATACACTGGTATTTCATACCAATAAATTAGTATAACATAATCATAAAATGTTATCACAATGTTATCTAGTCAATATTACTAATAAATCACAATTATACCTGACTTATCCAACAATGAAAAAGTTCTGTTGAAACGGAAAGCAGTCATCAGCATAGTGTTTATGTTGCATGATGATGCCAATCGGCATACCATTTTCGTAATTCTTTGTTACAATAGTCGTTTATTCTAACTCTACCAACTAAATTCTATCATAAAAACACACAAAACGGATATTTGACGTAGTTTAAATTTTACCTGGATATGAAATCCAACAATAATGAAAAAATGTGGAAAATTCTGATTTCGTCGATAAATACACGGTATTTCGGAAATATTTAAGAAATAGAACAAGAGCATAGATATATAAACAAAGACTAGATTTCAGTTTATTATTATATCTACTATCCGAGAGAAACGCATAGTGATGCCAATTGGCAGCGTAGAGTTTATTGAACATGCATGGCAGAAATGATGCCAATCGGCATCACTATGCGGTAGAGGGTTAAGGGAATCACTGTTATCATGAAAGATTTGGATTTTCATCTTTCAACTTCCATCATCATCATCGTGCGTCATACAATCATCATCATCATCATCATCATCATCATCATCATCATCATCATCATCATCATCATCATCATCATCATCATCATCATCATCATCATCATCATCATCATCATCATCATCATCTTCATCATCATCATCATCATCATCATCATCATCATCTTCATCATCATCATCATCATCATCATCATCATCATCATCATCATCATCATCATCATCATCATCATCATCATCATCATCATCATCATCATCATCATCATCATCATCATCATCATCATCATCATCATCATCATCATCATCATCGACATCATTGATTTTTAGCATCGTCATCTTTCGTGTATTTACTCGATCGTGTCAAAAGCCTTGACTTTTTGATGCATTCAAGTTAAGCCGTCATTCCATTCAATATAATCAATAATCTATATTGATATTGTTCAGTTTATTCAGTCACATGCAGCCGGTCAAACAGCGTACGCACACGCTCACCCACACATACGCACACGCACACCCACACAACTACACCTCCACGCACACACGCAAACACACGCACGCACACACGCACCTATAATACACGCACCCTCATACCTTTAAATATTAGATTAATATGTAGTCTAAGAATTGAACTGATTTGTATATTTTCAGTGTTTATCCATTTAGCCAATACCGGTAGACCTGTGCAATGGCGTAGCCAGGAATTTCTGAAGGAGGTTTTATGGCCGGATGACAGTGATATCGACAGATAGGCTAGAGAGAGAGAGAGAGAGAGAGAGAGAGAGAGAGAGAGAGAGAGAGAGAGAGAGAGAGAGAGAGAGAGAGAGAGAGAGAGAGAGAGAGAGAGAGAGAGAGAGAGAGAGAGAGAGAGAGAGAGAGAGAGAGAAAGAGAGAAAGAAAGAGACAGACAGACAGACAGACAGACAGACAGACAGAGCGAGAGAGAGAGAAAGAGAGCGAGAGAGAGATTATGTATGTAAGGTAAGCATATACAATATACATGTATGCAATAAATGAATGTATTTAATGTGATAGTATCATTGTATGCATGCAGCATCTGAACATTTATATAGCGCGTTCGTTTAGAGGACATAAAAAAACCTGATACCACTGTCGTCCAACCAGTTTTTTCTCTATCATCCTCTCTGATTTAGTGAGAGAGGGACATGCGGGTCAACAATTCGTTTTATGAAAGTCTCGACCAAAATAAACGATCCATCTCGATGTAATGACGTGTCTCGTCATTTTTAACTCATGAAAGTCATGGCTGATAGAAGCCGACACCACGTTTGTTTCGGAAATCGTAGGCATGCATAACGTGCCTCGTAGCAAATGACGGTTAGGAGAAAGACAATTATTGTGGTGCTTTTGTGTTTCTCTCCATCGTCATTACTGTCATCACGTCAGTATCATTTGCCACCACTATTATCTTACCGTAACGATTAGCGACATGATACGTGAGGACGTCAGGAGATGGGTTGGTCCATACAAGAGGCTACACACAAAGCCCAAGAGAGAGAGAGAGAGACAGAGAGACAGAGAGACAGAGAGACAGAGAGACAGAGAGACAGAGAGACAGAGATGTGGAGATTTTCCATAGCTGGGCGGCTGTCACGTGCGAAAGCATCGTCAAAGCCATAAGTCAAGTAAGTCAAGTAAGTCAACGATTAGCACCACCAGCGCTATCAGCACCAAGATTTCTATCACCACTAGCACCCAACATTGTTATTACCACCGCAAGTAACACCACTATCAACATGAAAATTGCCATAAATTAGATTCATTCAATCAACCTTGATAATTGCGTAGAGGCAAGAGTGTCTATGAGTCGGGCCACAATAATCGTGACTTACTATCAGACATTAATGTTGATTTCATGCAGTGAGGGTTGCGAACGCTTAAGCTTTAATTAAGAGCGTTCGTGATCGAAGAGAATGGAAACAACAGGGATATTATTTCGGTGGGCAGACGATGCAGGGGGCATAGACTGCCTCAGGTGAAAGGATGACGAACAGAAGGATGAGTGGGAAGTGGATGAAATAATTGGAGGAAGAACAACGAGAAGAAAGAAATGAGAAGAATGATAAAGGGTGTAGTGCAACATTGGATGAAGAAGTAGAATAATTGGAGGAAGCAAAGGAAAGTTGAAAGAGGAAAGGGAGGGAATCATACGAGAAGGAAGAACAATAGAAATTGGAATGAATAGAAAAATAAATGACTACGAGGAAGTTAATGAGGAGGAGTGTCGGGAGGATTTTGAAGAATAGGGAATGTTGTGCAAGAATAATGTATGCTAGAGGAGAATACAATGTAAGAAGTGGAAACCTTTAGAATTAGAATGCTGGAGAAATATTATGAGGAGAGGAGGTCTGGATGGAAATAGGAGAATGAACATCTCGACCATGCAGGGAGAATAGTAGGAGCAAAGAATAGTAGGAACAAAGAATAGTATGGACAAAGAATAGTATGGACAAAGAATAGTATGGACAAAGAATAGTAGGAATAAAAAATAGTAGGAACAAAGAATAGTAAGAACAAAGAATAGTAGAAACAAAGAACAGTATGGACCAAAAATAGTAGGAGCATAGAATAGTAGGAACAAAGAATAGTAGGAACAAAGAATTGTAGGAACAAAGAATGGTAGGAACAAAGAATATTAGGAACAAAGAATAGTAGGAACAAATAATAGTATGGACAAAGAATAGTAGGAACAAAAAATAGTAGGAACAAGTAAACAGAACGAGGACGACGATAATAAGTAAGATCAATTCATTTATTGTAACCATCAACCATAAACAATAGTTATTATAGTACAAGATGCTTCACATAATCGGATGGCAACAAGGAAGGACCTAGAGCCTAAGAGATTAATATCCCGCTAACAGAGACACCTATTTACATGTGCAAATTTAACTTATGGCTAAACGGTTTACATCGTGAATTGAACAACAGTAGGCTAAAAACACCGAATGCAACGACAATTTAATGTAGTAAACTTAAGCAAGAAAAACACACATACACACAAAACAAAACAAAGATGAAGAAAACCGATGGCGCTACATAATTTCGAATTGATCGAACGAAAAAGAAGAGAACGAACGAACGCATGAATAGACGAACTAATAATAGATGTAGATGTGTAGTAGAGGAACGTCTGCATCTATCCACTACTACAATAGATCAATAACCAAATCATCCTGCTCTTTTTTTGCCATCACGTTCAACCGTCAATGATTAAAGATCGATATGAATTCGATTGATCCGTGGAGGCGGCGGGGATGGGAGGAAATGGAAGAGGATGAGAGGGAGGCCCAGGTCCCGGAAACCCGGCTTGGTAATACTCGCTGCGCCCCCGCAGGGCCCCTATATCTGGCGGCGGAAGGGTGGCTTTGTTTAGTCGGTCGTCGAGTAATCCTGTGGGGATGCCGCCGGGATTTATGCCTGGCTCGATGGGGGTAGGGCGGGAGGGGGGGTAGGAGGTGATTGAGGGATGAGGCTTTTTGGATAATAATATAGACCCAACAGAGGTTGCATGGACATGGACTGGAGTGGCGTGAGGGTCACCGATAGCAAAGGCAGACAGATGGATGCGCGCAAGGAGAGACAGAGCAGAAGAGGCAGAGACAGACCATAGTTTTACATACACACATATATACATACATACATACATACATACATACATACATACATACATACATACATACATACATACATACATACATACATACATACATATATACATACATCTCCGAAATACACGCTCCTACACGGCTGAAGATGGAGTATAATATAGCGGTATAAAACTCCAGATTGCAACAAGTAACTAATAGTGGGAAATTGCAGAATCCACTTTAGTCGAACACAGAATAATAATGCTATCCCATCCAATAAATGAAGTCCGCTGTGTCCAACCACTAATTTCAAACACAGATATGTCTGTCTGTCTGTCGGTTCTGTCTGTCTGTCTGTTTGTCTGTCTGTGTGTCTGTCTACTTGTCCGTCTGTCTATTCATTCTCTATTACAAGTTTGTTTGTATAAGTATTTGAAGGTCATTTGAACCGCAATTTCGAACGAGAATTCAGACTTTGCTGCAGTCACAGCGTAGATAGTCTTAAGTTGTTTTGCAGAGATTGAAGAAGGCTTTCTTTGCGGTAACACAATGTTGAACCCGTTTATTATTTTGATGTTTTGATGCACTGCGTAAAGGTTTTCCTTATGAGACGGGGAAAGATATATCGAAGAGTGAGGACGACAAAATGGAAGATTAGGCAGAGGAAAGAAGGAGCACTCCCAGAAAATGTAGGGAGGAAAAACAGAAAGACAGAAGGACTGACAAATACACCCAGACAGACAATCAGAGACACACAGACACGCAGAGATACAGACAAACAGGAAAACACACTGATACAGATTGAAACAAGGAGCAGCCGAAACTCATTAAGAAAGATTTACACGCGGACAGCCAAACTCACAGAAGACGAAACAGTGAGATAGATAGACAGACACAGACAGACACATAGACAGACACACGGACAGACACACACACACAGAAACACCGACAGACAGACAAAGACGCTAGACACACAGACAGTGTCATTTACACATGAACTCTTGCTACGTTACTGTTCCCATTAAATTTTAAGACTACATGCGTAAAAGCGACATTCGACGAAGAGATCTCAACAAAAAGAGGAAAAGTTATTATTTCCACTTTCAGTGAATTTAAAAAAAACGTTTTATCCTTTTTGTTGCTGCGAACATTTAACGCGTAACATCCAACATTTCTAGTTTTCTCTTTTTCCCTGATGCCAGATTTTTTTTATTCCACTGTCATAGTCACCGAATTCTGCAAATGGAACGAGTAGTCATGTAAGCTCTTTCATTGCTTTTTTCTGCTGTGACGACCAAAGAGTTCAGCGTCGTTTACATCTTTGTGCTCCAAATCCGTACAACAACTTCGCAACTTAGGCGAGGCCATTCAATCTGGAATTGCAATCTACCGAATTGGAAAAGTTATTCGTTCGGGGTATGCATCGAGTAGCACATACATGATACAACCTCGACCTGTCTGGCCGGCAATCATTCAGTAACAGTCGCTGCTCCATGCTTCCATCCGGACCTCCGTAGTAGTCCGCACACATGGACTCTTGCTACGTTACTTTTACCATTAAATTTTAAATTACAGTTGATAATTATGTGTGTAAAGCATCCAAGAAGAAGCTTGCTACTGATGGTGCACTAGACAATTGATTTTGGGGAGCTTCAGCTTCGTTTGGAGGAGGCTTAAGCCCACCCCAAACCCAACGCTAGTTACGTCCCAGTGCATACATACATGTACACACATACATATATACATGCAATATATACATGCATGCATGCATACATACATATATACATGCAATATATACATACATACATGTACACACATACATATATACATACATATATACATACATACATACATACATACATACATACATACATACATACATACATACATACATACATACATACATACGTACATACATACATAGTGTTGCATGAATACACATGGTACAGGCATACACTGAAGCGTTTTCTGATAAATAATGCATTCGAACTCCATGACCACGCATTACTTTTTCGCCAGAAATGCCTGAGCGACAAAGCGATTGAACTCTTAGTCTTACAGACAAGTCTCGATTCGTCGAAAGAAGAAGTAAGAAATCTCTCTAGCCTCTTACGACTTCCTCTTAATCCCCGATTGCCGTGAATTGGCCATGAAACGCCGGTAAAAGCTGACATCTGCCGCCGACAGATAGACCCGCGGAAGAACATCTCGGCGGCCGTTCTCAGGCGCACCGCGTCACCGGAATCACTCCGCGCTCCGTCATCCATCTAAGTAATAATCCTTTAACAGATTTTACGTCTTCGAAATGACTCGGCGCAACCGCAACGCTGCCGAAGCCTTCCCGGAGCAGTGTTCTGGCGAGTAGCATATACGTTCAGAAGAGAGCAGTCTTTGAAATGTCCGGGGTTCGGATGAGCTATTAAAGTGACAGTGCTGACATCTTCCTCACGTGCCTTGCAACGCCGGGTGTTTAGGTTCGAGTTCCATGCATTAGAGCCTGTCACTGTGGAGACATCAACGAAATCCCTAGGTCGCTATTTCTGAATGGTTTGTCGGTTAATAGTGTCGCTATAAGAATGAAATAAACGGATTCCGGCTTCTATGACTTTTGGCATACTGGTACTGGCAGAGAGTATTCTGGTAATAACTTTGCGCCGCAAAACGGTGTCTGCCGGTACCTTCTGAGCTGCCCTTTCCCTCTCATGATTATCAGTTTGTGGTGGCAAATTTGGAGTTTCTGCATTGGCTTCCTGTCCGACAGTGCATCGAGTGTAGAGCTGTCTCTCTGGTCTAGCGATGCCAGCACTTGGTCTTGTCCTCATCTAAGTAACTGACCACGTGCAGACTTAAACGTATCGTTTTCCTCTGACTGGAGTTTGGAGCGCGTCTGGATAAATACCTACATGTAGAACTAAATGACCTAAATGTTGAATATAAATGTCTCTACAGTCTATTTATCCTCTTTCCCTATTTTACGAATTTGATCTGATTTGTTCGCCATTTTAACGACACTCGCGGGTAACAAAGAACGCGTTTGGATCCTGCAGGTTTTCACAACCATGTTTTAAACTTTTTATGTTGTTACATGTAGGCCTATCATCCGCCTATGCAGGAACAACGCTAAACAAAGGTTACATGTGTTAGCCATTATACATAGGAAGCCAACGAGACGTCAGAACTGTTCAAACAGCACAGGATCAAGACAGTCACAGTGACTGTTAATTTTAGAATAATTGATGGCAAGAGGACACTACTGTCACTATATAGCCTATTAATATAACGTTACGACTATGATTCTGACCCATTCACATTGATGAACTTCATTACACCTGCAGTTTCCTCTAATTCTTCTTATTTTATCTGATTTCATTTCGTAAACAATTGAGAGCATTATCACAGATAAACGCGCTTTTTAGGTGAACCCATAATATAGCGAGAGTCGTACAATGGATACATGTATCTGACTTTGGCAATAATTAGTCTGCCATGCACTGTCCGGCGGTGAATTCCTCTTCAACATGCACCCGGTTTCATGAGAGTTAGTCGGACTTACGCGATCTATCAATCACCCGCTAACGAAGCAAGGACCATGCATGCACTGGACAGTGGCGTCATTGTGTGTCGCGGACGCCACCGAATGCCACTTGGTTGGTCCAAAACTCTGTGTATTATAATAGGCCTAATCAGCTGTAAAACTTGTCTATTCCAAGTGTTGTTGTTGTTGTTGTTGTTGATGATAATGATGATGATGATGATGATGATGATGATGATGATGATGATGATGATGATGATGATGATGATGATGATGATGATGATGTTGATGATGATGATGATGATGATGATGATGATGATGATGATGATGATAACGTTGTTATTGTTGTTGTTGCTCAGTTTTTGTTGTTGTTGTTTTTGTTGTTGTTGATGATGATGATGATGATGATGATGAAGATGTTGATGATGATGATGATGATGATGATGATGATGATGATGATGATGATGATGATGATGATGTTACTTTGTTTTATTGAGTTCTTGCTGGCACACCGCAGTCATGGCAGTTACAAAATAAGATATGCTAAAGAAAATGAAAGTAATCCAATCAAATGGGTGGAAGTCAGAAAGAGGAGCAATGGACGAGTATCTGTAAAGCACTCGAGAAATGTAATTTCTTTCGTCCTTAATTGGGAGTTCAAAACTGTGAGGACGAGGACGAAGATTATAAGGTCTAAGCATGGACTCTCGGTGGGAAAATGTTAATCAAGACGTGTGAGTCAATTCGGATCACTGTACGAAGTAGAAGATTTTCAATGTCATGCGTATAGGCCTACGCCTGCGCCTGTCACTTGTGTCTCCTCTAGTTTTTGCATTGTTTTGCTTAACGATAAAATTATATTCTTAATGGCATTATTTTGACGATTTATACAATATACAGACATGCCACATAATTTGATTTTTTAAAATATTAGAGTCGCGCTATATAAATTTTTTAGTTGCAGAGTTTGTGATATTTTATGGTGAAAGTGCTCTTCATTACCAGACATTTCTATAGATATTCCACTCCGCCTGGCCACAATAAGTGAGTAAGTAAGTGGTATAATTGTGAGTTCCATTCTAAAGTCGTCGTAGTCGAAAGAGTGATTCAATTATGAGGACATCTCGTGTATACACCGCTGGACATTTCGGACATAAACATGGCCTTCACCTTCAGCAAGGCAACAACAGCAGAAGAAAAGATGGTTGTATAGCTTCCGGATCAAATGGAATTCGTGCCAGATCGATGGTGCAGAATTTACTGTCTGCTTCAGAGGCAGAATTATGTCCAACTGAGCATGATGGATGCCCTGGTGAAGGTCACTAAAGCGTCGACGCTGCACTACTACTTCGTATAGGTCTAAATTGCTGTTGACGTATGGTTATTTAGAATTGGATCGCTACTGCTTGGTCAATGTGTTACTTCAATAGTATCCCATCTTGTGAGCACCAACATGACCTGCATGGCGAGAGAGAGACTGGACGACAGAGGGAGGATCAATGGAGGGCATGCAGAGGCATACAGGAACACAGGGACAGGCAGATAGACGGACTGGTGGTAGGACTCGGACAGACAGACACACCTACACAATCAGATTGATTAATTTATCATATCAATTGCTAATTAATTATTTATTGCACCTCCCGGTTGAGTCTGTAATGTACAGTAGAGCTATATAAATTTGTAATTAACGTTGCTGTAATTCCTTCATTCTTTCTGCCATTCTCTGTCCTTCCTTCATTTGTTCATATTGCTCAATTTATTCCATTATTATTCGTTCATTCTTATTAATTTTTGTCGGTCTACATGTATGTCGGACGCTATCCCTTTTTCATTATAATAATACTGTTCATCTGATTTTCATTGCTTATTTCATTCCATCATGCCGGTCTTTTTTTGTCCGTAGTCCCAATAAATTGACGCAGATAAAATGCAGCGCATATTATTATTATTATTCATACGCATTATATGCGAGCATGTACACACACAATGTCATAAGTACATGCATGCATACATGCATAGTTGCATACCCACATACATACAAATACACAATTACACAATGTACATACATAAATACATACATAAATACATGCATGCATGCATGCACACATACATACATACATAGTATTACGTACATACATACATACATACATACATACATACATACATACATACATACATACATACATACATACATACATACATAGGGCCTACATACATTACATACATACATACACACATGCATACATACATACATACATACATACATTACATACATAACAAACATTACATACAGACATACATACGCGTGATTTTATACGTACATGCATGCACACATACATATTCAAGTAGATGCATGTATAATAAATGTATATGCACATTAATGTTATACAAAGCAAGGGACAGGGTCATTGAGGTGGTTCAATGTGAAAAAAACTCATTGAAACAGAGCGACCCGAGAGTGAGAGAGACAGACAGAGAGAGAGAAAGAGAAAGAGAGAGACAGAGACAAAGACAGAGACAGAGAAAGAGAAAGAGAAAGGACAGACACACAGACAGACAGACAGACAGGCAGACAGACAGACAGACAGAGAGTTCATTGAAGCACATTGGAGAACGATTCAAACGGATGACAACCACCGACTGCCTATGCAGTTTAATGTTGTCCAGAAAAAAGTCGCATTCATATTCAATGCCGTATACACTCGCATGTACAATACACTATGTATCTACAGCATACAGTCTGTATGTAGGCCTATATAGGTCTTTGTATGCATGCATTGCATTCATGCTGAGAGTAATGCAATCGCCTTTATTACGTGAAGTTTTTTGGAACGCAGAGCTTTCGGAAAGTCGTGGCAGCTTTGTTGTCTGCGTTTGTGAGAGAAAATAATCTCGTAGACTGTATGAGAGAGATATAGTTTAATTAAACATGGCTTTTCTCTAAGCCTTTTGTCCACGTTTCAGATCCTGGCCACATCCATTCGTTCGTTCATTCGTTCGTTTTTTTTTTCTCGTATATAATATATTTTCGGTTTCTGATTTTTTTCCATTCAAGCTTTTCGTCTTTATAAAATCTTTATTAAAGTCGTTCGTAACTTCAATCTGTTGTTCATTCCTTATTTCGTTTATTCGTTTTGTTCAAGAACAAGAGCTCTGTCTCTTTACTCTAGGTGTAGGCCTACAGAGGCTCTACGTTTGCCCAAATTAATCAGGGTGAACTCCTCATTCTCCGAGAACGAACTGCTCTTAAACAACACTGTCCTTTATTTGTTATTGGCCTCATGGTTTGGGATGAGCTCCCACTGTTTATGCGCTTTATGTTTAGGCCCTCTAGGTTTTGCTCAGATGCGTTTTATCGGCGACTTAAAACCGTCCTTTTCAACCGAGGTTGCAATGGGTCGGAAGCGCTCCTGAGTAGTTACTTTGAAGCGGCGCTATATGAATCTCCATGATGAATATATTCGTTCTTTTATTAATCTCTTCTTCATTCACTCAATTATCCGTATTATCCGTATACACCTTGAAATCAACTAAGCCATCTGTCTTTATATCCATTAAGTACAATTTATCTTCATCGTGATGTCAAAAATCGTAATTAGCGAACTCCAAAATGTTAATGCGCTACTCTATAATAATAATAATAATAATAATAATAATAATAATAATAATAATAATAATAATAATAATAATAATAATAGTAATAATAATAATAATAATAATAATAATGAGACGATTTACATAGCGCCGTAGCTCAGCTGAGGCCGAAGGAAAGGGCGCTGTACACAGGATAGGCTACATGTATAAGTATTAAGTATACGGGGCGCTAGCTTCTTCAAGAGCGCTGCGTCTGGTCTGAAGGGTTGTCTGTAGACGTGCATAGCAGATGCGGGTCCGTTTACTAAAGAGATCAGGGATGGAAGATAGAGAGAGGATCGGGGTTTAAAGGCGGGTCTTTCATGTGGACGAGGAAGCTTAGGAGGCGGAATATTGGATGGATTATAGGGTATAATGGGTATATGGATAATCTAGATGAGGTAGGATTTAATTTTTGAAGTGGAAAGCCCGTGGGTATATAAAAGTTAAGGTGGATGGTGATGTGTGTGTGTGTGTGTGTGCGTGTGTGTGTGCGTGCGTGTGTGTGTTTGTGTGTGTGTGTGTGTGTGGCGATATCGATGTGGGAGGTTTGAATACGGCTTTCACTAGATTTTGCTTTTTAGTTCGTCGACGAAATGCTGACTTTGCGATACGACTGCAAAGTTGACTCGTTTTATTATGATGCATTTAGTCCACTCGACGGAATTGGTTACATACACATACACATACGAAGACACACGCGCATATATATATATATATGATATGAGGTTTTCCCTGCCTAGGGGAGCTACCATTATATTGCACATAATATTATTACACATAAAAGTATATTGCTCAGTGCTCACACATAAACACACAAACACATACACACACGCACGCACAATCACACACATAAAACACACACGCACACACACACACACACACGCACACACACGCACACACATACATACATACATACACATACAAAACAAAAGCAAACACTCGAACAAACACACACGCAAACACACATAGACTATGTTATTATATAGATAGACTATGCGTATATATATAAAATATATAGGTCTATGTCTCCCAGTTTTATAGCTTAGCTTCGTTTGTCCAAACAACTTTGAATTTTTTCTTGCGAAATTGCGGTAAAAGACTGATGTCAGTGAGATTATGACAAAGGCCATTCGAATTTTATGGCGTGCACATGAAGTGGGTTAATTGGTTATGGCCTATCGAGTGACTGAGGGCATCCAGGATAGGCAAAAGCACAAGTTGGCAGCCCTAGTGACAATTCAGCGGGAGCAAGGTAAAGAACTACAAGCTTTGTAAATGTGCTTATTGTAATAAAGCACAATTATAGACTAATCTTTGATTAGGCAAAAGGGATATGTTATTTAAGCAGTGGTGTAGCTACACCCGGTGTAAAGGTTTCAAATTACCCCAATTACACCAGCCTACATGTACATGTATAGTAACATGTACGTCCCTGTTTCACGATTTGCCTAGCGCTAACAGCGAATGCATCCGTGAAACCAATGCCCACCGTCCATGGTGCACAGACCATTTTGCTGTCAGTCCCTAGTCAGATCGCGTGTTTTCAAGAGCAACACCAGTAACTTTGTGTCCCTAGACTTCTATCCTATAGATCTGGAACCACATCAGTTATCAGTTACTGCATTGTGTGCTATTTTGGAGTCACCTCAGTTACTGTCTTTCATAAATTATAATTATATCAAAGCGCCCGATCGATCACTGATCGCTAATCAATTCGGGGGGGGGGGTGTTATTTATGATCAGAGCTAAGCTTACAGTAATTCAAATCTTATCCAACGGAAAAATCTAAAAAAAATAATTCAACCTCACCTAACCTAATCTGATCTAATCTTATCTGATCTAACCCAATCTAATATACATGTATGATGTGTTCCAAACTATAGCTGAATTTGAAGATTTTCATAATTATCGCCTTTTCTGATTAAACACATGTCATCAATGGATGACTCAGTTTCTCTGGGCCGCCGTTCGCTGCGGTCAGCTGCCCGCGGTGACTATCTTGTCCCTTTTTGTCGTACCGCTACTATGCAGCGAAGAGCTTATTCCGTGGTGGGTCCAGCTATCTGGAATGGCCTCCCTACGGCTCTCCGCTCTCTTCCTCGTGACTCTGTTGGCTCTTTCTACCGTCTTCTCAAGACCTTTCTTTTTGACCAGGCCTGGGTTGGGAGCGCCTCTGAGTAGAGATCTTGAAGAGGCGCTATATAAATTTTTGTGATTGATTGATTGATTGATTGACTCATTAAGTTGAACGCATTTTAAAGATTTCGTTTCAAATAGCCTATAATATTATTGTATAGGCCTACCAACTTCTATTGTATCATACACACACACACGCACGCACGCACACATACTGTATAAAAGCAAAGCAATATTGCAGAGCCATTTGGCAGCATTTGTGAAAGTTAATATGCTGGAGTTCAGGGCCGGATTAAGACATGTTCAACATGTTCGGCCGAACAGGGTCCCCACACTTTAGGAGGCCTCCCACAGGCGGCGGAAATAATTTTCGAGGTATATTCTGAGGAAATTTTGGCCAAACTACTAAAAAAAGGCCGTCAGCTAGTTTGTCAGAGACAAAAATCTGTATCTAAAGAATTTTCGACCAAACGACTAAAAAAGGTCATCAGATTTCTCGGCCAAAGAGCCCCCAAAAATTTCCGAACAGGGCCCCACATTTCTTAATTCGGCCCAGGGCCGGATTTAGGCATGTTCAACATGTTCGGCCGAACAGGGCCCCACACTTTTGACACTTTAGGGGGCCCCACAAGTGCGGAAAAAAATTACAGCAAATTTCGACTATTTTTCGGAAAATTTTGCCAAATTACTAAAAAAAGGTCATCAACTTTTTTTGGCGGATGAAATGGTCTGATTTTCACCAAAATTTTGGCCAGATGACTAAAAAAAGGTCATCAACGTTTTTGGCGAAAAATGTTTTCCCGAACAAGGCCCCCACATTGCTTAATGCGGCTCTGATCCGGCCCTGCTGGAGTTGGTAGACTTTTGTTTCAATCGTCTTACAGAGAATAGCAAAACGTTCAAGTAACTGCTGTAAAGTTTATTTATTGCCATGAAATTCGGTTTAACAAAGCGTCACACTGAATGCAAGCATAGAAGTATGCAGACATACTGATAGACTACAGCAGAACTAATGTTGCCGTCTCATTAACAGAGGAATCCTGTATTTATAATTAAAATGCCTCACTGCTCGATTTGATCCTTTTACAAATAGTCATTTTTGAAGTTTTTATATAATTTTCGGTGGAATCATTCTCTAGCAGCCTCTGCATAATTAATGCATAGGTTTGCTGTCTAAAGTGCTATTATGAGTTTCTATTTATATTAGCATTGTTTACACTTAAGGTGCTAAAATAATATATTACAAATGTTTTTCAACTTCGTATAACATAATTATGTACCGAAAGCTATGCGATTTCTGCTTCATTAGAACGTGGAAGGAAATAAGAGTTTCTTATAAAATGTGCGTGATGACATGCAACAAGAGATCAGTGCTATTCGAGTTATACCTTAGCAAAATAAACTTCTATTAAATGATAAATAAATGTGCAAGACAACTTAATGAAATGCTTCAGCAGGTTTTGTTCATTTTCGCATGATCCTCATCCGCGATCCAATTAGACGACTACTCAACCCCAGGTCTTCCAGCTTTCGCCAGTTATAGCTTGAGCAAGTAAGACAGGCCCACATACAGCTGTTGAACCACCATCCTCCTTTGAAGTTACTGGAGCAGCTGTAGGTTGTATTGTCGTTGTCTGCATCTGGAGTTGAGAAACCGAGTCCATCCTGGTACTGGCCAGCTGCCACTGCTTTAGCCGTCATCGAATCACCAGCATTTCCGCTGTATCCAGAGACGTGAAGCTTGTATTTCTTGTCCTCCGATTCAACAGAAAAGGAGTCATAGTCGGCGTAAAACAGAGTACCGTTTGTGAGCAACTGCAACAAACGAAAATGTAATTTACTTTCTGAGGAGCTTGAACTATTATCCATGATCCGTCGTTTTCTTCATCGCCTTTACAAAACTAATATCTATTAGTTAGCATGTTTTATTGGCTTAAGTGTTTTTTAATGAGACCCATATTTTGAAGAAGTGCTTTAAATTTCCGTCCGATGATGAATCGTCCGGGATGAAACGTCCTGGGATGAAACGTCCAGTGGATGAATCGTCCGGGGATGAAACGTCATAGAATAAAATTTTCTGTCTTGCAAAATATGTGACCTCGGTCATTGTGTTTTTTCCTCCTGCAAAACTGTCTGGCTAACAATTAGGCCTAAATGTGCTGTGATTGGAAGACTAACGAATTAAAAATCACATACTGCGTATAGTAGTCTCCATCTCTGTCTATCTGTCTGTCTGTCTTTCTCTCTGTCTGTCTGTCTGTCTGTCTCTCTCTCTCGATTTTCAGCAAGAGTCGGCCGAGAATCAGGTTGTTCTAACTCCACTTTTTATGTTTTGGGACATTTTGATACCGTTGAATTTGGCGCAGCTTGCTCTATCCCCACATGAAGTTAGAACATTCATAGACATTTCGGAAGTATAAAAAAAACAGAATCACATTGTTCTATCTCCATTTTAACAGTATGTTTACGGACTAGCTTGTTCTATGTCCCACGTGAAACGCGGCCGACCCTATTTTTAGCCAGGCATTTGAGCGCTATGTTGTTCTATCTAAATCATTTTCAATGATAAAAATCCAAAATTGAAATTTTTTAAAAATTAACAACAAAAATAACATAGGCAACATTGTGGCTGAAAATGCTGATTCTCCAGAGCTATTTATTGATAGCTTACTCGCTACTTGATTGTTTTATTTTCAAGTGCAAAGATACTTTTGCCGTTTTCTCGAAAACAACATTCTGTCAGTTAGAACAACCTGATTCTCGGCCAACGAAGAGTCAATTCTAGGGTTTACTGTTAATACCGCGCACACAATACCGTGCATACAATACCGCGATGTTGACTACCGCGCACGATCGTTGCCGCGCACGATCGTTACCGCGCATCTGTTGAATTTCTATATTTTATCGTACGAGGTGGTTCCAAACATTGCTTTCAAACTCTCATTTTTATTAGAAGTTTCTATTTCAGACCTTAAATACTATCATCCAGCTTCTATTTTTCGCTCGTTATTCTCGCCCATCCAGCTTCTATTTCATATGTAAAAATACCCTCATCCAGCTTTCATCACGTAAATACCTTCATCCAGCTTTTATTTCTCATTTGTTGTTTTCTTCAATCCGATTGTGACGCATTGAGAAATGAAAGCTGAATGAAAGTTTTTTAACAGGTGAAATGGAGGTTGGATTGATGAAAAAACGCAAGAGAAATGGAATCTGGATTAGGTTTGTTTACAGGTTAAATAGAAGCTGGAATGACGAAAATAAAGCATGAGAAACAAGAGCTGGATGAAGGTATTTCTAAATCTGAAGTAGAAGCTTGATTGACGAAAATCAAGCATGATAAATAAAAGCTAGATGAAGGTATTTCTATGTTTGAAATAGAAGCTGAGCTGACGAAAATAACGAGCGAGAAATAGAAGCTGGATGAAGGTACTTTTAGGTCTGAAATAAGAGCTGGATTGAACAAATTCGCAAACAAACGCAGTAACGATGGTGCGCGGTACTCTGTATTTGTACCAACAACTCAGTATACTAACAGCAAACAGCGATTAAAAGGATTACATAACATAGCATAACATAACATTTTATTCGGTAAACCAACATCGAACAGGTCGTAATTACATCGTGATTTCGAAGTTATATCAGTTTACACAGGAGACCAAAAGGAGCCGAAGGTCCCGCTAGCCAGGGCCACCTAAATGCATTAGGTTTAAAGATGTAACACGGCCAACTTTAAGAAAACAATTGAACAGAAAATTCTTAACTATGACAATTAGTTTAGATATTATAAACTTTAAAAAAAATTGACTAAAGAGGGCACACACCTCAAGGAACAAAAACAAACGGGTACACAGTACACACTCTCAGATTTACTAAAGATGAATTCATGGTAATTCCCCAAACTAAAGGTCATTTATATTTCTATTAGGGTGTTAGACACTCCTTGTAGGCTATATATGTGGAGATCTCTCGTTTAAATAGCCGAAGTGAGGGCAATGAGCGAATTTCATCCGGAATATTATTCCAGAATCGTGGACCTGTACATTTTATAGATGCCAACCTACTATTGGTACGAGCAAATGGAGTATAGAACGGGCTTATAATTCTCAAGCGGCAATCCTGACATTTAGCATTCTGTTGAAAGTAGTTTCTAAAGATTGGTGGCAATTGATTATGTGTATAATATGTATATAAATATCTCAATTTGCAACTGCCTAATCTCAACTGGTTTAAGTATTCTCCAAGCCCAAATAGGAAGGTGGTAAGATATATCAGTGACTACAATTGCAGATTCAGCTAGCTTTTGCCAGCCGTCAGTAAAGTAATTATCTATTAAGGTAGAGGAATGCTCGGTTATTCTAGATGGCTTAGTGATTATTGGGAGTAGATGGTGAGACAGCATGCAATTGTACATGCTCTCAGTTGGTCTGTAATGATTTACGTTTAATAGATCAGCATTGAAATCGCCCAAAAAACAAATATTTCTTTAGAATTCTTCTTCATATGAGATAAAACTGGCTCTATGTCATGCGTAAAATCGTCCAGGTTTTGATTAGGAGGCCTATATATTGTACCTATGATTGATGATCCTTTCCTATGTGTTAACCGGATGATTATGTGTTAATCCTTCAAATGATTTAGAGGGATGAGCATCTATGTCACCAACGATTTCAAAAGAGATTTCTTGCTTCATTAAGATGCCCACACCACCGCCTAGTCGACCCTTCTCTCGGGATTTGCTTATAAATCTATAGCCTGGTATGCTAGTTAAGTCCGCTTGGTTCCCAGATAACCAGGTTCCAGTTAGGGCCAGGACGGTTACAGGCAGGAGGGACAGCAAATCTATTATAACGTCTAATTTGTTAATCATGCTTCGACAGTTTAAGTACATTATAGCACAGTATAGATAACAAACAGTACGTCGACTTCCGACCTCTGCTGTAAATCAGAATGCGTAAGTGATTTTAAAAGTGACGCCATTTTCTTTAAGTTACTGCCCATAGACATATTACATTTACATAGTCTGCCTATTCAATTTCCGGTATTCAGGCCGCCCGGGAAATTAAACATGAACCCGATGGTTTACTACGGCAAACCTTTTTTGATAGAATATTGTACGTAAATACCCTCCTAAACTACAGTAAAAATTCTAATAAAATTCAACATGGGGAAATATGTTTAAATCGTTAATTATTGTGGTGCAAATTATGACTGTGCGTATAGAGTTTTGCTTAGTCATCACCTATGCATTATGGGCGTGGCCTTAAGTGCGGGGTATAGTTATCGACCACACACTGCAGTTATTGCATAAAATTTTATTTTTTTGTCTCCAAGATCCACATTAATTTTACATAGTTCAAATAATTATAATAAATATATTAATTGATATTTAATTTTTTAATCGGTAATTTCACTGTTTCCAGCAGATAAATTGTATTTCCGCCAGTTCTTGATATGTAAACTCGTTAGGCCAAGTAAAGCTGTTGGTCGGCTGCTCAAAAATAATTTTCAAAAATTAAATATTTCTCCATATCGCATTTTGTTAGCATTTCTATCACATATTCTTTGGTCCACTTTAAAACTTGTCATGCAAAAATTTGCTTGCCATAGTAATTTAAACCAGCAAGTTTAAGATTTAATTGACCGGACTAGCCATAGACATCATCACTATAATTATCATATTACTAATAACTGTAAGATGTCTATGGAGTAGCTTATTCAAAATGGCGTGACCAATAAAAAGTGCTTAACAGAAAGCAATACAAGTCGACGTACTGTTTGTTATCTATACTGTGATTATAGTGAGTAAAGTAGACGAGGAAGTAAGTTGAGTAGAGAGGGAGTGTGGGGTGGTGTAGGTTGTGTCGTAGGTAAGATCAGTAAAGAAGTTGCAAGCTGGGTCAATCTCAGGGCAATTTAAGAGAGGGCGGTTGTCATTCTCTTCCTTTAGGAGTTGTAGGGATCTAGTCGAAGGGTCATTAAGATAGAGGGTTTTATTGGTTGTACAGTTGGGATTGTCACAAAATGTAGACGTAGAGAAAGTAGGTTGATCTATCTTAAGATCATAGTTAGTCTGGTCAGGCCCTTGGGGAGAGTGGGTTTGTTAACATGACTCATGTATACAGAGAGTGCGTACCAACAATTATATAAGCGAAATTAAGATTATTAAGATTATTATAAGCGAGATTAAGATTATTAAGATTATCCTACTTCATGCTAATATCACGACGTGTCTATCAATGCGTCACTATCAGCGCGGTCGGCAACGATCGTGCGCGGTAACGATCGTGCGCGGTAGTGAACATCTCGGTATTGTATGCGCGCGGTAGGCTATTGTGTGCGCGGTATTGACCGGACAGTAGATGCGTGACGAAAACTTATGCAAGACTCACGAGCGCTAGGCCTACGTCGTGACAGACGGGTTGTCCAAAGATTCCCAGTTACACTTATTAGCCATCGAGGAAGAAGAATTATCTATGACCTAGTTTATCTGCTGTAGAAGCAGCGATGACCTCGTAAATGCACTAATTGAAACTTTGCGGTCTATATTAAAGTGGGTCTGTACCTCTATGCGAAGTTTATGTGGGACTCCGAAGGTCAGGAGGTGTATCGCTTCATTTCCGAGCCAGAACTCCTTTTGTAGTCCCAACTCTCCAAATCCGTACTTGTATTCGGTCCAGTTTCGGTTGAAGTCGACGCTGAAGTCAAAGCGTTGCATTATGACCAACCAACCATTCGATGGCGGCGGCAGCGGAGTGCGAATTTGTCCCAAGCTACCAGAAGCGCGTCCCAAGTTGATATCACGACCTTTGGCTGGCACCCCTACAGTACAAGATAAAGAACGCTCTAGAAAATATGGTGCAATCTTTCAACTCCGCATTGAAAGGAAAAGAAGCAGAACAGAAAGTCTCAAAAGTAGATTTAATCTCTCACAGGTTAGATATTAGAATGCTTGTCAGAATAACAATCGGGACTGTCGCTAGGTTTCGAAGATTTACTATTTCCCGGTGTATAGCCACGACCATGAAGGCAATAACGTAGATGAGCCGTCAGGATCAACCGGTTGCAGAGCATGGTAAGAAATGGATGGAGAATAGGAGATCGTCGATTAGCTCATGGACGAGGAACGTGAGTAGTTGTATGACCTTATCTTCTACATCAATCACGTGGTCTACGCAGGTTCCCTGCTATACATACAGCCTGTTTACTGGTTCCCCCAAAGTGACGTCATGCCGGTCCTGGCCCATGTCAAAGGCCAATGACTCATCGACAACTCAAAGCAATAATAGACATAAGCATACACATAATAATTATACACAAATCGAATGGGCATCTCTCTAAGTCCTACACAGGGCTATTCTCAGTATGGAGACATTTTTCATCATTTTGTTCCAAAAACTTAGAGATTTTACTATACTGCCGTGCTTAGGAAAAAGGCCGTATCTGCAAAAAGTTCATTCCGAGATAAATTGAAAAAACTAAAATTGAAAATGCCAGACAAAATTAAAAAGCTACAGTTCTCGTTTTCTCAGATATTAAACGTCTTTTTATTTCACATTTTATGGCATATTTATTTTTTCAATGTTTAAAATTTAAATGTGATAAAATGCAGATACATTGGAGCGTAGTGTTGATCAGATGTAGAACTGGACTGAAACACTACTGCAGATACGGCCTTTTTTACTAAGGACAGGCTAGGAACCTTATGATCACAATGCTTAGGAAGAAAAGCGTATCTGCAGTAATATGAAGGGAACATCTTCCGCGGCCACAATTCCGCCGGAAAAGTAATATTTTCCCAAAAAACCTACTCAGAGGCACTCCTCAGTCTAACAACGGCTAATAGTGAGAAATGATGTGTAGCGAAACATTCCGCCGCTGAAAATCGGTTTTCCTTGTGATCCGCGGCGTTTATCATGGGCGGTGTAACAAACTTATACTAATAATATTAAAACTATAAATATTACTAAAGTGACTGAATGAATAAATAAATTGATGGATTGGTTAATTAATTAATTAATAATCTAAGTATTAACTGACCGCTTTGTTAAGTTTCGGATAAATATGTCCAACGATCCGATAAATGTTTACAGCATGCCCGATATATCGGAAGTGCTTTGTGCGCATGCGCGATGCAGTTACGGTTCAAGATCTCGAAGGTTTGCTTAGCAAAAAGGCCGTATCTGCACAGCTGTGCAGATACGGTCTTCTTCCTAAGCACAACAGGCCTCTCCTGCAGATACGGTGAATTTAATTTGGCTATATCTCAGCCGCGGTTGCAGATACGGCTTTCTTACTCTGTACCAAGGTGTAGCCTTGGTATACGGTGTCAACTGCGGTCCTAACTCAAAAAGTCAAAAATTGCAGTTACGGTCTTATTGCTAAGCAGGGCAGTATAGTCAACCATTCTAATTCTAAACAGTAATTAATGATTCAGTACCCGAGGTAGCCTATCCTATATACCTCGAAGAAAGAAAATGGTAATTACAATAATGACAACAGCAATTATAGTAATAATGTACCAAACTAAAGCAGACGCTAGTGTTTAATCTACACCGTGAGGCATAAAAAAGGAAGCCCCTAGAAAAATCGTTATTATTTTAACAATTTTCAAACAATGTCAATGAAATTCAGGAAAATTATAGCTAAGTAGCAAGCAATGTAAAAAAATTAAAGTTTGTACAATTTACAGTCCGCCTTTAGCTTCTACGCATGCGCGAAGTCGCTTGCGCCATTCACGCACCGCCGAGTCAACAATTCGCTGGTCAAGATCGTTCCAAGCTTGCATGATTCGCTTACGAAGATCATGAACATCACGGACCTTTGCTTTGTACACCATTCCTTCATGCATCTCCATATTTTATAATCGACAGGATTCAGGTCTGCGATGTTAGGGGCCGTAATGTAGGAATTATGAAGTCAGGAGTTTCATTCGTCAGAAGTGCAAACGTTTCTCGAACCCTTTGCGCTGGAAACCATCTTGCAGGAAAATGTAAAAATAAGAGAGTTCTCGAATTTCAGGTAGGCCTTCCATGAATAAAACGTCTCTGTTTGCCTAGTATTGGCCCTTGATTTTTACCCCCGGTTCAACAAAATGAATTGACGTGCCCCCCCCCCCCCCCCGAGAAGAAACACCGACCGACACCATCAGAGATTTGCTAAACGTCGGACGTGTGCGTAAAAGGCAGTCGGCTGCAATAGGCTATCTCTATTTCGAGTTCCAACTGCTACATTTTGAGTATTGCTATGAGAAGCATCTGTGGATAATTTTTCGTCCGTGAGCCAGATGAAATGCACTAGGCAGGCTGGGTAGCAACACAACAAAAGGCGACTGCAAGCTTGGAACGATTTTGACCAGCGAATTAGTGACGGGCGGTGCGTGAATGGCGCAAGCGACTTCGTGCATGCGTAGAAGCTACAGGCGGACAGTAAATTGTACAAACTTTAATTTTTTGACATTGCTTTCTACTTAGCTATAATTTTCCTGAATTTCATTGACATTGTGCGAAAATTGTCAAAATAATAACGACTTTTCTAGGGGCTTCCTTTTTTATGCCTCACGGTGTAGTCGCCCTGCTTTGGGGATTCCAGATATCTGGGGAGGGGCATCTCGCCGAGAGGCCAGCTTTCTCTCTGTTTATGATAAAACCTTTTCTCTGAGCCTCTTTTTTTAGTCTTCCCCGAAACGAATACATCGATTTTCGTATCACTAAAATACATGTATCTTACGACCTTTTTTTAGTATGTGTCCAATTATGATGTGGTAGTATGGAATCTACCTCATAATTGTGGGTCTAATTATACAGTCATTTGTAACTGTTGGTATAGGTCTAATGCAATGATGTAAAGTCTAGCTGTAAAATTTCTCGTCTTATATTTTTCTAGGGAAATGTCATTTCTGGGGAAATTCTCCCTACACGAGATGATTAAATACCGACGACAAGGTACTGATTGGCACGCGCTTATGCAGCCTTACGCCAACAGATTGTTGAGCACCAACAATAATATTATTGATAACCGACGCTGAGATTGGCAGAAAAACGCATCAGCTTACGCGGGAAGGGGATGCTACCAGTCTGAGTCCCAAGTGTGGATAAATGAGAAGGGTGACATTAATTATCTCTGAAATGACAAAAAGTCGTCAAAGAGCAGCAGGCAATCATGATGCATATCGACTTGAGTTACGAATGTGTGTCAATAAAGACGCTCGGCCGATGTTCTCTGTATTATAGGCTTGAGAGTTGACTATGGCAGTGCCATTTATGCGGACTTAACTCTTTCACGCATTAATAAGTTATAATCTGTCCTTAATGCTGCAGCTCGTCTGATTGGTGGCATTCCAAAGTTGGGGCATGTATCAAGTTTTATTCGGGAGGAACTGCACTGGTTGCCTATGCAAAAACGTATTGAGTTTAAGATTCTAATGCTCATGCGTAATTGCCTAGCAGGCCAAGCTCCGATCTATCTTATGGAACTTTGTGTGCCTGTGCTATCCATTCCAGGCCGTAGATTTCTTCGCTCTGCAACGCATGGTGACCTGGTTGTTCCTATGGCTCGATCTTCCACAGCGCTGCATAGAAGTTTTGCTATGGTCGGTCCGTCTTTCTGGAATAAGTTACCTATTAGTCTCCGTAATGAACTTCTTTGTCTTTCTTTGCCTCTTTTCCGCAAGCGTTTGAAAACCATTCTCTTTGATTATGGTTTGGTGTCAGGTCGGGAGCGCCTCTGAGGAGTTCTCTTGAAGTGGCGCTATATAAATGTTCGATTACAATTACAATTACAATATTGGTGCGAAAGTGACTTTGCGCTATACCGTGTCAGTGTGTTAACACTCGGGCTACCAAGGGTGGAGGTATCCACCCCCCAGGTTTTTTCGATTTCAAACTTGTTCCGTATGGAATAACAATTTAACCTTTTAGGTAGCTGTAGGGGGTTCATTGGCACAAATTTTGAGATAAAATGGGAGATGATACCTCACATCGTTCAAAAGTTATACCCGAGGCACCAGGAGCGAGGGGGAGGACACCACCCCCATAGATTTTTGCCTGTATCTTTTTAGTCACTTGATATTAAGAGAAGCAAATTATACCATTCTATAGAGAGAATGTGGGGCTACATTTCGATGGTCACGGAGTTGTCTTGCGGCAACCAGAAGTGCTCAAAATAAATTAATATATATATATATATATATAAAGGTGTTTTATTGTCGTAAAATTTACATGTTTTTTCTATTATAACATACTAGCTGGGCTACCCGGCGATGCCCGGGAATTTTATGTAAATAGTCGTGAAGATATATGGCGACGGAATGGAAGTATAAGTTTGGGTTTTCGGGCCCCACCATGGCTCCCTCCACTGGCTGGACTTGACGGTCTTCTGTCTACATGCAAAATTTCATATCAAAAGCTGCAAAGCTGCAAAAAATTTCGCCCCCAAAATTGGGTCCACCTCGTACAGCACCCTGCTCCCACCAGGCCCATGCCGGGCGAGGTGTGTTGGTTTGGGGCGAGGTGGTCCCGGTGGCACCCTATCGAGCTGCAACTTTTCCAGTGAATAGCTGTGGAACTACGGCGATGGAATAGAAATAGCAAAGTTTGGGTTTTCGCACCCCACCGTGGACCCCTGGTGGGAGAGATTCACCAAACCTTCCACTGGCTGGACCTGACGGTCCTCTGTATAGATGCAAAGTTTCCGATCAATAGCTGGAAAACTGCAAAAAAATTCGCCCCCCAAGAAATTTTCGCCCCCATAAACAACGCCCTGCCCCCCGGCCCCTGCGGTGCAAAGTGTGCGTTGGTGGCGAGGTGGTCCCGGTGGCATCCCATCTAGCTGCAACGTTTCAGGTGAATAGCTCTGAAACTATGGCGATGGTGTAAAAATAGGGAAAATGGAGTTTTTGGCCCCTCCCCATTTTTTCTCTGGTGGTACAGATTCGCCAACTCGATTTTTGGGAGGACCTGATGGTCTTCTGTCTAAATGCAAAATTTGGAATCAATAGGTGCAAAAAAATATTTTTCGCCTTTCCCAAAATTTCCCCCATCCTGGCCCCCATGGTGTTAGAAATTTGCCAACCCCTGTACTTGCTAAGTTTGATGGACCCCTGTCTAGGTGCAAAATTTCAGATCAATAGCTGCGAAACTGTGGGCGTGCATTCTGGACAAATATACATACATACATACATACATACATACATACATACATACATACATACATACATACATACATACATACATACATCCTCTCTTATAGATATAAATATCCAATGGCATAATTTCGTTGTTTCACATTGGTTGTCGATAGATATGCATATTTGTTTCTTTTGAGTGTACCTAAAAATACTTATAACTAGTTTTTATTATTGAATATTTGACTTTATTATATATAAACTATTCTTGTATACATAAATAATGTCCTACACACACAGAATCCAACCTTTTACTTATGCGTAAGTACATATTTTGTGGAATCTACGGGTGCTCAACGAAAAAAATCATAATTTCGAGGTGCATTCATATATTTTAAAAATTAAACCTAAATAGGTTATATCATTTTGTGCAGAAATGAATGCTGAATCCATTGGTGTATTACAAGTTATGAAATCTCAAACCAAACGCAAAATCCAGGGGGTGGGTGGTTACCACCCCCTTGGTAGTCAGTGTTACAAAAAGCTTGGTAGCCTGAGTGTTAAGGAGGGTGACCGAAAAGAGAGCAAGGAAAAGAACGAAGTGCGAAACATACCGTTGTTAGTTGGAGTCTTTTGTCCTCGATTCTTTACGAATTGCCCTGCATCTGTTTTAATACAAGATCAGAAACATAGAAATTGAAAGAATCTTGTATATAGGCCTACAGGTTATTATGACGTTTAGTAAGTACGTAGGAAAATATTCATGTAAATAATCGATACTCCTATGTCTAGTAATAGCCTCGTTAGCTACACCGGTAAGCGCGAACGGCATTCGTCTGTTGGATACAACGGACTGCGGTTCAAGCCCCGGGCTGGGAGTTGACATTCAAAGATTTAGATTACATTATCTCGGGCTATCACGTGTGGGACGCAGAGGTGCAAGCTCCTGCGGAGCGACCTTGGGCAAGTTGCTTACCCATCATTGTCTTTGGAGAAGGCAACGGGAAACCACCTCACTCATCTCATCCCCAGGGGCGTAAAGCCAATGAACCTGCCTACGGGCACCATCATCATCATCATCATCATCATCATCATCATCATCATCATCATCATCATCATCATCATCATCATCATCATCATCATCATCATCATCATCATCATCATCATCATCATCATCATCATCATCATCATCATCATCATCATCATCATCATCATCATCATCATCATCATCATCATCATCATCATCATCATCATCATCATCATCATCATCTATATCTAACGGAAATCAAGATGTATGAACGAATTTTATGACTGATTATTATTTAGACAGTCCATATAAATGTACGTGCACTGAAGCATTTTCTCATGGACAATTATTATAATAATTATTAGAGGCTAAATTAATTATCATTAATGGAAACACGTTGACCGCCAAGTACGATACATTATAACTCGTACATTAGTTTGCGTCTTGTGGCGCCGAGCACGAGATAACTCGTACTACACAAAGGCCTACAGAGAACCAGATATAAGTCGGCTTAACATCAAAACTTGACTCAGACAACACTAGTCACCCAAGGAACTTAGCCCTGGGTAGGTACGGGTCGAAGGCAGGGTGTGGTCGGGAAAGGGGACAGGGTCGATACGGGGTGGAGTATGAGGTGGATCAGGAGTGGGTTGTCATGGAGCCGGGTGAAAAACCAAGTGACACATTAATTTTTCAATGTATTTGAAAATCCATTTCCGGGTTGGAGGTCATGTGTGTGAGATATGGGTTCGTGCGAGTTGGAACCGGTGGGGCGGCTGGGAATGGGTTTAGGAAAAGTCCGGGTGGACGCGAAGTGGGAGGGAGGGGCAGGGCGAGAAACCAACATATAATTCGATGTGAAAATATGTGGGGGTTGGGTGGGGCGGAGCGGGGGGTCATGAGATTGGTTTGGTGGGATAGAGCGTAGTGGAGGTGCAATGGGACAGGGACGAAAACAAAGTGAAATACTATTTTTTCCATGAACTTCGAATGCCGAAATTTTCTGGGTCGGGGTAGGGCGCGGTGGGGATGTGGATTTTTGGGTGTGGGGTCGGTGTTCGTGTGGGTGAAGGCGAGGTGTGTTGGGAAATGTGCCGAAGGACCGGGTTGTGTGAAAAAAGTGTAAAATGTTTTCCATGAATTTCATACGTTGAATAATTGCAGTGTTGGGCGTTGATGGGGCGGTGTGGGGATGGGGTCACGTGGGATGGGGCTGCGCCGGGGTCGAGGTTGGGTGGGAAGGTTGGTATGTGGTTGGGTGGAGGCGGGGGACGAAGTGGGAAGATCCGAAGATGTGGTAGAACTAGAATCTAGGATTTACTCTTTATGGGTGGTGGGTGGGGTAGGGTACGGAGAAGAATGGGGTGGTACTTGGTGGGATGGGGTGGAGGATGGGTTCGAGTGAGATGCCGCGGAGGATGGAAGTTTTGGTGGAGATGGGCCGGAGTTTGTGTGGGTGAAGGCTGGGTGAGGTGGGTACGGTTGTGGTATGTAGTGTGGTGGGGCCGGGTTTTAAATGAAAGCGAAACATTAGTTTTCCATGAATTTCCTATGTTCAAAATTTTTCGTCTGTGACTTGGCGTAGCGGGGGAAAAGACGTGGCGGTCAAAGTGTTAACAATGCATTTCTACTGACGGATGAAACTGTGGAATTGCATATTATAGGCTACCAGATTTGGTAAAATGAATCCGCAACACGAACTGGTCGCCGTGTTCGATTGGATAGCACGTAAGATACCATTATAACGGAACTTTTCAACATACGAAGTTCATTAAAAAATAATGTGTCGCTCTGTTTTCACTTCGGCTCCATCGCAGCCACACCCCTGCCCCATCCCACCGAGAGGCCTTGGACCTAATGTCGAAAACGATCATTTTCACTGGTCTGTGAATGAGTGTTTCAGATATTTTTATGAGATAAATGTGTTTTATAATAATAAATAAAATGACAAGGTATGAACTCTCTGGTTGTGATCGTATAGACAACAATTATAGACCTGATGGGCCACACAGTCACGCTGATCCCCTGGGCAGCGGGCAAACATTTGGCCTGGGATGTCACTGTGGCTCATATCTGTGTGGCCTCCTACATCGTCCACACATCTAATGCATTGGAATCTGCCACGGAACAAGCTTCCGTACGCAAAATTGCGAAGTAGGCTAGCCTACGCGGGGTATATAATCGCCGCACCTCTTTCTGACCACTGCTCTGGAAACACTGGTTTCCATCAACTCTGCCGTGGTTAACTTCATTCGTGAGGTTAGCCAACGTCTATCATTAATTTCTGTAGAGCCGAGGGAGGGGAGGGGACCTTACTGTCTCAACGCCCCCTCTACCTGCATTCAGCGCGACAACGCCATCGCATTTCGTGGCACTTTCACTTAATGTTGCTGAAGACGAGACCTGAATTTCTAGTCATCCAGCAACAAATAATACCATGGCTAAACTACTTTACGCCTCTCCATCCTGGTGGGGTCTTACCCTGGCTTCCGATAAAGAACGCCTTGAAAAACTCCTAAAAAGATCTAAACTCCTAGGTTATACATAGAGCAAACCTTTCTAACAATCACCGAACTTGCCAACATAGCTGATGCTAAACTCCTTTTCTTCGTTATTCACAACCCCAAACATGTACTTCACCAACTCCTACCTCCACTCCGACCCCCTCCTCTCACCAATTAAGACCTAGAGCACACAACCATATAATATTATACTCTCCCACCAAAAGATGACTCTCAATTTATTCCACGATCATTATATAAAAATATTTACCAGCTTATTCAGTTATTCTAAGACTATCTAACTGAACTTTAATTATTATTCATTATCACTCATGTTAACATTTCTGCGTTATTGTCAGATTGTTTTTCTCAATTAAACGAATATAGGCTATATAACAGCTCATAGCATTTTTTTAAACTGCCGATAGATTTCATATAAGCTTACCACGGGAAAATGTCCCATGTGGGCCTACGCTATATAGATCTATAATTATTTTGATTTATAAAAAATCCCTGATTACCAGAAATTGACTTACCGATTGCAGCTTGCAGCAGCAACACCAGACCACACATCGCGAAGGTGATTCGAAGCATCTTCTGATTTCACGTCGTCGTCGTCTCTCACTCGCAGGAAGGAAGACTCTGGACACAATGGAGCTCGTTCTTTGCTTAAGCTTATATAGGCCTTCGGGAGAACGATTGTTTTCCCTGAAGAACAGATGAAGGATTATTTTGAACTTAAATGTTGCTTCTTGCTTATCGAGAATTTAATAAACAATCATGAATAATATTTACATCGCGAGTTCGCCAATCTGAACTACAGGAATAATCGAGTCGTTTAGACGATGTCGTGACCTTAACCATATGGCGTTGTTGTCTTTGAAACCGGTCTTATTCTATGAAGATAACGGAGTACCGCAGTTTCTTTGGCTTAATGAATTATTGCAAATTCAAAACAGACCGTGGGTTCGATCCGTGGACTGTTTTGTGCAGACGCGCAACCAGAACATTTTTCTGGGGGTGCTCAGAATTATTATTGTAATTGCCGAAGACACGAGGCCAATGCCGACTAGGCTATAGGGGGTCTGGGGAAGCGTCGTAAGCTCCACCAGCGGGGTCTGGAGCGGAGCCTCAGAAAACAACGCTTTTGTTAAACTTTTGGTATCAGCTAGAGCGGGTTTCAGGCTTTTGTTTGCCAGCTGTAGGCTATTTATGAGCGATAAAATCATGAAAACTTCTGAAAAACATGATTTTCATTCTGGGCGCTTCTCCGCTGGAAATGTCTAGATAAAAAAGCTGAATAACTATACTTGTAAATTATTATACGGTCTAATACTAATTTGAAGGAAAACAATTTTTAACTAGGCCTTAATAAAATTACACACACGGTATTATCAATTAAGTCGTAACATATTATCAATAAATTGGTGAGACATTGTAATGTAAAGGCATAACCCTTTTAATTCATCACCAGGCAAATTCTCAAGACTCAGACAAACTCATATTGACCAACTAAACACTGAAATCTGGTGCTTTATGAACCACGAATTTAACTAAGATTATAATACAGAAGAATGAAGGAACTTGCTTCATTGTGTAATCTGAAAAACCGAAAGACCTCCCCACCAAAAGAACTCATCGGAATTGGAAAAATTGCATGGGTCACCTTTTTAGCCCTGGGGTGCTCAAGCACCCCCCCCAGTACCCCCCAGCCCCCCACTAGTTGCGCCACTGGTTTTGTGCATAGTAATCGACTGAACTTTCTTACCAGATGGCTCTGTTTTCTTTTCAGACGTTCAAATGACAATAGATCGGGAATTTGAATTAAAGCAAACATCGAGTCCACAACCTCGAAATTGTGCTTACATAACTATAACCATAGCCTATTGTCGACTTATTGAATCGTTATCAGAATTAAAGCTTCTGTTTTCTTTGCAAACTTTCTAGTTTTGAATTGTTACGAGCTCCCGTGAATACGAAATTAAAAAAGGTCAGGTGTCCGCAAATCGCTTAGGCATGAATCGATGTTCGGTTCTTACCAAAATGGCTATCGTTTCTTGGTAGGCTACATTGTATTGTATTGTATGTTATATTATAAGCATTTATAACGCGCCTCTTACAGGCTATCCAAGTATCCATTCAGAGGCACTCTCAGCGTGACAACCCCGAGGAAATAAAATGACTTCAAGTACCGAAGGCCTGAAGGTGACACCCCTCCAATAAGATTTTACCACGGATAGTGGGAGGGAGGTCATTCCACATAGAAGGGCCCACACTGGCAAGAACACGGTGTTGGCCCATGACAGTCCTTGCCCTTGGAACCAAGAGATCGAGTCGATCAGCAGACCGGAGAGGGCGGGAAGAGACTGCAGAGAGGGGTTTATGCATCAAGTCACAGTGGTATTTGAGGTATAGGCCTACATGCGGGCTTTCTGCGAATATATCTACAAGAAATAGCCACTAAAGTCTTGAATGCAGTCTAGCTCTTCCTTGAATGCGTAGCCTTTGTAACAAATAAATGATATCATTGAATGCATTGCATGGTATGCGTGTTTTGTACAGTATTGCATCGTAAAGCATTCAACAATTTTGTAAAGCGTCTTTAGTGCGTAATGTTTTGTATCGTCAAAAGCAGTGGATGGACTCACTAAAGTTGATTTAACTTTGGTTCTGCTTCCATTTTTTGCTTAAATTTATACGTGAACAATATTACTTTGGCATAACATAGCCCCTCAGCCAAGAATGCACTGTCACAGTGCATACCTAGGTAACTCCTGGCAGGTGCGTCCACGTCGCGGGAGGTGGATATCGCTTGTCGATAACGAAATCCTGCCGGGGATCCAGTCTCTCGGGGTATATTGACGGTTCATGCCCTGGGTTATGGGTGAAGACCTGGACGGCCAAAGGAGCGGAGGCCCCCTATGGGGGTAACGGTCTGGAGGGCGGAAGAGGCACGGCAAGTCAGAACGCCGCTGGGTGGCTCCTAGTTATTGATGGATGATCCGACCATCTGACTACCTTGCGTTTACCTAGCAAGTTACCGAGGAAACATTTTGCTGAAGAGTTTTCCACATGGTGGAAACGGCTACGCTCTAGAGGGGCATGCCAATGATGATCAGGGTCGCCGTTAGGCGTACGCACTTACGCAAGGCTAAAAAAAGCGTCACCACTTTTAACATCCAAAATTACCTCTATGCGTATACCCAAAATGGAGCAAAAAGCTTATGCTGGTGATAGGCTACCTCATAATCGTCAGTAGGCATATACGGTATACACATACATATATAC